>JANRMT010062824.1:9845926-9860647 GCA_026402145.1 Polypterus bichir lapradei | reverse complement strand
ATATATATAAAAGCCAAATACCACTGACTCACTCATCATGATGACTTGGGACTAGAATTTTGGAATGTAGGTTACCCTTGGCCCATAGGTGCTTGCTAAGAAATGGTTTTAAAAATTTTGTGGTCCAAGCACAAAATTTGTTATAGTTTTTTAGGCCCGTTTTTATGTCTGTCCAATTTTCACGAGAGAACTACGTAACGGATTTAGATCGGGTTTTTTTACTATAATTTACTTCTCTCATCGCGCTAAGTATCAGAGTTCACTTGCAATAACGATTTATTAGCGTGAATCCAAGAGAAACTCATCGGGGTGCAGGGCCTTCCTCACTCATGCGTCTCCCTCGGGGCGTAACCTTAACTCCACTTAGTTAGTGAACGAGAGAACTACTTAACGGATTTAGTCAATAGTCATTATGCAACCCAGGGTCATGGGGGTCTGCAGGGAGCAAGGCAGGAAACAATCCCGGGCAGGGTGCCAACCCACCGCTGGGCACACGCACACACACACACCAAGCACACACTAGGAACAATTTAGAATCACCAATACACCTAACCTGCATGTCTTTGGACTGTGGGAGGAAACCCACGCAGACACGGGGAGAACATGCAAACTCCACGCAGGGAGGACCCGGGAAGTGAACCCATGTCTCCTTACTGCGAGGCAGCAGCGCTACCACTGTGCCACCCCTTAACAGATTAAGATCTTTTTGTTTTTATAATTTGTTTGAACATTCCGGTTGATTTTGCGACTTCTCTCATCGCGCTAAGAATCAGAGTTTGCTTGCCGGAGCGATATATTCGTGCTAATCTGAGACACAGGCTGCGGGTCGAGGGAGTTGTAAGAGTGACGTCAGGAGTGGGGAGCTGAGCCGGGCCCTCCTCACTGTCCTGTTTCACTAATATGGGGGATGGCTAATTTGTAATAAAAATTGAAAACCTTTTTGAAAACACGTTTTTGCTTTATCATTATGGGTACCTGAGTGTAGACTGATGGGCAAAAATGGAAAACGTATTCCTTTAAAATGAAATATACAACACAATAAAGTGAACAGAAAGTAAACTTTCTGAATGCACTGCATATTCCATGTAATCCTGATTTTCATTGTTAATAATAATTGGCCTATGAGTCTCTAAGACTTTCAAATATTAAAGGGTGCAATTTATGACAAACGGTTCAAGGGTTCTTACCTCTTTCACAGCTGCTGATTCTGAACCACAGGGAATATGGATTTCCTTCAGTGAGGTTATTCTGCTATCTAGGAAAAAAACAACACCTTTACTGAAAAGAAACAAGCTAAACTAACAGAACATTTTACTGTTTATTTGAGTTTTTCGTTTCTTACATAAAGCTGTGCGCACACACTCCTTTGAGAGAGTCTACCAGGTACTGTACCAAAATAAAATCGATACACTGCATACACACAAATCTCATGTTTGGCATAACAAAACATTAGTGGAAGTGGAAGCATAAGACAGTGAAGGAACAGTTTTATCGGTGTGTTTTCTTAAAAGCGCAACTCACCATTACTGCTCATGAAACTCACAATGAGACTTCGTCGCCAGAGTCTAACCTCGGACTTTAAGTGAGGCCTAGAAATCAAAATGAGCCTCACCCCAAAAGAAGCCTTCTAGCCCCAGGGGTCACCAAGTCCAGTCCTGGAGGACCACCATGGTGGCAGGATTTCATTCCAACCCTTTTTTTAATGAGTGCCCTGTTTGTGCTGCTAATTAACTTCTTGTGAATTCATTTTAATTGACTTGCTTTTTTAAGATTTGTTCCCCTGAATTTCTTTGTCGTTCCTCTGAATTGCTTCATTTCTTTCCTTAAATGGCACCCAAACAGAAATGAAACGTGAAGTGAGTGAGTCAACAGAAGACCAACCAAGTCAGGGCCTCTTGTTGTTAATTAAACCCGTTCTTTAGTTCCTTGGCTTGTTGCTGCTCTCGTGGTGCATTAGCAGACATTTCCGAAATTGTTGACTTTCTCTTTTCTAAGAACACTATTAAAATGTTTTGGGGACCTGAGCAGATTGACATTCCTGAGACCTTCTGCTTTCTTCATTTTCAGATATTGTATGATGGACACCAGTTGTTTTGGCTCGTTTTGTATCTCGTTTTTGTTTGGCTGCTAATTAAGGAAAAAGAAACAAGGGGCCTGAGTCTTCAAGAGCAAGTTAATTAAAATTAGTTCAAAAGAAATTAATTAGGAGGAAAAACAGGCCACTTATTAAGAAAAGGGTTAGAATGAAAACCTGCAGCCGCGGTGGTCCTCCAGGACTGGAGTTGGCAACCCCTGTTCTAGCCTACCAAAAAGGGTAAAGGCTGTACTGTTCAAAAAAGGAAGAGGGGAACTGTAGAAAACCCCTGGCCACAACAACAACAACATTTATTTCTATAGCATGTTTTCATACAAATGACGTAGCTCAAAGTGATTTACAAGATGAAGAAAGAATAAAAATATGTATATAAAAATTAGGCAATACTAATTAACAGAGAATAAAGTAAGGTTTGAATGCCAGGGAGGACAGAAAAAAACAAACAAAAAAAAAAAACGCCTGAGAGCTGGAGAAAAAAACAAAATCTGCAAGGGTTCCGAGGCCACGAGACCACCCAGCCCCTACTAGGCTTTCTACCTGACATCAATGATCTCAATCAGTCTTCATGGTTTTCAGGCTTCACATGGAAGAATTAGGTGATGATGGTCTTGTGGACCACTGGCCTTCAATCCATCAATGTAGGGACAGCACAGTGCTTTGATGGGGAGGTGGGGGTGCAGATCGCCACCACAGAAAACCCGAAAGACAAACAGCAGGGAAAGTAGGGGCTAGTATGGATTTTGGAGCCATGAAAAAAAAAGACAGTTTAATGCATATACAGAATATCAGGGTACCGGTACAACACCCTAGTACTACAGAATATCAGGGTTACACTAAAATGAAGCCATGTTCAATTAAAGGGTTTTTAGCAGTTTTTTTTAAAGTGCTCCACCATATTAGCCTGGCGTATTTCTATCGGTAAACTATTTCAGATTTTAGGTGCATAACAGCAGAACGCCGCCTGCCTCACCACTTCTTTTAAGTTTACCTCTTGGAATTCTAAGTAGACCCTCATTTGAGGATGTAAGGTGACGATTTGGAGTGTAAGGTGAGAGGCATTCTGAAATATAGGATGAAGTGAGATTATTTAAGGCTTTGTAAAACACAACATACCAAAAATGATAATTCTTTATAATAAAAGGTTTTTTAACAAAACAAATTCAAAAAAAGAAAAACACAGTAAAAATGGATTATGCCTAAAAGGTGAACCAATGTGGGGAAACCTGTCCACAAGGCTTCAGATCTTATTCTTTTAAACAAATATTTCAAATCTGCTTATGAAGTGCAGGGTTGTTAGGAAGCTGCAGTTTATCCCAGCAAGACAGGAACAGTCTCTTGACAGGGCACCGGTCCATCATAGAGTGAGCACACACACACACACACACACCTGAGGCTAGTTTAGCATCTCCAATTCATCAAGCCTGCATGTCTATGCAGTGTGGAAGGAAACCTGCATGTCGAAGTGTAGAACATGTGAACTCCATGCAGGGAACACACACATCTCCTTTCTGCGAGGAGGCAGCAGCGTTACTACCGCACCAGCAGGCCACACAGCGAAATTCTGGCACGCAGACTTATTTTGCTAAACTGGAAGAATCCTAACTCTCCTCTTTTAAGTCAGTGGGAAACCCATGTTTTATACTATTTGAAACTGGAAAAAATCAAATACTCAGTTAGAGGATCTGTGCAGAACTTTTTTAAAACCTGGCAAGATTTAATCAATAATATTTTAGAATAAGCTCTTAAAGCACCGAGGAAGCAATTCTCTCCGCATTTCTTTCTCTTCTCCATTCATCTCTATTGCCCTTTGAAACTAATCAATTTAGGTTTGTTTACAAGCTTTAAGTTTTACTCCGTTGGCCATGCTCTCTTTCTCAGGGGTGGGGGACGATTTGTTTTAAACCCTATTTTTTGTAAAAATGTATCTATTTGTATGGAATGACTACAATAAAATTAATAAAATATAAAAAAAAAAAATCAAAATAAGAGCACTTACACAATCCAAAATTCAAAAAGAGAGCTGTAAGACAAATGTTGAAAATAATAATACGGCTACAACCTTGTGATGGTCTGCTGGGCTCTTAAATAACACTGGGGGCGCTTCCATCGTTGTCCCAGTCTTGTTATATTGTGCAAAAGAACTGATCTTAACATAAAACAATAGTCAGTCAGTCATTTTCCAACCCGCTATATCCTAACTACAGGGTTACGGGGGTCTGCTGGAGCCAACCCCAGCCAGCACAGGGCACAAGGCAGGAACAAACCCCAGGCAGGGCGCCAGCCCACCACAGGGCGCGCACACACACACAAAGCACACAGTGGGGACAATTTAGGAACGCCAATGCACCTAACCTGCATGTCTTGGAACTGTGGGAGGAAACCCACACAGACACGGGGAGAACATGCAAACTCCACGCAGGTAGGAGCAGGACTAACTGCAAGGCAGCAGCGCTACCATTGCGCCAACATGCCACCCCCATAAAACAATAATTTAAACCCAATTTCAAATAAAGGAAAATAAACCATAAACTGAAAACAATATTAACAAAAAAAAAAAACAAAAAAGGGAGAACACGTCTGCTTGCATTCAAATAACACCCATAATAATTTTCAAAATGACTCTGAATACAATATGGAAGACTCAGTATTGACACATACAGACTGGATTTCTTGATCCACAGTATGACACATGGCAGTCGTCTTTCATATACTCAGGACTAGTTTGGAGTTTGGCTGTGTTTTTGGACATGTGAAACGATGGCCTTCATTCTCCAAATGACAAACCAATTACACAACTTCTTACCTCTCAAAATTCAATTTTAATCCTGAATGTTTTCAGCACTTTATTCTTTTTTATTTTAGCAAACTCCATGGTTATCTAAATAAACACCATGGACACATCACCACACCACAGTCCTGGCCACACTGGCATCCTCTCAGATTCAGACTCACATGTATTACTAGAAAGCTGACAATATCAAGCTTTGCTGAAACCAAATCAATCAGTGAGACAATTCAGATCAGCCAGCTATCTTACTGTCAGGAAGGTCAACTCAATTGAAAATCCCAAGAAGAATGTGGTCCATAGTAGGCATTCAAGGGCCTTCGCCGACTCAGAATAAATTAAAGAAGTCCACATAAGATGAAAAAGGGAGATTTATTAACAAAAAGTGAACAACAGTGTTCAGAGTAACAGAGATTGGTTCAAAGCACAACACAACAAAGTAAGAAATGAAAAAGCTTCTATAAGCCTACAGTAATACAATGGAAGGCCCAGTGAAGCCAGTGATCTTAACGTGCATCACAGGTAATTTAATGGAAGCAATTATTTAAAAAAACAATTGAGCAGCACATGTCTAGAACAGGAGTGTTAGCAAATACTCAACATGGGTTCATATGAGGAAGATCAAATGCTGGACTTCTATGACGAAGCAACAAAAGGAGGCGATCTAAGAGGTGCACATGAGATCATTTATCATGATTTTCAGAATAAAGTACCACATGAAAGGTTAGTGATCAAGCTGTAAAGTGGAAGCTCAGGGTTCGGTCTGTAGGCGAGTATAAAACTGCCTTAAACGCAGGAAGCAAAAGGTTATGGTGAGGGAAATGTTTTCAGAATTACTTGATGCAAGATGTGGTGTCCTTCAGGGATCAGAGCTGTGGCTGCTGCTCTTTTTAATGCACATAAATGATCTGACCAGACCATAACCAATAAATTGGATACGTTTGCAGATTATACCAGGATAGGTGGATTGGCAGATAATCTAGAAACGGCTGAATCATTACAGGGGGACTTGGACAGCAGGCAGGCTTGGGCAGATGGAATGCATTGTAAGTAAATGTAAATAGTTACATGTAGGAAGTCAAATTGTCATATCTGAATACACAATTGTGAGGGCTGCATTTATGAGAAGATCCTAGGAGTCATGTCTAAAACGATGAAATGAATTTGAACAGTGCAAACCAGTTCTTACTTTACAACACAATCTACACGAAAACATGGAGACACAGACAGAAACTTGTTAAGGGCAGATTTCTCACAAATGTTAGAACATGCTTAAGTAAATTTCCAAAGGCACTTCTTTATCATTAAAATAGAATAATAATTACATAATGCTTATCTACATGGAAAATCTACCCTCTCCCATCTTCAGGTATATTTGTTAAATGATTCAACTTTTGCAATTTTATATATCTGTCCACTTACTGAGCCCATCCATGCATTATCAAATCTGCCTAATTCAATCGTCAATAACAAGTGCCACTCACTATAGCTACTGGCACAAGGCAGGTTCCAGTCCTGGGGAGTCACGTACAACGCATTGCGTAGAATCCACACTAAAATATGGTGTACGGACAAAAGTGGAAATCTGCATATTCAATGGGTTAAGCTGCCGGGCGTGGCTTTACACCAAGTTTAGTTTTTATACATTGCGAGATGAGCATGGAAACAAGCGTACGCACCGTTCATACATGAGGCCCTGGACCGGGATTCCTTACTTTTTACTGATCCCACATGATAAACTTCAAAGGATGTTATTGTATTTTAAATAGCACTCTTTGTGGCCTACAATGGCACCTTACCGTTTCATAGTAATATGTTTGAACTGTGGCTTGGATGTTGTTTGTGTATCATTGCATGTTTTGTGTGTCTTACTGTGGTTTCTAACCGGCAACTGTGAACCAGAAGGTGCGTGTGTGGCTTGAGTGTGCCCTGCGATGGGCTGGCGACCCGTCAAGGGTGGGTTCCTCTCTCTGCCCAATGCTGCTGGGTTTAGCAATGGCTTCTTGTGAACCCTCAACTAGACAGGTCTGTAAGAAATCTGACACGTTAATTTTCTTATCAATATTTGTTTGCTTATTCGTTTTCATACAAGGACTCCAAAAGTAACGCAAAACCGCTTAAAAGGGGGTGCACATTAACGACTACTGTATATCACAATTTATTTTGCACTGAATTTCGACAGGCTTGTCATTTCCTTGTGTACATGAAGGTCGGTCAATCTATTCGGATATACATGACTTTTATAGCGAAGCGCCGTATTTTTTATCTCGGTAACCTTTTTTCCTTTTTCTGTTTTTAACTCTTCTCCTACACTACAGTTGACGGGCGTTTCTATGGTAACGGCGAGCGGTTCGCGCGCAGGCACCACGGACCGTATTGACTTTCATTCTTCAGCTACAAGAGCAGCGCTCGAGCAGAACGACACGAATGCGGTTTAACTCTTACCGTTAAGGTCGAATCTTTTCATTGCTACCCAGACTTTTAATGAGTCGTGCCGTCTGTCCCCAGGCGCTGTCTGCATGGCCATCATCTTTAGGATGCTAGGTAGGCGGATTCGCGCTGCATACTGGGAGGACTACACCAGTTTCCCATCATGCACTAGAATCTCAGCCAGCATCCTGAAAAGTGTCGACGTTAGCATTACTAGTACTGTAATAGTAGCAGTTGTAAAACTACAATTCCCACAATGCAGCTTATTGAGTTGGGCGCGCAGCTTTCCCGCTTTCTATCCAAGAACGCCTCACAGCTCAGTTCAGGAAGAATCAGAACTGGAGGAAGAAGTGGGGGGTTAAGTGAAAATATAGCGTGGGGAAATTTTTAAAAGTGGGTTGGATTTCTTTTTTCTTTTTTTTAAACTTTACAGTTTTTGTTCATTTTTATAACTTTATTAATAAGATTTTGAGTTTCCGCTACGTGCCAAAGCAAAAATCGGTCTGGTATGCGCTTGTGGAGTTTTGTGAAGTTGTCACCTTAGCTTTGCAATATTAGAATTTAATCTTTTGAGTGCATTTCATTATAACAATTATCATTAGTAAGGACAATTTTCAAGGCATCAGGCTACAGGCAGAGATTTAGCAGAAAATCAAGATTCAAGCGTTTATTCGTCACACACGTAGTTATTGAGGTGCGCCGTGCAGTGAAGTAAAGCGGTCATAAAGGAGCGAACTCAGCGGCGCCATCAGTAGCTTGTACCGGTAATGGAGCACAGAACAAGAGTTATAGGCCGTTTAGATTATTTATATCATTACTTTTGCTTTTCTGAAATGTTTTGGCTTGTATATGTAACTGTGATTGCATATGGGAGGAACTGAGATGAATTTGAACTTGGCTAACTAATGATCAGTTTTGTCTTTGGTAATCCACCTTAATAAAGTAATTGTGTGTCTTGGGTGGCGTAGCTAGAGTTTTTGTTGTCCAGGGTGGGCTCTGAGTTTAACACCCCCACCCCATTACAAAATAAAACAAAATACATATGTCATGTCATTGTCTAACCCGCTATATCCTAACACAGGGTCACGGGGGTCTGCTGGAGCCAATCCCAGCCAGCACAGGGCGCAAGGCAGGAAACAAACCCCGGGCAGGGCACACACACACACACACACACACACCAGGGACAATTTAGGAACGCCAATGCACCTAACCTGCATGTCTTTGGACTGTGGGAGGAAACCCATGCAGAACGGTACAGTTGTATCTGCTCAGACCCAACAGACCGGGATCAACAACTGCAGGAGCTCAGACAAGATTTCATCAGACAAGGTTATACCACCAAAACGACAGACACTCAAATAAGAAGAGCTACTGCCATACCCAGAGATAACCTTCTGGAATATAAAAACAAAGACAACAAGAACCGCACCCCCCTTGTTGTCACCTACACATCTTGAAACACTTTGAAACATTATAAAAGAACTTCAGTCAATGCTATACAACGACCAAACACTGAAAAATGGATTTCCTGAACTTCCCCTCCTGGCATTCAGACAACCACCAAACCTTCAGCAACTAATTGTCCGAAGTTCCCTAAATGAACCGACAGAAAATGGCACATCTCCTTGCCTGCAGAAAAGATGTAAAACGTGTATCTATAATACAGACCATATAGTTATACCACACTGCCGACTTGAACATCACATAAAGGGATCATTTTGCTGCAGATCATCTAATGTTGTCTACCTAATTCTCTGCATGAAATGTCCTGACACGGCACTCTATGTGGGAGAAACTGGACAAACACTCTGCCAGAGAATGAATTTCCACAGGTGACACATCAAACGTGCCCTGTAGCGGCCCACTTCAACAGCCATGGACACTGAGAGGGAGTTTAAAGTCACAGGGCTTATGGGCAACTTCAAAACACAGCAAGAGAGAAAAGAATGGGAAGTTAAACTCCTGTTAAAATTTAATACATTACAACATGGCTTGAACAGAGACAAGAGTTTTATAGCCAGGTATGAGGACTGTTTGCATCTCTCAGACTGGCACAGATAACCGGACTACAGACCCACATTGTTCTGAAAAACTCATCACAGACTTCAAAGGACTTTGTTGGACAGTCATCTTATCTAAAGATCTTCACCACACATTGTTCCTCTCTCTCCTGTTTAATTAATCTTAGCCTGAATGAACCTATTAATTTTTTACATTTAAGATTTTTCATTTAAAGATTTCCCAATGTTGTTCCTTGTCCTAGTGTGTGGATATAAACACAGGAAATTTCAGTTTCTGTGTTACATCTCGCCTGAAGAAGGGGCCTGAGTTGCCTCGAAAGCCTGCATATTGTAGTTAGCCAATAATAGGTGTCGTTTTGCTTGGCTCTTCTCTATTTCAATAGAGAATATTTAAACTTTAAACATTTAAATTTAAGCACACATACGAATATTTCAAATGTAAATGGAACTTTTCTTGTTCCTTATGTTCTTCTAAATCGTTACGTTTCTTAGGAACACGCGGAATTGGGGCGGCTTATGCTAATTCTGATTTTTGAATCTCGTTTTGGTGTCCATGAGGTGCCACCAATAAAGGTTTTGTTGATGCCAATCCTGTCCTCGCTCAGAGTAGAGACCCAAAACTATCCAGATGAGTGTATTGTGCAGTTCAAGGAAGATAATTGCACTTAAAAAGCTACAGCAAATGATTTACATCAAATTTATGAGCATAATTCAGATGTAGTGGTAGAATATAACCACTAGATGTCACTAAAAGTCCAGTTTGGACCTTCAGAGGATTGCGGAATGTCAGTGTGTTATTTATTTTTATTTATTTATTTATTTATTTATTTTTTTTTTTTTTTTTTGCAGTTATCACTTGAGATTTTGGAAGCTCCATAGTATTTTAGGAGCTCACTTCTTAAGAAAGCATCAGTTTTCATTGCTGCCTAAGAGATGGTCCTCCTTTTAGCAGGTTGGATGGACTAGCAATGTTAAATTGTCCCCAGTATGTGTGTGTGTGTGTGTGTGTGTGTGTGTGTGTCCAGAGCTTGCTCCTGCCTTCACTGTATTCTTGCTCAGGCCTCCCCATGATCCCACTGGATGGATGAGTTACCCTCTTTTAATGTGGGTATTTAAACTTCAGCTTGATTTCCAAATGATAAATTCTCTTCTCCTTCACCCTCATGGAGAGGACTCAGCTTTTGTCATTTAGGAGGCCACTGCTTCTGACGTGAATTCCAAGGAGTGTGTCACAGGATTCCTGCTGCTCGTGGAAGCCGTCCATACCATGCAGAACTCCCTGTTAATGGATACACAGGTTGATGAGCCTGTGGTGTCCCGGATAATGGACAGTCTGTCCAGCAGACTGCAGTTTGAGAGGCTCAAAGACTGTGTGAGCAACCTGTACACCTTGGACTAAAACTATAACACCAGGCCATGTCACTTGCAAAAATTTAACCCATGATTCTTCAGTGAAGAGCTGTATTGATAAGGGGGGGCGAGACAGAGGAGAGGAGTCAGGAGGTGACATTTGAGAATTGTCTGAAATTCAACCACAGCAAAACCAAGGAAATGGTTATTTACTTTCACCAAACCAAAGACCCTCTATGCCCATATCACTATTCAGGGATTGCACGTGAAGGAGGTGCATTGCTACAAGTACAGGGTGGTCCAGATCTAATTATGCAACTTTTAATGCAATGCAGGAAAACAATACCAGACAAAAAAGAATTGTTCAAAATATCTTGTAATAAACAAAAATGGACTTACATTGAATTAATTCACTGATTTCGCTGCCATCTATCGGCAGCAAAAAGACTTTTTTGTGAATTCTCTATGTAATAAACTTTATAAGTTATAGCGTAATGCAAATTGCATAGTTAGATCTGGACCACCCTATATGTGGGAGGTGACCATCTGAATGACAGGCTGGATTTGGTTAGTAACATGGAGGGACTGTGGAGGACAGGCGGAGCTGACCCTTTTGTTTTCTATGGAGACTGCACTCCTTTAATGTGGGTAGTGACATCATTGGCATGTTCTTCAACTCTGTGATGACCACTGCGGTTTTTGGTGTTGTAGTGTAGTGGGCCAGTAACATCACTTTATGAGAGTCCCACCAAATCAACAAACTGACTAAGATGGCAAGCGCAGTTATGGTAGGCCCTCTGGACGTACTGGAGGTAGTGGTGGAAGAGAATGAAGACAAACTGGCTGCTGTTTTGACCAATGCTGCACATCCTCTCCCTGGCACACTGGCATTGGGAACCTTCAGCCAACAAATTATTAAGAAGTGTGTCAAGAAACACTATGGGGGCTCCTTTATACGCACAGCAATACACTGTGTAATGCCTCACTGTGACTGGGACTGCTGTTTTTATCTTTAAACTGGACACCTTTATGATTCAACGTATTAGGTATTGTCACACACATGTGCATGGGAGGCAGCTAATGGGCTTGAGTAAGGGCAGTTCCGAGACATACCGGGATGTGGCCGAGTGCAATGACCCTTTTTCTCCCTTGCCTGCAGACCATTCACGGGAAATTCCACCTGGTCCTCTTGACGTCACTTGGAAGGAGACCTTGCCGGCTCCGGCCCCTGTGATGTCAAGTCCGGGCTCACACCAATGGCAGAAGACCTTCATGAGCCCGACCCCTTTGACTTCACTTCCTGTCTTCCCCTTTAAAAGTCTCCACCTTTTCCCTATTCCCTCAGTTCTGTTTTGGACTCGATTTTGTGCACATCAGTGCTGTATCCATTTAAAGCAACTTTGCACCAGGAAAACAATTATACAGGTGGCTGCCCCAAACCTTTGTATGACTCTGTCTCGAGTTTGTGACAGTATCAACACCTCTCTTGCCCATGTGAAAAGGTAACTGCCCCCTTAGTTACTCACTGAATCCTGAACTGAACACAGCCAGGCCGGTTGAATGTAAACCTAATTAGATGCTAACTCTCTCCATGACAGTGAAGTTGATACCACAAGGGTCCTAGAAGAACAGTAGTCCTCGATCAAAGGAGATTCCAGAAGAGATGATGAAAAAAGTTGTTGAAACATTCCAGTCGGGAAAAGGGTGACAAATCCATTTCCAAAGTCTCTGGGTCTCCATTGTGCCATGCTGAGAGTCATTGTCTCCAAATGGCAAACATTGTGATTAGTGGGGATTCTTCCCAGGAAAGACTGACCTGCCAAAAACATGTCAAGGGCACAGTGATGGCTCATTCAGGAAGACTCAGATAAGGTTAGTGTTAGAGACTCTAAAATGGGACAGTAGCATGGCTGGACCTCCAGCTATCCAACAGTCTAAAAATAAAGGTGCCAAAGTGGCTTTTCAAAAGGTTGGCGTTTTTGGTTGCCATAAGAACCACAGGAGTCATTGGGTAGAGCGGTCCATTCATCGGATTGGCTTGCCCAGCCGTGTCTCAGCTGTGGATTGGTCAATTGGGGGAGGCAGCTTGATGGCCGAGGTCTCCAGGATTCTGAACAAATCCAATGTCCTATTATGGAATATCATCTACTGCTGAATTCTGCTCTGTACCTGTAATATTTTTATTTAACTATTATACTGCATTGAGGATGACTTGTGTTCTGTTCTGTGTATTGTATTGTATTGGCCCCCTTCTTTTTGACACCCACTGCACGCCCAACCTACCTGGAAAGGGGTCTCCCTTTGAGAGACTCAGGACCCATCAGGCAAGACGGAATAATGGATAACATGTTGCCTGAAGAAGGTGCCCGAGTTGCCTCGAAAGCTTGTGTATTGTAATCTTATTAGTTAGCCAATGCTTGGCTACTCACTATATCCATAATGGCTAACACGGTACAAAACCCGAGTACATGCAGGAAGTAAAAATGTGAGGTTTGAGTACACAATGGGTGGTCTGAAAATCAAAAGTCCACCTTATGAGAAGGATTGTGGAGTCATAGTGGACTCTAAGCTATCGACTTCCAGTCAGTGTTGAGAAGTCATTAAGAAGGCTAACAGACTGTCAGGTTATATAGCGCCTTGACGTGTGCAGTACAAGTCACAGGAGGTTCTGCTCAGGCTTTATAACACACTGGTGAGGCCTCATCTGGAGTCCTGGGTGCAGTTTGGGTCTCCAGACTACAAAAAGGACATAACAGCACAAGAAAAGGTCCAGAGAAGAGCGACGAGGCTGATTATGGGGGGCTATAGGGGATGAATTATGAGGAAAGATTAAAAGAGGACACATGATTGAACTGTTTCAAATTATGGAAGGAATTAGTACAGTGGAACGTGTTCATCAAGACCATTGGGAAAACTGTTGGAAACTTCTTAAGGGTAAATGTCCCACAAACATTAGGAAGTTTTTCATCCCACAGAGAACCACAGACCCATTGAATGAGTGAACAAGTAGTGTGATTGGCAGTAGGACTTTAGGGACCTTCAAAACTTGACTTAATTTTATTTCGGGGGAATTATGTAGATGGGACTGGCGAGCTTTATTGGGCTGATGTGTGCACTGATATTCAAGGCCAAAATGGTTGTGAACTGCTGCTCTAGACTTTGAACTGAAGGTGTCAGAGACAGTGGCCTCCAACGCCTCCCAGTTTGAATATGTATGATTGGATCCACCAATAAATATAATCACAAATGCCCTGGATTTGAAACTTAACTCCATAAAACATAGCAATCTCAGTCCTGTTTGATCCATGTCATTGTTGTACAAGGCAGGCGCCTGTCTTAATAGCTTTGGGTGCACGGCAGTCTGATCACTGGTGTGTCCACACAGGGACAATCTGGATTGAGGCGTTGAGATTTGGAGAAAAAAATGGAGTAGCCAGAGATAAAAAAAAAAAAACACTCGGATATGGAGGGAGTCAACACAAACAGTGACGGGACCCTGGATACACGAGGCACTGTGCTGCCCACTTGAATTAAAGGCTCCACTCTCGGCAACTTACAGTGAAGTGTTCCTCCTTTTCTTTTAATGATGTCCTTCCTCTTTAAATTTGAAGGAGAAATGCTGTTTGTGTAATCTGCTAATCCAAAGATGTAATTGAACCTAACAAACCGTTAAATGCAGCATGCTGGCAAATGTTTAAAAAACAATTAGATTGTCTAATGGCACTAATAGACACTGACTCCCAGAGAAGCCGTGGTCTTAGAGAACGGCTCTTTATTGGACCGGGCGATTCAAGCATAGTTATGTGGGTTTTTAAATTAAATATTTAACAGAATAAAAAAGAATAAAACAAACCAGGGAGCCATTTGTGGTTTCTTCATTCACTGAAATCCTCCTCAGCTTAAGCTTGCCCTTTGTATACAGATTTGTCAGCCTGTCACATGTCCTTTATAGCAGGGACTTCAAATTGGAATCTGATCTTAATTAGGAAAGATGATAGATAGATAGATAGATAGATAGATAGATAGATAGATAGATAGAT
>JANRMT010062824.1:9788405-9808667 GCA_026402145.1 Polypterus bichir lapradei | reverse complement strand
TTTGACACATATGGACTAAATAGAACTTGAAAAGATATATTTTTTCGTACATCGAGCCCGCGTGCTAATGTGGTTTTGCCTGCATGCCTCAATAAGTGACCCTCCCCTCGCTCTTACTTTTTTACCGTTCATCTAATGAATACACTGAGTATGGCTTTACCAAAACAATCATTGATTGCGAATAAAGTATTCATTATTCGAGTATGTAGATCAGGGTATATATATATATACATATATATATACCCGCGTATCGCAGCGGAGACGTAGTGTGTTAAAGAAGCTATGAAAAAGATTCGTTTCTTACTGCATCAATAAACAGCTCGTCTTCTTCTTTATCTGAGACCTGACACACTGCATGCATGGGTTTTTTTTTTTAACACTGTCTTCCTTTAGCGGGACATTGACTTTTTCCACCGTGTGCTTTGTTTCTGCAGTAGCTGCATTTATGAATATGCTTGTATGTATCAGACGCTTCATATTTTTTGCTGCCTTTTCAATTGTGTAATTCGGTTTTTGTTCAGAGCGCTCATTTATTCTCCGTGTCTTTCCAACGGTTCTGCGAAATCCGCCCTCACGAAGTTTTCACCTGCGTTGTTGCAGCAGCTGCACTCCTGAAAACGAAGGCCAAAGTTTCTTCTTCCATGCGACGCCCCTTTTTGGTTCCCATCAGAAGCATCCCCATGAATGTTCCAGAAAGATCCTTTATTTGTTGAGATCTGTAACAGGCTGGAATAAATGACCATGAATGCTGCAGATGACAACAGATTTGTGAGATGCCAAGATGAACCTTTGGCCCAGTTGTATAGATATATCGACACATAAATATATAAAATAAATGTCGTCTGTCTCGCTGTCTGTCCACTTTTCACGAGAGAACTACTTAACGGATTTAGATTTCGTTTTTTTTCTATAATTTGCTTGAACATTCCGGTTGATTTTGTGACTTCTCTCATCACGCCGAGTATCGGAGTTTGCACGCGGTAACCGAGTTATCTGAGAGAGGGGCTGCAGGCCGAGGGGAGGGGAAGTGGGCGGGGCCTCCTCACTCACTGCCAGCCTCCATTTGAGTCGCTCTCCCTCTCGCCACGTGTCACCTCTGCTTAGCTGGCGATACCCATTTGTTCAGCAGATATCATCATCTAGAGATCATTAATTAAGTAACATTTGACGTTTTTGAGAGAGATCAGAGCTCCGTTTGTTTTCGAGGGTAGCTGCTGATTGGCTGAGATATCACGGCCACGCGGGTGACACTCTCCCGTCAGGGCTGAACACCATCAGATACAGTGCTGATGTCTGATGTTGGCATACACCTACCTTCTGCTTGGCCAGAATTACTTGTCTTTTTTTTTTATTGATTTTTAAAATTTGTCCTGTTTCACTTGTATGTGGGCGGAGCCACGCAGCACAGCTAGTGTGTTATTTATTTTTAACATATGAACGAATTTCTTATAATGTAGAAAAAAGTGGGACCCTTTCCTCCTTAAGCCAGTCATCGACGAGGAAGAGAAACCCACAAAGTTCCTCCGCTTCTTGAACTACTTGGTGTCCACGGTGGTCGGGCTGCTGGTTTTCACCTTCGGCTTCTTCAGTAAGGTAAGACAAGAAAGTGTGTGTGGGATGGGGGGCCACTGCTCTGATTGTGTGTGTGTGTGTTGCTGGTCGTGTATTCACATGTATGTGAGGTCTGAATACACAATGGGTGATTAGAAAATCGAGAGTCCACCTTATATGAAGGATTGAGGAGTCGTAGTGGACTCTAAGCTATCGACTTCCAGACAGTGTTCAGAAGCCATTAAGAAGGCTAACAGACTGTCAGGTCATATAGCGCCTTGATGTGTGGACTACAAGTCACATGAGGTCCTGCTCAACCTTTATAACACACTGGTGAGACCTCATCTGGAGTCCTGGGGGCAGTTTGGGTCTCCATAAAGACATAACAGCACAAGAAAATGTCCAGAGAAGAGCGACGAGGCTGATTATAGGGGGCTGCAGGGGATGAGTGACGAGGAAAAATTCAAAGAGCTGAGCCTTTACAGTTTAAGCAAAAGGAGATGAAGAGGAGACCTGACTGAAGTGTTTAAAATTATGAAGGTAATCAGTCCAGTGGGTCAAGGCGGTGACTTTAATAACACGGGGACACAGCTGGAAACTTGTGAAGGGTAAATTTCACGCAAACAATAGGAAATTTTTCTTTACACAAAGAACAATAGACACTTGGAATAAGCGACCAAGTAGCGTGGCAGACAATAAGACTTCAGGGACTTTCAGAACTCGACTTGATGATTTTATAGAAGTGGACAGGACTGGCGAGCTTTGTGGGGCTGAATGGCCTGTTCTCGTCCAGAGTGTCCTAATGTCCTAATGAGTGTCAAAACAGAGCTTTTCTTACATTCTTCTGTTTTAGTTGTTGTCACAGATCGCTCTTGTCATTTATGAAAGATGCTCTACTCCTCCGAGGTGGGCCATCTGCTATTCACGGTGTCCCTTTTGTCCTCCAGGCTTCGCTCCTGCTCATGATCACAGTGACCGGCAGCGACTCCAGCACCGTGCTGAACAAGCCCTTCTGCAGGCTCATCCTCGGCTGCATGCTGGTCGTCCCCAACGTCCTGACATTTGTGAAGAGTCTGTGGAAAGCCATCTTCAAAACCTCAAAGATGCCCTCCAGGCCGGCCATCGTTTTCGTGAGTAGCTCACTTAATCGGTTACAAATAGACGTCAACACGATGACATGACTCTGCCCTAAGCAGTGACGTGGATGAAGACTGCATTACACGGACCGGCTGGGATTGTGATGTCCTCGCGTCTTACATGTGTCACTGCTATAAGTCTCCAGACCCTTTGCCCACCCAGCATCTGAGACGAGAGGCTTAGGTTGGCTCTCCGGCGTCACATAAATGGCGCAGGACCTGAACTTGCTTCATATTTAGATCAAGAGAGGGCATTTTAAGCTGTAAGTTGTGTATGCCATGAAGCTTTTGGTGGGCTTTTGGTGAGTTCCTGGTGCCCATTGGAGATCAGTGCACCTCGATTTGTTGATGATTACCCAAATGTCCAGTCCGGTTGTGGGTTTGCCTGTCCCCTTGAATTTTACAGCAGCTTGATTTCTGCTCATTCTCAGGTCTACCCCCTTGGATGTGATTGCTCAAAGTTGGGGGTCCACAAGGAAGTGTTTAGGGGGCCTGGCATCTGTTAGGTGGGAGGGTGGCCTGGCTTAAGATTCCCCCCCCCCCCCCCCAGTCTAGCCACTGGTGTGTCCATGAGTGGGCACAATGATGGGCAGAAGGTCCATCCAGGGCTGCTTCTTTCCTTGTGCCCGCTGCAGAGACAGGACGCTGAACTTAATTAAGTGTAACGTGAGGATTTTGTGTTCCAAAGGCTTTGCATTTGCATTGAACGTCCTCAACAGCCATCATGCTGTTAGTTATTATTATTATTATTATTTTTTAAATAAACTCAGTTGAATGAATTTGGCGCCATTCAGTAGTGCGCACAGCCTCAGTGTAAGTCACATTTTCCATTTCCCTACCATTTGAATGCGGGCAGGTGAGGATCTCAAGAGCCTCTGTGTAATAATTTCTAATATCTGACCGACACTTTTCTTCAGGATGACTCTCAACATTTCACACCCACTTGGTTCCTCTCCTTTTGTTTTTGTTGAAATGACTTGCTCAGGGTCACACGCTCTCAGTAGCAGGACTTGAACCCACGAGCTCAGCGTTTGAAGTCCAAAGCCTGGACCACCGTGCCACACTGTCTGCCTTTAGGCTCCACCCCCTGGGTTTCTGATTGGTCAGTTCAGATTTGCAGAGGAATACTGGATGAGACCTGAATAATGTGGGAGAAAACTCAGGGGAACAAACAGGAGCCCATCCAGCATAAGGCAGACCCACCAGCACCCACATGGAGCCAACCAAACTGTTCAGGGAATATCCATGTAGCTGTGAATACAAACGGCATAAAGTCTGAGCCCAGGTCTCCAGAGCTGTAAAGCGATTTTATATAAAATGACAACATCCAGGATCTGTGCCTGCTCGTAATGTCAGCCAGCATCCACAAGAGCAGGGACGTGCGGTCAGGGGAGGCAGGTGGGGCTGATCATGAAAAGTAAAAAAAACTCATAATGATAAAATAAATGTGCCCACAGGGTGGCATGGTGGCGCAGTGGGTAGCGTTGCTGCCTCGCAGTAAGGAGACCTGGGTTCACTTCCCGGGTCCTCCCTGCGTGGAGTTCTCCCTGTGTCTGTGTGGGTTTCATCCCGCAGTCCAAAGACATGCAGGTTAGGTGCACTGGCGATCCTAAATTGTCCCGTGTGTGTGCTTGGTGTGTGTGTGCGCCCTGCGGTATGCTGGCACCCTGCCCGGGGTTTGTTTCCTGCCTTGTGTTCTGTGTTGGCTGGGTTTGGCTGCAGCAGACCCCCTGTAGTTAGAATATAGAGGGTTGGATAATAGATGGATGGAAATGTGCCCACTGGTCTTTTGTATATGAATTCAATAATTTTGATCATTTTTTTAGTAAAAAAATCGCTGACTTGGCACATTTCCTGTTCAAATACGGGGGAGAAACGCGAGGTATGGCAGCAACAAGCCTCCCCTTCCCTCCCCTCGGACTGCTGCGCTCTCCTCACACGCTGGGTTGATGTGCACGATTGGCACGTGCCTGTCGCTGTCTCTCTGTATGTCACCAGTATAATGTGTGCAGACACGTTTATTATACACCCGGACTTTCCACAGCCTGGCTAATATCTTTAATGCATGCGGGTGACAAATGTAGCCTTGCTGTTCGGACGTAAAGCCACAGTGAGAAGGCACACGGAGAGGCCGACAGTACTGTGCCGTCCTGAAGGGGGCGCATGTGAGCCCAACAGGCTGCTGCTGTTCTACTCAGAGACACCGAGAAGTTAGCGACATCAGAAAGTCACGTGCACTGCAGCGGGCCGTTTATTTTTATTATTTGTTCTGCCAAAATGGAAGATTAAGATTTTTAAAAGTAAAGGAAAATAAGGAGGACTTTTACGAGAAAGAAATAGAAATTTTCATGGACGGCATTTACAAATAAAGGTTAAGACCGTAAACCGTTTTCAATTTTATAAAAAAACAAGTAAATTTTGACCTTAAATAAAATATTGTTTTGTTCTTCTTGTTATCCTTTTGTTGAGCAGTCTGTATTAAAATCGGAATTAAAAGCTTTTAAAAACACCTAAATATTTCAATGAAGGTCAAAACTGAAATCTGTTTTTTTGTACACCACCCTGCACTTTCATTTGTATGAATGAGTGTGAATTGTGGAACTGCAACGGCAGATTGAGAACACATGGAGGCGGGAGCGGACTGGGTCGATCCTCTCGGCTCGTTATTTATTGTAATCTGTGATGAGTACGCGGCTCGCTACTCGCTATGAGCCTATGATATCCAAACTGTCACCAAACTTAATGTGTACACCGCTGTTTAGACACAACTTAGAATTTGACGACATTCTTAGAAATAAAATTTAATGAAAAATAAAAATGTAGTAACACAGCTTACACGTTATTAGAGTACATGTCAAATGTCAATGTCATGTCCAAGTGCCAGTACCCGCGTAGCTGCCCATTTACAGTGAAATAAATGATAACCGGGGTGATAATGAAACCTCACATGACTGAAATGTTCCGTTAACGATAAACTAGAAATGTTCCGTCCTAATATGAACAATTCCTATCCTGTGCTTTATAACTTTATTTCATCATACTAATAATCGCAGCGGAAAACCACTAATTATCGCTCACGCCGAAGACCAGAGAACAATAAAATACATAAAACATAACCTAAAAGTACCGAAATTGAAATACTAGATATGAGATAACATAAATTGCAGTAATGTATATGCTAACTGAATGTAGCGGCAACAAAACAGAAATCGACAAAAGGCAATTTTGACCAAATTTTCCGCTGCACCGCTGTGTACTGACAACTAAAACAACTTGATGACGTAATGCGGTATATTATATAGGACTTTATAAATCACAGATAACGTTTAGTGGTTTAGAAAATTAATTTTAATGTCAAACAGTAACCAGTACATCAAATGTATTTCATGAAACAGCCGGCCCATGACCAGACCAGAGTCCGCGGCCCACCGGGCATTGCCCAAATGCCCTAATGTCCAGTCTGCCCTGGTGGGTGCAGAACAAATGCGCTCTCTCCACTCTCTCTCACCGTTCTTTCTAAATATGCGCCTTACCTGTGTGTGTATAAAGAATGAGATATGAAACATAACCAGTAGTCAGTGTGCATGCCAACTGAATGGTGAATCAGCTACTCTTTGAGGTTCGCAGATTTCTAAATCTCACTCTGAAGGAGTCGGTGCCTCACCAGCCATGAACGTCACTGCTCAAGTGGCCTGCAATGTGCGATGAACAAATGCAACAAGACACACAAAGAAAAGTAATGGATGGCTGGAGAACTCGTCTCTGAGGATTAAAACAGAAAAACAATTCTGCACAAAGTGTGGGCTTAAGACTTGTACAGTATAACACGATAATCACCAGTAGCTGGCGTGCCTGCAGGAGCATATAAGTCCTTCGAAAGTAGAAAGACCAGTCAGAAAGGTTTCTTCATCAGCATTCCTCATCTTCTTTTTAATCCCGTGTTTGCTTCAGGGATGTTCACCTTCTCCAGCTGTTAACTGAAGGACTCAGATGAACGCTTCTGAGAAAGTCAGCAGTTGTTTGAAAATCTTTTTTTTAAATTGGTAGGTGGCACGACACCGGATGAATGACATGGGTGACAATCATTCTTCCCTCTACTCTCTCGAGTCACTTTTATTCTATATAGCGCCTTGCTGGTCACCCCGATCCATTCACAAAGTCCAAATGCAGACAGGCTCATGTTGTGGCTCGACTCCAGCACATTTCATGCATTATATAGCGCCTTGCTCCTGTACACTGTCACACATATCTGTACACGTAGAACAAGAAAAGTGACTTCAAATAGCTGGCATTGTTCTACTTTTACAGGTATGTGTGATAGTTTACAGGAGTAAGGCGCTATATAATACATGAAATGTCTCACTGCAAGGGTGGGAAATTCAAATTTTGTCAGATGCCAAATGTTCAGACCAGTGGTAATAAACAGAACCCAAGGCCACAGATGGGCATAAGAGCCGATGCCCTCTGGTGACAGGACCCCTCAGTGACCCTCCGCTCTTCTTTGTCCCTTTCAGGTGTGCCTGGTCGACGTGCTTGTCGCCGGTGGGATGGCGGTTCTCATCGTGATCGCCATGCCTCACTTCGACATCCTTAACAACACGATGATGCTGAGCGCCGTCTGCATTCTGCCCGCGGCTTTCCAAGTGGCCCATCAGTGTCTGCCCTCTGGCTTTAAGCTGTGGACCTTCATAGCCTCCCTGCTGTCCGTGTTACTCGTACTTGTTGGTTACATCATTTTCTTTATTCATTCCATAAACAGCCCAAGCCCTGGCATTATGGTGTACACGGGCATCGCCATCGCCTGCACTTTACTGGTTTCCCTGAACTGGTGGGAGAATTTCACCGCAATTCTGCCCAGCAAACACCTGAAAAGCATTCATGGAAGCCTTCAGAAGTCCAGAAACATGACATACCTGCTGTCGAGCTGCGTGCGCATCGTAGTCACTGGCACTGTGGTGGGTGGCTACACCTACGCCACAGAGGACGGTCGGTTCTTCACCGTGCCTTACAGACTGGACATCACCCTCAGCCTGTTCGTCATTCAGGTGGCCGCCTCGGCGCTCTGCCGGTGGTTTTCAGTGATCGCCTTCAAAATTCATGCATTCAGGCGCTGCTTTGCCTTCCCCATGGTCCTCATGAGCCTGGCGGTCTTGGCCTTCTTCATTATCATCTTCAGTGACCGCTACAATCACTTCCAGCAGGAAATCGGCTGCCCCAACTGCTCCCTTAGCCTGTACTGCCAGCAGTCATCGTCTTACATCGGGCACGGCATGAAGCAAGCGGGCGAGCTCTTCAGGGACATCAGCAACAATTTGTGCAAAAACACGGGCATGGCAGACCAGCAGTCGGTATCCCTGGTCCTGATTGGAGTGTCGTCTTTGAGTTTCTGGGCAGGACTGGTACTCTCCACTGTATACGTCTGGTTTACCAAGTTCCAGAGGATCGAGAGGACGTCAAAGCTGTTTGTGAGACGCCTGTACGAGGCAGCGTTCATCGACCAGTCCATGCTGCTGAACGTGCGGCATTGCCAGACACAACCAGAGGAGACCTCGTCTACCAGTGAAAGCAGGTATGGCAATGAGCTTCAGATTGAAGGGGCCATTGTGTCAATGTCACACAGGCACATAGCCGTCTCATGCCAAGGGGATGCCAGCTGCACATTTAGCAGATGTCTGGACCTTCATGTGCTCTTTAGCCTGATGGGCGATTCCAAGGTTCAAAGATGTCTTTGAGATGTGAGTGGAAAAGTGAAATACCCGACAGGGAAAGCTGTAGTGACACTTGGGATTCAAACCCAGGATTCACAATTCACGAGGCTGCAGCACTAAGCACTGTGGCACCACACTGCCCACGAACTGCTGTGTGTCCTCTTTTACAATCCAGCCTTGAATTTCCCTAAAGCCATAAAGCGGGATCAGAAGAGCTGGAGGGGGCACATCTGCCCTCATGAGAAATCTCATCTTTGCCCAAATTGGCTTTCAAAACTTCGGGCGCAAAGTGTGCAGATGTCAATACGCAGAGGTGAGCTGCGCCCTCTAGCTGCAGGACACGCTTTCTTCTCAGTTTTGCGAACCCCTTCACCGGTGTGTTGCTCCTTGTTTCTCCAGGTTCAGGTGGGCACAAAAGAAATAGAACAATGAGAGTTAGGACAGACCAGGCCTCCCTGTCCTCCGCGCCACTTGGGAGATGTAAGAGCAGCTCTGCAGTGCCCTCTAGCTGCATGAACATGATTGACCAGAGTACCACTATGTGTGCTTTCCAGTTTACATGTGGCATCGGTGAAGCATAGCAGATGGGACATCCCAAAGAATTCACAAAAAGTGATCCTGCGTCTCTAAATCTGAGTGAATCAGAACAGTGACGCACCGAAGGAGCAGGCGTCACCTCCAAGGTGACCAGGATTAGTCCCTGGTGCTGTGGCCCTGAATTGAATTAAGTGGCGTTGGTACCTGGTAGACATGAAGCACTAATAACAGTAAAAAATATCTGCTGCAGAGTTGGTGTTCATTTTTTATTAGCAGTTAGCAGACTTTGTAGACACCCGGGACCCTCCTGGCAGACAGTTTCCTCTTTTAGGAAGGTCACTTCCGTCAGAGCTGAACACCGTCAGACACGGTGCCAACATGTGACGTCAGAGTGTACCTGCCCTTCCGCTTGGCCAGAATTACATGTGTTTTTATTGATTTTTAAAGTTTGTCCTGTTTCACTAAAATGTGGGCGGAGCTGTCGAGGGCAGCAAGTTTTATTTATATAGCGCCTTTCCTCTGCTCACAGTGCTTGTGTTGGTGCAGTTACCCTCATCACTTTATCCAGAATTGGAACTTCAAATAAGCAACTAGCATGGCACTGAATTGATGGAGTAGGCGTCTTCTTTTTGTAATAATGAGTCGGTATGATTTATCCATCCATCCATCCATTATCCAACCCGCTATATCCTAACACAGGGTCACAGGGGTCTGCTGGAGCCAATCCGGTGTGATTTATTGTTGTATTAATGTTAATGGACTCACATTGCCAGAACAGCGTTTAGCATACGAGAGTCATTCCGGTGTTGTCCGCCATTTCCAGCTTCGTTTCCTTCATAAAAGACATTTTCACAAGCACAGACCCCACAGAAGGTGAACCCGTAAGTGAAAGCAGGAGCACCTCGGGATTTGTGTACACAGATGTGCAGAATACAGAAATGAGAAGAAAGCAGGAAGACAAAGAAGCACATGTGTTTGGTAAAATCCTTTTAAAAGAGAAGCAAAACCTGAGGTGCACCTGTGGGTGACGTGACAGAATGGAGATCAAACCGCGCGGTTTGTTTTAAACGGAAAGAGAAGGGAATGGAAGGGCAACCGGCACCCCCGTGAGTCTGGCGATAATTCATTGTCTGTCTTTCCAGGGAACACGTCACAATCTACCTGTGTGCGACGATGTGGCACGAGACCTTCGATGAAATGCTGAAGATTCTGACCTCTTTGTTCAGGTAAATGGCCACCCCAAGCTGTTGGCCCTGCTCTGTCTCTTTTATGACGTCCATCAGCTGGAGATTCACAATCGAGCTTCCTGTTCCTTTGATTCAATAATAGAATCCATGGCTGGGGCGACCATAAAAAAACCCTTTGGAATGAATCGCAAAATACATGATCAAAATATTCCTAAATTAAACACGCAGGTGAGTCCCATCATCCATCATTGTCCTGTCTGAAAGAACAAAGCATGACGGCGTGGCGATAATTCGAATAAAGTTCAAAGGTTTGAGATTCGGAAGTGAAACAAGAATCGGGCGCCTCATTCTCGGGTAATAAACCAGTTTGTGTTCGGAAAAAATCGAGAAGTGTCAGGCTGCCAACACCCACTGTGGTGACGGAGGTGACATTTTAGATTTTGTGGACGTGAGGGCACATCCGCCATCATGGTGACTGGACGCGTTCCTGCCCAATTCAAACAGAGAGTGTTGGTAAAAATGGAAGCTTATGAAGTTTGTTTAACTGCATTTTTCCTCATTTATATCCATCAAAAGAGCGGAACTTTCTTGTTCAGATATCTGACGTTTCGTTAGTGGAGGGATTCCGTTTTGTGTAATTAGGTGAGCTCACCTGATTATCAGGGCTGTTTAACCACATTTCTACTTGTTTGTATCGTTCAGTAGCCATTGAGAAGGTTCAGGGCAGGAGTCGTTTAAATTGCTGCGTTGCCATCACTTCTGTGTTGCTTGTTACTTCTAACACGGATTAGCAAACCGCACAAAACAAACGTTTAACTTGCACTGCCCTTTGGTGCACTCCCACATTACTCAAACATGTTTCTGAGAAAGTGAAGCAAAATTGACATTTTTTGGTACAAATTCCTTTCAGTCGTTTTCCGACGTAACAATAAAGTGAATTCTTTGAAAGGCAATGGAGTCCCACTCAGTGTTTCTCTTCCTTTCTCTTGGCATGGTTGACCTTTTATTTAGACATTTCTTAAACAGTTGATACGTTAAGGATGAGCCACTTGTGCAGTGCAGGGTTTCAGGGAGACAGCGCCATGCCCAACAGCACAGGGTGCAAGACGGGAGCCAACCCTGATCGGGGTGCCAATCCTGGCATGGCACACACTTCCACACCACATTCATACTGGGCCAGTTTGGAGTTGTCCACTGACACATTGAGCAAGTCATGTCAGAAGACACCGCTAGGCCCACCCAGAAGACTCAGGGGAGAAGAACTGGTAACAGAGGGTGTAGCTTGAGAAGCAGATGGCTTAGAAAGTCCTCAGCTGGCACCTTACTTAACTAAGCACACCAAATACCAGAGCAATAAATAAAACGGACAAGAGCACACAGACATTGGGTGGCGGGTTTCTGCCCAGATTAACTTTTTAATTTGATTTGCCAGTTGTAGGTATGTTGGGGGGTCTCCAGTGTCACCCCCCAGAACTATGAAAAGGTCTATGCAGTTTATGAGCAAAATTCATACATTGACATTCACAAGTCCACATTAAAACAACTCTTGTGGCTGGAACGTGGGGTTTTCAACAGATAACCTAAAGACACTTCCTGCAATAAACCAAATAATACGATTTATTTATAACATAAGGGCAATAAAAAATAGATACACCCCAGTATATATAGATATCCACCTTAATAAAAGGGTAAGAGTCTGTGAATCAGTGCCTCTGTCGTTCTAACAGATGGCACATCACAAACATTTGCAGTTATAAATTGCATTTGTCTTTCCAATAGATGGTGCATCACAAACACTTATACAAATAGAACGAATTACATTTTTCATTCCAACGGATGGTGCATCACAAAACATTTGCAGTTGTAAAATACATTGTATTGGCACAACACATTCAGCCTTACAAAACTCGCCAGCCCTGCCCACTCAATTCAAGTTTTGAAGTCCCTAAAGTCCTCCTGCCCACCACACTACTTGGTTGCTTATTCCAAGTGTCTATCATTTTTTGTGTAAAGAAAAACTTCCTGATGTTTGTGTGAAATTTCCCCTTCACAAGTTCCCAAACTCTGTCCCCGTGTTCTTGATGAACTCATTTTAGAGTCACTGTCTCGATTTACTGGACTTATTCCCTTTGTAATTTTAAACGTCACAATTATGTCACCTCTTGATGTCCTCTTTCTTAAACTGAAAATGTTCATCTCCTTTAATCTCTTCTTGTAGCTTATAACGCTTTGTCCCGGACTCGGCTGAGTTGCCCTTCTGTGGACCTTTTCTTGTGCTGTTATGTCCTTTTTGTAGCCAGGAGACCAAAACTGCACACAGGACTCCAGATGAGGTCTCACCAGTGTGTTATAAAGGTTGAGCAGAACCTCCTGTGACTTGTAGTCCACACATCAAGGCGCTATATAACCTGACAGTCTGTTAGCCTTCTTAATTTCTGGCAGTTGAGAGTGTCGAGTCTGCTGCGACTCCTAAATTCTTCTCATAAGACAGACTTTTTGATTTTCAGATCTCCCATTGTGTATTCAGACCTAACAAGACCTAAACTTAATACAAGTGTTAGGCTCAGCTCCTTAAATTTTCATAACTCATCCCCTGTAGCCCCTCATAATCAGCCTAGTCGCTCTTCTCTGAACCTTCTCTTGAGCTGTTATGTCCTTTTTGTAGCCGGGAGACTAAAACTGCACGCAGGACTCCAGATGAGGCCTCACCAGTGTATTATAAAGCTGCACACATCAAGGCGCTATATAACCTGACAATCTCTTAGCCTTCTTAATGCCTTCTGAACACTGTCTGAAAGGCGATAGTGCCTTTTCATTGTTAGAGATGGCGCTGGCATTTGCTGTGGCCCATTTCAGAATTCAGCCAACCGCTCCCCCTCCCGCACTGTCACACAGGCTTCTACACTGAGGTGTGGGCCCTAAGGTCTAATCCAGTGGGACGCCCCTCACATTTCCTATCAAACCACACCAAATTTAAAAAGCTCTCCTTCCTACACTCCCATCGGCCTATCACCTGGCCGCTTAGACCATCTCCCTGCTTTTCTCTAATTCCTCTCTTCTTTTCCAACTTAAGGCTTGACAAATATCAGCCAAAGCAACAGTCGAGGCGCAACAAGATGAGTTTCGAGGCCCACATTGTCTTTGATGAAGCCTTTGAAGGAAAGCAGCGGAAACTGAACAGATACGCAGTCAACCTGGTGGAAGTCATTCAAGAAGTGTACCGGTAAGCCACTAGGGGGCATCCAAAGTGGAAAAGTATCCGGATAATCCCAGCTTTCTTAATCGCACACACACACGTTATTTGGCTGACTGCTCGTTAAGCTGCCCCAGCAGAACACAGCCGAGTGTGACGAGGGACTGCAATGTGAGACGTATGGACGCTAGAAGGAGGGCCATGAGCTTCTTGGAATTATTGTAGATGGGCCGAAAACGCGTTCAGTCGAGGACAAGTGAATGTGTGCTCCAGTGACGATGGAAGCTGATTCTGATGGTAAAGTTTAGACTCGAGTTCCCCAGTGACCATACCTGGGAGCAGCCTGTTTAGAAACAAATGAAGCTCGTTGTTACAAAGTGACTTCGACAAAAGCTCGTGGATGAATATTTTTATTTGTTTAAACTTTAGATCTCATCTTTGTCCCTGGTCTTAATTGTCAGGCCGTCAAAGTCATTCATTTTTTTAGTAAGAAGACAAAACCTCAGTGGTGGTCCCGTAACTGGTCTGCTTTCCCAATGCCTTTGATTTAGAATTTTTATGGAGGAGGAGAGCTCCATCTTCAGTCAAGACTACGAAATGCCACGGCAGAAGATGGTGAGGACGCCTTACGGGGGTCGCCTGTGCTACTCGCTGCCCAGGGGTAACGACCTCTACGTCCACTTTAAGGACACCAGCAAGATCCGGCAGAAGAAGCGCTGGTCGCAGGTGAGCCTCTGATGTGTAATTAGATCAGATCGGAGATCTCGGTGGTCACGAACGCTGCGACAGTAGAGTGAAATCCTTGTGCCACAGATGTGGACATTTATAGTAAACTAGCTGTGTAGATAGATAGATAGATAGATAGACAGACACTATATAATAGATAGATAGATAGATAGATAGATACTATATAATATTTTTATTTTATTTTTAAAAACAAACTTTATTGAATAAACACAGGAATAAATCAATAAAACAGTAAATCAAACTCAATCTTAAGTTTTACATAAAACATGTACACACATTCCTAATGATGAATATGCAATTTCAAACCATTACATAAAAATATATATATATATTTATCTAATCCCTCTCATTAACTCCACCCTCCAATCCCACTTGTTCTTAATATATCAACCCAAAATAAGTAAAAAAACCCAAAGTCAGAGCACAAAATGCAAATTATTATTATCACAAGTACAAAGTACTTTATTCACGCACCACAGTTCCTTAAACTGTGCTAAATTATTTGTGGACTTATAAAAATTAAAATCCACTAATATCCTACTTTCACACAATTTTCTAAAAAAGACAACAACATTTTCAATTCCACACCCAGTAATTTTGTTTCTACGGGTCTTCCATATTGATAGTTTTGCTTGCCCGATAATAAAATTAATTAAATTCATATTTTCTCTGGTGTGTTTGGTAATTCTGACCCCAAACACAAACACCGTGCCATTATACGGGACTCCCAGCCCTTCTACTATTCTTTCTATTACACTAATAAATGTCTGGAGCCTCTCACAATACATAAAAGCATGAAAAACAGTTTCCCTCAGACCACAAAAAGGACAGCAATCTGAGACCCCCGGACATATAATCGATAAGAAGGAGTTCACCGCTAGTATCCCATGTACCAACCTCCACTGCAGGTCTCCCACCCTACTGGCCAATGGCGACTTGTACAACGACCTCCATGCGGGGTTCAGTCCTTGTGGTGCTCCAAGCTTGTCTCTCCAAGGTGTGTCTTGTTTTCGTGTCCTCAGCTGCTCCAGATTGTTGACCTTCACACAAATCCTGTACAGCTGCTTCCCCGTCACCGTAGGTAGAGATAACGCCTCTAGAGAACTTAAGGCTAAAACATTAGTCTCACCATCCCTCAGTTCAACAGCCGGAGACACAGTAAGCGTTGGAAAAGGCGTTTCATCAGTTGGCTTCAGTTGTGATGAGAAAATTCCATACAGGAGTGTCATGGATTCCCTGTCCATTGATGATTGTACCTGCCACAAAAACTTCTCCATTAGGCGGACTGAGTGCACTCCTGTCTCCACTGCTACCACTTGTGCTCTTTTCCAAGTGTAATTTTCCCAGTCAATTATGTCCTTTATTGTGGTTATTCCGTGTATTATGAAATGATTAATAAAGTTTTCAGAAATTCCTGTAGAAGTGCCAACAGCAGGATTGTAGAACAGCGGTTCATCAAGGACCCAAAAAGTGGAGAGGTCATCACAGTCCTTTTTTATCGACAGCAGTTGCCACGCTGCTAGAAGGCTTTTATAAAACTCTGGCACCTGTAAAGTCCTGATCTTATCTAAGTGGCACAGCAGTAAACTTTTCCCAAGTCCCATATGCCTGGCTTGTTTAAAGAAGAGTACAGTCAAGTTCATCCACTGGCTCTGCTCAACAGGGTACAGCAGTTTCTGAATGGTCTGAAGGCGGAAAGCAGCAATCCTGCTGGTAATGTCAATAAGTCCTTGTCCGCCTTCATCCAATGGTAAAAATAGAACGCCCTTCTGTATCCAATGGGTACCAGTCCAAAAAAAATCCATGATCGCCTCCTGTATCTGCTGAACAAGCAAAGGTGGAGGTTGCAGACAAATACACTTGTGCCACAGGCTGGAGGTCACCAGGTTATTAATGACCAGCATCCGTCCTCTATAGGATAACTGAGTAGGATCCACTTCCATTTGGCAAGCCGAGCTGTAACCTTGTCCAACAGACCCTCCCAGTTCTTTTGGATGTAGTGGTCATCTCCAAGATGGACTCCCAGGTACAGGAAGCCTCCAGTTGTCCACTGCAGACCCCCTTCCAGTCGAGGAGGACTACATCCTGTCCAGTTCCCAACCAACACTGCACTACTTTTGTTCCAATTCACTTTAGCCGAAGATGCTTTGCTGTAATTCCTCAGACAGTCTGTTAGTTTGTCCAAATCCTTCTGGCTTGTGATGACCACAGCAAGATCATCTGCATAAGCAGTGACTTTCACCGGGTCCATAGTGCAGTTGGGGATGGAGAGACCAGTCAGCACCTTCCTCAGGTGCACCAGGAAAGGCTCCAGCGCCAGAGCATATAACATGGCGGACAAAGAACAGCCCTGTGTGACTCCTCTTCTGACACTGAAAGGCGCGCACAGTCCACCATTGACCTTTATGATACCAGAAATGTCACTATAAAGTAAGCGAATATATTTAATAAAAGACCCCCCAAACCCAAACGCCTTCATGGCATTCCATAAAAATGAGTGACTGACCCTGTCAAAAGCTTTTTCCTGGTCAAGAAAAATGAGACCAGTCCGAAAATCAAAAAGTTTTGCAGCACCCAAAATGTCCCGAATTAAAAAAATGTTATTAAAGATGGACCTGCCAGCCACGCAGTAATTCTGATCAGGATGCACCACTCTCCCTAAAACTTGGACCATCCTGCTAGCTAAGGCTTTGGAGAGAACTTTATAATCAGCGCATAAGAGAGACACAGGCCGCCAGTTCTTAATGAGACACAAGTCTCCCTTCTTCGGCAGCAGCGTGATCACGGCTCTACGGCAGCTCTGTGGTAACAAGCCAGTTTTAAAACTCCACCTGAACACTTCCAATAAGTCCAGGCCGATGACATCCCAGAACTCTTTATAAAACTCCACTGGAATCCCATCGATTCCAGGGACCTTCCCTGTTTTCAGCTGTCCCAGGGCTGTGGTGAGTTCTGCAAAGGTCACCTCACTATCTAGATCTGCCACATCTGCATTGGGCAGCTGCGGTAAGTCCTGCAAAAAGGCCTGTTGGTCTTCACTGCCACCATCTCCATCTGCAGCAAACAGAAGTTCATAAAATTCGCGGACCACCTGCCTTATTTCACTGGGCTCTTGTGTCTCTCTGCCATCGGGTATTCTTATGCAATGTAAGATTTTACTCTGCAAGTTTTTTTTTCTAAACCAAAAAAGTATTGAGTTGGTGCATCCATCTCAGTCAGTTGTTGAAAGCGGGCCCTCACTAAAGCCCCCTGAGCTCTGGTCTCAAGCAGGTGAGCCAACCCCAGTTTAGCAGAAGTCAGGCTCATCTGAAGCTGCTCATTTGGACCCTTCTCTAGAAGCTGTTGAAATTCAGCTATTTGATTTTCCAAAGCTGCCATTTCTGACCGCAATACTTGGGTGACATTTCTGGTATACTCCTGACACAAGGCCCGGATGTGACTCTTCCCAACCTCCCACCACTGTTGTAAGCTGGTGAACTCCTTCTTCATAGCCTTCCAGCCTCCCCAGAAATGAACAAATAACTCTTTAAAGTTCTGATCTTTAAGGAGGAGTGTGTTAAAATGCCAGTATGGACTATGGGGTCTGTACGTGTTAAAAAAGGAGTGTACAACACACCAGACTGTGATCAGAGAAGCCTGTAGGTATAATGGAGCACACCTTAAATAAACCTAACAGGTGCTTAAAACTATAAAAATGATCGAGTCTCGCCATTGAGATCGTGTTTCCACTCGTCCTCCCCCAGGTGTATTGCCGACAGGCCCCATTTTTTGCCCTCCATACATCTTCCAGCCCAAAGTCCTTAATTATTTTACCTAAAGCTCGTGCTGAGCGAGGGTGCGGTTCCAGCCCATTATTTCTGTCCATTCTGGCATCAAGTGTACAATTAAAATCCCCCCCTAACACCACCACTTCCTCAGGGTCACACTTGGATAAAAGATCTCCTAACTTATTAAAAAAGTGGAGCCTCTCCTCACCCTCATTCGGGGCGTACACGTTAATGAAAGTGACGACACTGCCATGAAGTTTCACCGTCACTTTCAGGAGTCTCCCTTTCACCAGCTCCTCAGTACTGCAGACTTCTACTTGAAGTCCTCCAAGAAATAAAATGGCCACTCCAGCACTAACACTTGTTCCATTGCTAAAAAAAATGTCCCCCTTCCAATCCCTGCTCCACTCCCACTGATTGTGCTCATCAATGTGGGTTTCTTGTAGAAAGGTGACATTCAAATCTTTTTGTATGATGAAATCAAAAATTGCGACCCTCTTATCTGGACTTCTCCCACCATTAATATTTAGGGTTCCTATGTGTACACTTGCCATGGTAACAGAATAGATAGATAAACACACAATGAAACACAGGGACCACCACAAAGACTGTGGAGTGGATTTAACAGGGGGCTTAGCCATTAGGTGGTGTTTAAATTGGACTGTTTTCTCAGTTTACTTGTTAAATTCTTTAGCCTCACGAGCTCTTTAACATCAAACATCGCTGAGGCTGCTTTGTCTCGTCGCAACCCGCGGATAGACGATAGAAAAAGGTCAATGTCAGGGAAAAATTCGGCCACGTCCACTCCCTTTTTTCCGGCGGTATTTACCAAAAACTCTTTCACACTTTGAGCGCTGTAACCCCCCCTGGCTTTTAACTCTGGGGGCTCCGAGGCTGCAGACCCATCGGAGATATTACCGTCGTCAAGCTCTTCCCCGACACTCCCCGCATTTGAGACGTTATCCGCCGTCTCCGCGAAGACGGGGAAATCCTCCTGAGAAGGACCATAGGCGGGATCCTCTCCAACGACCCCCGAGCCCTGACTTAAAACAAATTTTTTTCGTGCCCGATCTTCTCTTTCTCCTTGCCTTTTTTGAGCAGGACGTTTAAATTCACTTTTTTCCTCAGGCTCGGTGCTGCCTCCCTCGTCCATAACAATGTCTCCCCACACACTTTCTGCTGCAGCCGCTGTTTGATCTACCGTTTCACTACCGCCTTCATTCGGCTCATCTCTGGGAGGCACTTGATTCTCCTGCCCTTCAGCTCTAGTAGCATTTCTATTCCTATCACCTTGCGCCTCTGCGCCATCAGCCACTACTGGACGATCTTCCACTTCCTGCCCCTCTATTTCTGTATCTGTACGGCTAGTTTTCTTGTTCCCATGTTGTTTCTCAGGACACTGTTTAATTAAATGAGCTTCACTCCCGCACCCAAAACATTTCATTTCGTTAGAGGTGACGAAAATCACATAATCGAAACCGTCCACTCTAAACTTCATTGCTACATTTAATTCATCATCCATTCTATTTAAAACCATATAAACTTGTCTCCTAAATGACAAGACATGTTTTAAAACCGGCGATTTACACCCTAAAGGAATATACCGAATTTTTGATATCAAACGCCCATGCCGCTCCAATTCTTTTGCTATTATTTCATTCTTGAGAAAAGGCGGCGCATTTGAAATTGTTACTCTACGGGACGGGACGGCTAGAGGGGAAACCTGTACAAAGGAGCCATTAATAACCACCCCCTTCTCAACCACTGTGGGAACTAAATCCACAGAGCTCAAAAAAACCACGATATTCCCGCTCATTCGTGAAGCTGACTTAATATTGTCACATCCGACCACTTCGCCTACCGCCAAAACCCCCGCCTCTAAAGGGACAAACTCCTCCGATATAAGTTTAATCCCATGGCGGCGGCTCAGACGTTCAAGATTCGCAGCCATTACGGCTGCCGTGGCCTAAGCCACTCAGTAAAAAAACAAGTTTAACTGTTTACACCAAAGAAAAGATAGAAATAAGAAATTAGAAAATCAGAAGAAAAAAGAATCACCACACTCACCTCACAGCGTCCACCACCAGTTCCACTCGCTCACACTCTAGACAACCACCCAGCATGCACAGCGACAGCAAAACAGGAAGGAGATAGATAGATAGATAGATAGATAGATAGATAGATAGATAGACACTATATAATAGATAGATAGATAGATAGATACTGTAGATACTATATAATAGATAGATAGATAGATAGATACTATATAATAGATAGATGGATAGATACTATATAATAGATAGATAGATACTTTATAATAGATAGATAGATACTATATAATAGATAGATAGATAGATACTATATAATAGATAGATAGATACTTTATAATAGATAGATAGACAGATAGATAGATACTATATAATAGATAGATAGATA
>JANRMT010062824.1:9726244-9763405 GCA_026402145.1 Polypterus bichir lapradei | reverse complement strand
TATAATATAATATAATATAATATAATATAATATAATATAATATAATATAGCAGCTTTAGCACTGTCACCAAAAACTCAAGCGTTGTGTCCAACTCAGCGCCTCATGATGAAGAGCAGGGCCAACCTGAGCAGAGCATTTAGGAGTCGATATTATTGATGTAATCAAAATGATGTAATCATTTAGAAAGAAAGAAAGAAAGAAAGAAAGAAAGAAAGAAAGAATTTGGTATAGTAGGCAGGATTAAATAGATAGATGTAATCAAAAAATTAAGCATGCAAACATCTGACTGTTCAGCTAAATAAAACATGTTGGCAGTTTAAAGTATCCTGATGACAAGAAATCTCCATTGTGTTTGTCTACAGTGCTGAGCCAGCAGAAGACCTCATGGAAATGACAGACGATGAAGAATGTAAGTAACGTAATAAAACATGATGGAGTTACATTTACTTTTGTTCACTTAGCAGACTCTTTTATCCAAAGAGACTTACAAGAGGGGCCAATGAGTCTGGGGGACAATTGGGAACACCAGCTAGAAGTTACACATGAAAAGAGTCAGGATGGAGACTTGATAACATGTGGAGGTGGCATCACCACTCATCATGGGACCTCACGAGTGTCTCCATACACGTAGGTGATCAGCCTTTGGCCACTCTGTAGGTGAGCATCAAGGATTTGAACTTAATGTGTGCTGCTACAGGGAGCCATGGTAGTGATCTGAAGAGAGGAGTGATGTGTGCCCAGATCACTTGGTTGATCATCTGACAAATGCCAGTACTCCTGCCACAGAGACTGGCAGCAGTCCAGAGGTGACAAGACCGAAAGCTGCACCAAGAGATGTGCTGCCTACTCTGTCAGTTATGGTCTGATCTTGTGGGTATTGTAGAGTGAATCTGCATGACTGAGAGATTATAGCAATGTGGCCCTTGAAGGACAGCTGCTCATCACTTAAGCAGATGTTACGTTACATGACTTCTATTGAAGGGGATGTCAAACTTGATGACCACAGTGGCCAGTCTTCTTGTGACAGTACGTCAGGTTACACAATTAGAGATCGGTCAAATTAAATGACTCCATGATGATTTTCTGGCCCAATTTTTCATTTCCAAAGAATTGCTTATTCTCACCGTTTAAGGGCAGTCAATAACGTGCCGCCTGGCAGTGTCCATGAGAAGGTGAATTAAGCCACAAACTCTACCCTTTTTCTTCTTTTATCTTCTATTCTGTCATTGTACGCAAAATGTGTATCATCAAACAGACAAGCTGTTTGCAGTGTAGAGTCCATATTGGCAGAAAGCTGTCATGCAGAAAGAATCCGTCCCTACGACTTAAAGCTAAAACAAAAAGTTGTGTAATGTGACATTACTTTACTGAAAGAGCAGCTACTGGGGGCACCAAGTGGAAGAGTATGAAATGCATGGTCCAAAAAATAAAATCTATCCATCTATCTATCTAATCCTGCCAACTACGCTATCTATCTATCTAATCCTACTTACTATACCAAATTTTCTCTTTCTTTCTTTCTATCTAATCCTGCCTACTATACCAAATTGCCTATACTATACCAGTTCTCCAGTTTCACTCCCACGCCCCAGACATGTCCCAGTTTAGTTTTCAGCTCTTAAATGACCTGGGATGTGATGGACCAGCACCTTATCTGGGCTGGCCCCTTTGTGGTCCTGGACTGGAGTAAACAGATTTCTTAATGACTGAATGACTTTAAATGTGCTTTGCTTTGTGTTGTTTCTGTTTTGTTGATCGTTGCGTTTCTTGTGCTTCATTGTGCAGGTTGGATGCATCAGCTTCAGGATTGCTCGGATCAAGTTGAATTTGATGAGGTGTACCTTGACCAGGTTAGTTCAACACCAAAATGCTTTCCCTGTCAATTCAGTTCAGTTCATTGTTGTATAGCGCCTTTCAGTGAGTGGAGGCTCGTAGTGCTATAACAAGTTCTCAGGTAAAGGGTGTTACAAGCTTTACAGATGACCAGATAGAGGCACTGATGTGCTGAAGAAGACAGGAAAACGGAGTATTTTGAAAGAGACTAATAGAAGTGGAGCCCAGCAATATCTGTGCATTAATGAATTGCTGAGCCGTGGCCAGTGGACGATAAATGACATCCAGCATGGGGTTTATGATGGGGAGATCTTCTCCAATCAGATTTCTTTGAATAGGCAACTGCAGTACTTGACAAAAAGAAAGCAAATGATGAGATTTACTTGGACTTTCAGAAAGCTTTTGCCTCAGTCGTCCTCCACTCAAGGTGAGTTTTGAAACTTGAAGCTGGAGGCCTCAGAGGTGACCAACAAAACTGGAGCTCAAGGTGGTCAACTGACAGGATGCAAAAGGGACAAGTGAGAGCAGAATGGAGTCAACGGTGGAGACCCTCGGGGGGGATCTGTCCTTGGGCCGTTACAGTTTCTGATTTAAATTAATGACATAAATGATGATAAAGTGAGTCAGTTTGAGGAGACCATTCAGTCCATCAGGCTCCTTTGTTTAGCTAATATAGAGGGATATACTTAGAGGACTGATGAGTAATACGCATTCAAAAGGAATCCGGAGCACATAAAAAGACGAGTGTTATAGCACTGTAAGGGTTAAACTGGAACGGGCTTATGCCTAGATGTTTTTATATACCTGAATAAGTTAGAGACTACCAGTCTCTCTCTCTATATAAAATCTAATGTCTGTCTGTCCGCTTTTCACGAGAGGACTACTTCACAGATTTAGATTGGGTTTTCTTTCTATAATTTGCTTGAACATTCCGGTTTATTTTGCGACTTCTCTCATTGTGCTAAGCATCAGAGTTCACTTACGACACCAATTTATTCGTGCGAATCCGAAAGAGAGGCTGCGGAAGGTACGGTAGGTCCACCCCAACATCAAACGCTCTAACAGGAGGGTATCACCCGCGTGGGGAGAAAAACACGTGGCTGGGATATCTCTGCCAATCAGCAGCTACCCTCTAAAACACACGGAGCTCTGATCTCTCTCAAAAACGTCACACGTTACTCCATAATAATCTCTAGATGATAATGTCTGCTGAACAAACAAACGGGCATCGCTAGCTAAGAGGAAGCAACACGTGGCGAGAGGGAGAGCGACTCGAATGGAGGCCCCGCCCAGCTCCCTTCTCCTGAGGTCCCGCCTCCCTCCCCTTGGCCAGCAGCCTCTGATTAGCGTGGAATAAATCGGTGGCTCAAGTGAACTGTGATGCTCAGCACGACGAGAGAAGTCGCAAAATCAACTGGAATGTTCAAGCAAATTGTAGAAAAAAAAAAAAACGCAATCTAAATCCGTGAAGTAGTACTCTCGTGAAAAGCGGACAGACAGACAGACGTTGGATTTTATATTTATACTGTAGACAGATATTCCAGTTGCCCATGTGAAGCACTTTGCACTTTTCTGTGTTAAACTCCATTTTCCACGTGTTCTTCCAGTTCTGAAGCCTCTCCAGATCTTCTTAAAGTGTTGGTGCTGCCTCCTCGCTGTCCGCTGTTCTGCCAATCTTAGTATCATCTGTAAATTTCACGTGTTTGCTACCTGAAATCAAAATCACTAATATCAATCAGGACAGACCCCTGAGGGACCCCACCACTAATCCCATCATCCTCTTGTCTGTCTTCTTTGTCTCATGTCGGTTAACAAATTTGAGATCCTTCAGATTACCCTCTGACCCCTGGTACGAAAAATGAATTGCCAGCCTAGTAGAGGCGTTACTGAAACCCACTGGAATGGACGTGAAGTAAGTTTTGTAATATTTTGAGGGAATAATCAATGAAATATTTGTTAAGTTCCATTGAAGTTTACTATCATTTGTCCCCAGTACAATGAACTGTTTGCTTGCACGTGTCCCATAAACTGGTGCCAGTAGGCTGATGCCAATGTCAGACATGACAATCCATCCAGGGTGTCCTGAGTGCCTTCAAGATTGAAAATGGTGACCAGCAGATATAACTTTAGTGAAACATGAAAAGAAAAAAAAAGTCTGTGGCCTAAAATTGAGCAGAATAAAATAGTAGACGGTCAGAAGGGACGCGCGTCACAGGTGTGTTTCTTCTTTTCCTGACCACTGATTTTGTTTTAGGATGAGACGCTCTTCTGGAAGGGCCTTATAAAGCAGTACCTGTTACCAGTGATGGAGGACGAGAAGACGAAGCAGGACATCATGAAGGACCTGAGATCCCTCAGAAATAAGGTACAATCTGCCGACTCTCTGGTGTTTGTTTTTGAATGCCTGTCCTTCAGCAGATTTCTAATTTTTAGTCTGATTTATGGAAAGTAACTGCACAATAAAAGTGGAATTAGCAGGTATGATAAAGTAATGAATGAATGTATGGAGACATAGTGTTCATAGTGATCTGGTAAAACAAACATGGAAAACATTGTTAAAGGGCTTGAAAAAAAACCCACAAACTAGAGCAGGACCTTCACCGGCTTGTCTACGGATAAGGCCCCACCTACAGGAGCCTGACCCCAACACTTAACAGGCAGGGATCAGCCTGCAGAGGCCCAAAATGGGGTTCAATAATTTGCCTTAAATGTTTAAAATGCACAAAAATGCCCAACAAGGGAGAGGATAACACAAACCTCTGGCGCTTATATATATTATATATTATATATATATATATATATATATATACATCCATCAATCATCCAACCCACTACATCCTAACTACAGGGTTACAGGGGTCTGCTGGAGATATATATATATATTGTGACAGATGGCTGGGGCCCATGCCTGGCCGGGACTCCCCTTCACCACATCTGCCAGGGAGACAAGGATGGGAAGCCCAGTATCTCCCTCTGGATGCTAGGTGGCAGCAACCCTGGGTTGCTGCAGTGCCTCGGACTCCCCCAGGGCTTCATGGGGACTGGAGCTCTGTGCGGCTCTGTGGGGTTCCGCAGGCACTGCCAGTGGGTGCTGCAACAGGAATGACTGGACCCTTTTGGGCACCTGGAAGTGCAGCTGGAGGCCAGTAATCAACCACCTAGGGCACTTCCGGGTGCCTGATAAAAGAGAGCCAGAAACCACCACTTGTTGGCCAGAGTCGGGAGGAGGAAGACTAAGCTTGAGGAGGAATGGTGGTAGAAGAAGGGAAAAGTGTTTTGCTGTTTCAGTGCTAGGGATTGTGTTGTGGCTGGAGGGAGTACAAGGAAGACGTGCCCTTCAGCTGAAGAAAAATAAAAAGTCTTTGTTTATTTTACACGTTTCTCCGTATTCATCTGTGTCGGGTCAGGTGCCCATATAGCGCCTTTGTTACTATATATATATATATATATATATATATATTTTACAAATAACTAAGAGTAATCAAAAACTAAAAGAAAAAGAAAGAAAAGGTAAAAATTAGGGAAATGAATGAGTTTGCCTAAAATGGCAATCCAAACGTAACAAGTCCAGTTGGTCACCAAATCATCAGAATCCAAAGACAAGCAGAATCAGAAAAAATTGTTCTGTCAGAGAACTGGTAGATAAACTTTTTGAGCAAAACAGGAAGATGTGTGTAAAAAACAAAACAAAAAAAAGGTAGGAAGTGAAATAAAATCCAAAGCCCAATACAAGAGACGATACTCGAGGTCGAGAGAAGAAGAGGGCGAAATCCGAAGAACGACGCGAGAAACGAGCACGACGATAAACTGTGAGCTCTTTAGAGTTTTGATATATGAAGACCAGATAAGGATTTGAACTCCTAGCCACCCTTTCGTCCCGTCATGTCAGTTATGCACAGGTCACGACCCCAGAGGCCACTCCCCTAACAATGCTTGAAGGGGACCTAACAACGGCATTAAATGACGGCGGCGTCTGAGGACCCACAAATCAAGACAGAAAGGAGACACCTTAGCAGTACAAATGAAGATCTTGACAGCCAATGAACCTCTGAGAGCCTCGCCCTCCAGCCTGAGATATAAAGGTATGGGGGGGCCGTCCTTAAGCAGTGATGTCACAATGGACCCGCCTCTTGGTTCCACCCACAGAAAAACAGGAACAGAGTGGGCTTTGCAGATTACTCACCTTTAAAAATGGATGACTGGTTGGCAAATGTGTGACTTGGTGGGTTGATGGAAGGAGTGCCAGCTCTTCTGTAACACCCTTTCCTTTCTTTCAGGCAAATCTTGTTTATTTCCTCATCAACTCTCTTTGGATCGTGGCCATGTTCTTCCTACAGATAGTTGGAAATGCAGTTAGCATACAAATTCCAAAAGTTTACTTTAACGGAAGCCTGGCTGCAGACACCATCTCTGTGGACCCTGTTGGACTTGTCCTCCTTCTGTCTTTTGCTGGACTCCTGGTTACCCAGTTTATTGCAATGATCTACCACAGGTAACGTCTGACACGGGGTCTTGAGAGTCCAGAGGCCTCATGGCACTTTACACTTTAATTATTCATCCCTTTGTGTTTCTCAAACTCCTGTCATGGTGAGCGTTACGACAAGATTATCATTCAGTTCCTTAGGTAAAGTCATGTCAGTCCTTACACATGGCCGCCCTGCTTCTGTTTGTTTGTCCTTCTGGCTGAGAAAGCCTGTAGACGTTAGGAGCTGCAGAGACCAGCCAGCAAAAGTCCTCCTGGAAATGGAAGATGTCTTCATGCTGTGAGGAGATAAGAATGGGGGTGAAAAGTACAGAAGTCAGTTTCAGAGCTAAACGCAGAGAAATATGAAAGTGAATCACTGGGTGAACGGTGAGCGGAGGTGAAAACAGGAAAGGACGTTGGATATTCAGTAGGCCATTCAGTCCAATAAGTTCGTCTGTCCTACTCACTGAAATCTTCTCAAATAAAATCAAATCCAATCTGAGAAGTTCCTTCAATTCTGGTTCCTTCTTACTTTCCCCCCACACCACTTGATCGCTTATTCCATGGGCCTCTGGGTCTTTGTGTGAAGATAAACTTTCTAACATTGGTGTGAAATCTCATCACACAAGGAGTTTCCAACTGTGTCCCCGTCTTCTAACGGAACATTTTATTTTAAAGCCACAGCTGGAGTCCACTCTGCTCATCCCTTTGATGATTTTACACACGTCAGTCACGTCTCCATTTACATAAACTGAAAAGACTCGAGTCCTGCAGCCTCGTCTCATAACTCAGCCCTCTCAGTCCTGAATCAGCCCAGTCGCTCTCCTCTGGACCTTCTCTAGCACCGCCGAGTCCTTTTTGTAGCCTGGAGACCCAAAATGCAGGCAGGACTCACCAGTGTGTTATAAAGACTGAGCAGAACCTCCTGTGACTTGTACTCCACACATCAAGGCGGTATATAACCTGACAGTCTGTTAGCCTTCTCAATGGCTTCTCTACACATTGTCTGGCAGTTGATGGTGTCGAGTCCACTTGCACTAATTCCCGTCATCATTTTCCACCCTTCACTCAGTCAGGTCTCCTCTTCATCTCCTTAAGGCTCAGCTCTTTTAATCTTTCCTCATCACTCATCCCCTGTAGCCCTGAATCAGCTCAGTCATCTTCTCTGGACATTTTAAAGCACTACTGTGTCTTTATGGAGACCAAAACGTCACCCAGAACTCCAGATGAGCAGAACCTCCTGTGACTTGTACTACACACATCAAGGCGCTATATAGCCTGACAGTCTGGTAGAGTCTGTACACTTCTGTACACTGTCAGCACTTAGAAAGTGAAGAGTACACTGTGAGTCTCAGGTCTTTGTGAAAAGGCGTACTTTCAGATTCAGATCTCCCATAGTGCACTCTGATCTGACATTCCTACACGATTAGCATTCTTTATGTGTGCTGACATTAAATTTCATCACCCACAGATCTGCCTCAGCTGTGTGCTGTCCAAGGTCCTCTGTCACATCTTAGCTGATTTGCCATTCTCTGCCCTACCAACCAGTTTGGTATCCTCTGCCAACTTAAGCACCTTATTAATTCTGTGCTTGTCCGAACATTTATGTGTATTGATAAGAGCAGCGGGCGCAGCGGGCACAGCAGTGACCCTCTCTGCAGTTAGCTATCTGTCTGTCTAATCCTGCCTACTATACCAAATTCTATCTCTTTATTATATAGTGCCTTTCATATCTATTTTTTTTTGTTTTTTCTGTCCTCCCTGGCCATTGGACCTTTACTGTTATTCTATGTTAATTAGTGTTCCTTGATTTTAATTATTTATTTTGTCTTTTTTCTCTTTCTTCATCATGTAAAGCACTTTGAGCTCCATTGCTTATATGAAAATGTGCGACAGAAATAAATGTTGTTATTGCTGTTGTTATCTATCTATTATATAGCACCTTTCATATCTATCTATCTACTATATAGTGCCTTGCACATCAATCTATCTGTCTATTATATAGTGCCTTTCATATCTATATATCCGTTATATACTAGAATGTTTTAATATCCATCTCTCTTAGTATAGTGCCTTTCTTATCTACACTGTCTCTTGGTAATGTGGCTCATGCCTTTCATGCCTTACGTCTCTCTACGGTGTCATGTAGCCCCTTGCACGTTTGCCCCTTTCCTTTCACTCTTTTTTATTGTCTTTATCTTCTTTTTTTTTATTTGCTCCACAGGCTGTACACATTTATTCACCTCATAGCGTTTATTGGAACCGAATCGTCCGGCCCTAAAGAAGAACACAAATTGTCGAAAATCAACTTTTATGACCCTGACAAGGTAAGCAAGCCCATCTTTGGGAGGTCCGATATTTGCGATATGCCAGCGCTGTGTGCCATGCCGTGACATCACGTGACAACCACAGCGTCACTCACAGAGCGCCCATCGAGTGGTTGTGGGCGGGTGATGTGACTGGCGTTGTGGGCGTCTCGGGACCCTCGTCACGCTTATTGCAGGCTGCCCTCAGGCTCCGCTGACAGTTCCGAGTCTCCCGGTTGTTCCCGCGTGTCCTCATCTCGTTGTCCTGCACTCTTTTTGTGTTGTGAAGCGCCTTGTAATGGCGGCCACCGTTTGTAACATTTCATAAATGTTAACGACCGAGTGACAGTTTGAGGATGAATATTTTTCCAAAATTAATTCTTCACGTCCTTCACTTTTGATTTTTTCAACAGCTTGACTTTTAGAGACCCAAATGCCAGGACCCCCAGACTGTCGCTCCTCACACCTGCAGGTCTCTGATTCTCTGCTCACGCCTGACAGCAGAAACCCATGAAAACTCAAGAGATGACCTGAAAGGATTTAAAATGACTAAAAACTTTATGAATGTTGTATTAATTTAACCCAAAAATGACCCCCCAAAAAATAAGGAGAAAAATGAATTGAAAGACGAGAGAATCCTGAAGAAGAAATGCGTGCCAAAGTCACAAAGGGAGCACATCACGTGAAGGACGTGTGGCCGGCCAGTCGTGGGGCCAGGGAGTCATCACTTGGTGGGACGCAGCAGGCAGCCGGAGAGCAAAAGACGATGAAGAAGAAGAAGAAGAAGAAGAAGAATCAGCGCCTCCGTGAGTTTCTGGTGTGTGACGGTTGAGTTTTTACTGTATATATGGAAGCACATTTGTAGATGTTTGTGTATTAACTACTCTATTTATTAAAGAGTCTCTGAAGTTGGCCCCATGTCACCCTCTCACGTGGGCTTTGGGCTCGACTGATGGATTATCATGGAGACATAATAAAACATGAAAGCGTGAAGGCCGCGCCACTCGCCTGCCAGTCTGCTTCACCACTGAGCTGATGTGGAAAGTGCGACCTCCGGTGGCTGAGATTGAAGACTGCAACCTGCATGTCACGGGGTCGGCTGCCACCAATGTGACCACAAGAGTCAGATATATGGTAACAGTCATAAATGTGCCTATGCAGTGGATTATGATGGTGTGCAGTATAAGAAGGCCTTGGGCTTTAGGGGGCGCTAGGGGGTTCTTGGTAAACCCAAGTGATGAACAAAGACACAAAACAACATGAGAGGACGTACAAAAACGAAAAGAGTAAATTATTAAAACCTGAGTCCTGACTACCCGGTGGGGTGGCCGGTCTGCTCCCCTACTCTTGTACACTTTTCTCCTTCTCACCTTCTTCCTAAATCACTCTTTTTTCTCACCTCTGGCCTTCCTTCTTCCTGTCAGTTGAGCCCTTGTCTAACCACTGTGTACCAACTCCAAACTAACAGGCCTGGCAGCTAAATGGGCCTTAAGCCTAAGCACACTGTGAAACGCTTGGCATGGGATACCTGACATGATACCAATTGGGCAAGAGTCCACCTAGCGGTACCCAGCGCTCCTCACCATAGAGAGACCAAACTGGCTGTCCTCCTGGTCCTCCTGTGAGGCTGCAGAATAAGAACAAAGACACAATACTGTGTAATACCCCTCACAACTGCATGGTGTCTTTCCTATCTATCTATCTATCTATTATAGTGCCTTTCACTCTCTATCTATCTATCTATCTATCATATGTACAGCTCTTTTCATGCTAAGCCTGTTTTCTAATTGGGTCACTGATTTATTCAAATTCAGACTGGCACCAAATGTGAAGAGCAGGTGACATGGGGGGCAGTCATCATCATGTGTGAGTCATCTTCGTCCTCTCAGGGTGGCACTCGGAGGCTGCATGGCGATGTGCCCCAGTGGAGCAGGTGCTGCTCTTCGGTGTTGTCAAGTGAATTTTTTCTTCAATTCGGTTTTCTAAAGAGCACCTCGAGTTAGAAGAACTCCCAGGAGGCTGTGCGGGGGCACATGGTGTGGAGTGCCATGTGAACATAAAACATGTGGGCGAGTCACAAGCAGAGAAGCATCATATATACAGTCGTATATGGAAAACACACAAAAATACACACAAACACAATTAAACTTTCCACACAATAAAAGGCTCCTTTGCTCAGATACACACACACACACACAATTAAAGACTTAGAACTCTGAAAGATAAAGAAAGCACATGAGAGCACCTGCTTTCCTATCTGGTGGAGTACAATTTGGATGTTCGCCTGGAAATCCTGCCGACTACGCCAATAATGAAAGACAAAGAAAGTGCCTAAAGGTTTGGGGTTCATGACGGTGAAGAGTGCACTGATTACGAGTAGGCCTGAAGTCAGCCGATGTCAGTCTCTCATTTGAAGGGTCAGGGCTGCAATGATTGGTGCGTTTTATGACATTTTCTGCCTGTTTTTTTAGACTCTTTTTCCTCGACTTTACTATAAATTGCCATTTTGACCTCAAATGATCTGATTTTTGTACATATTTGTTGCTGCTTTGATTCCTGAAAAACTGGTGTTTTTTTTAACCATTTTCCGTGAAGTCATGTTGGATTCTCATGGACGGCCATCGCCTTGGATTTTTCCCAGGATTCCCAAGAGTTTGTGCCACATGGCATCATTGGTGTGGCCAGTTAAAGGGGTCTTTCCTTATCCAAGCTTGGATCAAATTAACGTTTAGTGTGCACATTTCTACGTATTTCCCTTAATTTTTTTTTAACTTGCGACTTTTGATTTTTGTTGACTGTTTTCTGGTCTTTGTTTACTATTTTTATCCTCGGTTATCGACCCTCAGGTTTATTTTTTGGCCTCATCTCCTGACCCCTTTAATTCAAATTTGTCTCTGACTTCTGCCGAATCAGAACAAGAACCAAAAAGAGGAAACAGACATGCAGAGTCGCCTCGAATGTTGGGACAGCAGCTCATTGAATAACTGAAACGACCAAAAAACAAAAAACTGAGCGCCGTGGCACAAACACAAAGACAGCCGAGCAGCCCAATGAAGTGGCGAGGGGTTAGGAGGTGTCCAAGTCGGCTCAACTCAGGCGCCATCCTCTGGGACCATCAGGCTTTACAGAGCCCCAGCTGGAAGGGGCGGAGTCAGCCCTGGGCGTTACTTGCCCTGACTGGGCGGGTCCTCAGAGCTGCAGGCCAATGAAGTAGAGCCTGTCAGAGTGAGCGCCCCCTCTCGTCCCGGAGTGGTGTTGCTTACCTTGGCAGAGCCAGGAAGCTGAACTGCAGGCGCACATGCGTGTCAGCATATAAAGACCACACACAGTCTTCGGACCCCTCACTGTTTGCACATTTTGTTATTTCGCAGTGTTGACCTCACATAATTTCAATTGATTTTTTTTTTTTGTCCCTCATAAACACGGACGGAGATAAAACAAAAATCAAAAAAGTGAAATATCCCCCCCGATACAAGGATTCGGACCCTTCAGTCAGTCGGGAGTCTTCTTGGCTTTGACACGTCCAGCTTCACACCCCTGAATTTGGGGGTTTCCTCTGCAGCTCGGTCAGGTTGGGATGGAGGACATCAGTGGGCGGCTTTTTTCAGGGGTCTCCAGAGGTCTTTGATTCGGCTCAAATCCGCACACTGGCCAGACCACTCAGGGACGTCACCAGTGTTGTCCCTCAGCCACTCCTGTGTTGTCTTTGCATTGTCCTCTTTGAGGTCCGGAGCTCTCTGAGCAGATTTCCCTTAACGGTGTCTTTGTCCTTTTTCTGTTCAGTTTTCCCTTTGACGTTAATAAAGTCGATGTGACCCTGCAGTCCGACAAGATCACTGTGGTCTTACTGGAATGTGATCAGGACCACCACAACAGATAAGTCAGGGTACGAGGGAATGGGGAAGAAGAAGACACTTTCCCAGTTTAGGTGCGCCTGTGAGCAGCCCAGTTATCCCAGTTAAGTGTCTCCAGCAAACATCACCGGCTGCCCACCCTCGACTGAGCACACTGTGGTGCAGCACACGTCCCCTAAAAGTGAAATGGACAGGTGGATGAACAGAAATGCAACGTTGTCCACCCTAGTTCTTCATTCACTCCACGCTGTGATACGCTGAAGCAAAGCAACGGGAAGGATGTGAGGATGGGGGGGCTAAGGACCAGCTGATGAAACAGAGTGGGGTCCACAACAGGAACATAAGAAGAACATAAGAAATCAGACAAATGAGAGGAGGCCATTCAGACCATCAGCCTTGTTTGTTTAGCTAACAGCCAGGAGGTCCCATCATCTCGTCCAGCTCCTTCTTAAAGGTCGTCCACGACTTGAGAGTTTGTTCCCAATTCCCACAATTCTTTGAGTAAAGAAGAGCTTCCTGGCTTCAGTCCTAATTGCACTTCCCTTCATCACCACAAGGTGTCCTCGCGCATCGTCTGCTGCGTCCACTTCAGGGCCTTTGAGGATTAGGAAGTCCTGGATGAGGTCCCCTCATTGGCTCCTCTGCTCAGACTGAGCAGGTTGGAGTCCCCTGAAGTCACACTGAGCCTTGAGCCAAAGCCCGCTTATTGGACAAAACTGCTGGTCAGGAGCGGCTGCTATCAGATCTTTATTTAGTCTGCAAAAATGTCAAGAGTCTCAACAATTCTCATGTTTTTATGAATATTTTGTTTCTCTGTTGTGGTCAGTAGGTGGCGCCACCCAGCGCCAACCCTCAAACTCAGATACACCAACTCAAACTCCAGGTTCAAATCAAGAGTGCCTTTCTTATGCACATTTCCTTTAACAGGCTCCTGTAATCAAGTAACCCCAATGCCACCTGTCCATTTGTCCTTCACTCCTCCTTACGTCCTCCAGCAGGTGTTGTCCTCTTCCACCCGACTGACAATAAAGTCACCTTGACCTTGACCCTTGAGACCCCCGAGAGGCTGATAACAGTGGAAGGACCAGGAGGGACAGCAGCATACTACGAGTCCTTTCTCATCCGATACGTTAGCTGGTAGCATCCCTGGGCTTCAGCACCCTTCATGTTACCCACAGAGCATGCTGGGAATTGGAGTTCCAGAGTGCAGCCTGGTCAGGTTCCATGGGTGCCATCAGAGGGTTCCTCAGGGCAAAATAATCCCTACTTTTTTGGACTTCTGCCTGACCCAGAAGTACTTCCTACGGGCAGTGCCCTGGCACCTAAAGCTCTCCCAAGTCTCAGATAAAAGGAGCCGCTCTGCCCCATCCAGGCAACTTGGAGAACAAAACTCAACTGGGAGGAGTGGAGGAGAAGAAGAAGACTTTATTGTTTCATTAATTTAACAAGAAGCCTGTTCTGAAAGCTACTGGGGTTAATAAATCCAAGCTTTGAACCCGAGACTTGTGTCTGGGGTTTGTGGTGCTGCAACGCCCCCTACAGGTCACATTACCATTACTTTTGCATTCTTTAGGTTTAGCTCCATGCCACACTGCTTTCCAGTGCTGAGCCCGGTCTGTGCCAGTCCCTCTGTGCCACCTTCACTTTCTTCTGCTGTCACAGGCATATCTCAGATCCTTCATTATTTCTCATCTGGTCTTCACCCCATTGGAGCCATTGAGCGCGTCCATCACAGATTGAAAGTACTGGTGACGTGACACATCCATTTTGTGACCTCTTGTGACAACTCAACAGAAAATGGCCCTTTCCAAGAGCTGATTTTTACACTGAAACCAGTTGGCTGTGATCAAGATGCATGAGATTGGGGTCAGGGGAGCCATCAGTGAGCCAAAACAGAAAAACGAGGCTAGCAATGGTGACAGAGTGGCAGCGAGACCCTGCATTATTTATTACGTGGTCGCTATTTATAACACAGACACCAAAAATGAGGAGCGAGCCACCTGAGCTCAAAGGGCCTTACTTATGTAACTACGGGTTTGTCACACTGATGGAGACGCGGATGCTAAGGGGGAGAAGGGGGCTTCACGAGTATCAATTGGCATGGGAGCACCAGAGTCATGAAAAGTCTCAAAATGTTCAAAAAGAGGCTGAAGGGCGCCCTCAGGAGGCAGCAATAGGAAAGATTAGGTTTGTATAGCGCCTTTCATGGCGCTCAGGATCAGAGCGCTGCGTCGAGTTGGCAGGTAAATGCAATTTCAGGGTTTACCAATTATTACACATCTTCTACCGCTTATCAGGGTTCCGGGTTGAGGTCGCAGAAGTCCAAGCACAGATGCCCAGGTGTCACTTTTCCCTGCCATCTTCTCTGGGGGGATACCGAGGTGTTCAAAGGCCACCTGAAAGATGTAATTCCACCAGTGTGTCTGCCCCACGGTCTCCTCCTGGTTGCACATGTCTGCCAAGAGGCACCCTAATCAGACCCCCCTGTGAACCCCACCTGAAAGTCTACACTTCCCACCTGTGTCCGGGTGCAGGAATGTCAGCTCCGCAAGCTGAGAACATTTAGGGTGCCAAGCGGGATGCCCCAAGGACACGAAAAGGAAAACAAAAAGAGAAGCTCTTCAGTGAGCACCTCCCGCTCTGCAGGGTCTCGAAACAAGCAGATGAGGTAGTTGGGCGGATTAGCCGAGGTGTGAGTCACAGTGGTGGCGGTGCTGCGTCTAGAAAATGGCGCCCCCTTCTGGGAGTCTCTCATTTTTATGGGGGCTGAACTGGAAGGGGGCGGGGTCAGCTGCCCTCGCTGGGCGGTTTCTCAGCGATGTGGGGAAAGAAGGAGATGACAGGATTAGTGACAGTGCCCCCTTGTGTCCCAGAGTGGCATGCAGGCATGACATTTATAAACTGAGGAAGTCGGGAGTGGCAGAGAAGTACGCGAGAGTGGTACAGGATATGAACGAGGGGAGTGTGACCGTGGTGAGGCCTCCGGTAGGAGTGACGGAGGTGGGATTACATCAGGGATCGGCTCTGAGTCCTTTCTTATTTGTAATGGTGATGGACAGGCTGACAGACGAGATTAGACAGGAGTCCCCGTGGACTGTGATGTTTGCTGATGACATTGTGATCTGCAGGTCGAGGAGACCCTGGAGAGGTGGAGATATGAGAGGAGAGGAACGGAATGAAGGTCAGTAGGACCACCAAGATAGAATACATGTGTGTGAATGAGAGGAAGGTCAGAGGAATGGTTAGGATGAGGGGAGTGGAGGTGGCAAAGGTGGAGGAGTTTAAATACTTGGGATCAACAGTATAGAGTAATGGAGATTGTGGAAGAGAAGTGAAGAAGAGAGTGCAGGCAGGGTGGAGTGAGTGGAGAAGAGTGTCAGGAGTGATTTATGACAGATGGGTATCAGCAAGAGTGACAGGGAAGGTCTACAGGACGGTAGTGAGACCAGCTATGTGATATGGGATGGAGACGGTGGCACAGGAGACAGAGCTGGAGGTGGCAGAGTTAAAGATGCTAAGATTTCCATTGGGTGTGACGAGGATGGACAGGATTAGGAATGAGAACATGAAAGGGTCAGCTCAGAGTCAGAGAGGTGAGATGGCGTTGGTTTGGACATGTGCAGAGGAGAGATGCCGAGTATAATGAGAGAAGGGTGCTAAGGATAGAGCTGCCAGGCAAGAGGAACGAGGAAGGCCTAAGAGAAGGTTCATGGATGTGGTGAGAGAGGACATGCAGGTGATGATGGGGGTAACAGAACAAGATGAGAAGGACAGGAAGATATGGAAGATGATGATCTGCTGTGGCAACCCCTGTGCACCTAATGTCCCTTAACTGGATCAAGTGGGACTGTGACTGTTGCACTGTTTTTTGGGTGTCTCAGTTACGCCCCCTGCAGGCCACTGTATAGAGACAGTGATATGCTAAAGGGGGGCACAAAGGCGTGCGGGTGTGACAGACCACATACAGTCATAATATCTAAAATTCATCACGACACAGAAGGCGCTATATAAACTGAAAGTGCTTCATTACATCAGGGCTAAATAGGTTCATCTTCCACACTCGGTGTCATTTCGTGTTCTTTTCCAATTTGTTGCAATGACAAGGCGTCATTACGCTTAATACAAGGCGCTATATAAGACGTGTCAGTCCTGCAGACGTTAACATCACGGAGGGTCCAGCAAACATTTCTGTGCTCTGTGAGAATGACGTTAGAGAAAGGCGCTATATAAAACAAAAGATTTGGTCGAGCGGCGCGGGACGTCCGGAACTCAAACAAACGATCGATTCTTATTAACGGCCTCATCTCGGCGCTCAGACTTTTCTCCTCTGAATGACTGCCTTTGGATTCTGAGGAGTTGATTTATGAGACGACATTCGTGTTTTCTTACGAGCGCCGCATCCCAATTGATGAGCTGGTCAGATAATTGATGTCCGAAAAGTCCCGGTGAGAAATAAACGGCCGTCGTGCACCGCAATGACAGGTGAGCAGGAGGCGCTGGGAAGTCGAGGTGATGTGAGATGAGCCCTTCAGCATCCGCGCGTGGGAGTCTGCAGCGCAGCTCATATTTAAAGGATGACCTGTAAAGTTTATTTCATTGTATTTTAGAACAAAACACAAACATGTTTAGATAAGACAGCGGACAGGAGAAGGACGCGTGTCTGTCACCTCACTCACGAGGCCGGGAGACGAGACGAGTCAAGTGCGACACAATGCTGATGTTTGGCCGGGGTCGTCAGGGTCGTCAGTTATTCCAACAAGCGACCTCTCCGGTCAGCAAATCAATTGTCCCCGTGTTTGAAGGCTGCAAATATAAAGGAAAAAGGCATAAAAATCGAACAGCTGCGTGGAACCCCAGAGCCCACCCACGGACGGATCGATGACGTCATTCCCGCCCGTACTTTCCCACGCGCCGATGGCAGGACACCTCAAGTGCATCGCGCTTTGGTCAAGCAGAGCTCTCCTGTGACGGTCGTTTGATTGCGAGGGTTAAGCGGATATGAAGCTGACGCTAAAAAACAATCCGCCCGCCGTTAGCGTTGCTGGCCCTTTCTTCATTTTAGAATCACCGCCGTACCACCAGGCTATGATGCGGTATTTTATTTTATATATTTTATGTATATTAGTGGTATAGTAAAGGCTGCCATCTCTAATGAACCTCGTCCTGTGGAGCATGCGCCCCCTGCTGGACACAAAGTCATTGACACGGTACCACTCAGTCAGCGGGATAAAAAAGGCATGGATTGATCGATCCATCAATTGATTGATTGATTACTGGTTATGCTGAGTGGTCTTAAGCGCCTTGTGATGGAGCTCACTGTCATAGGTGTTATAAAAAAGAAATCACCTGACTGATTGTTTGATTGATCATTTGTCACGTTGTGCTTCTGTAAATAGCCTGCTGTGAAAGGTGCTATAAAAACCAATGGCGGATATGTTGACTGATTGATCCGTGTATTTCTTTGTGTCTCGTTTTTTTTTGTGTAAATGGCCTTGCATTGGTGCCCACGTTGATTGTCTTATGTAAAATAAAAACTGGATTGGTTGGTTGGTTAATCAATTAATCAGTTAGATGATTGTCTCTCCAATTGATTCAATGATTGATTGATTTTTTCTTTTTTGTTGTCTTTGTGTGGGACAGCTGGGAAGGACAGGGCGAGACAGCATGCACAGGGCATTGCCTTCCCTGGACCACTTGATGGCAGCCCGTTAGATGGTGGCAGAGCATCATGGGAACTGGAGTTCTTTGATTCAGCCCTACTGGGTTCCATGGGTGCCACCAGCGGGCCACCTTTGTCGGACTTCCACCTCACCAGGAAGTGTTTTGGGACACCTGAAGTCTTTCCAGGTGTAACATCAGAGGAGCCAAAGTCGGGACGAGGAGGACAAAGCCTGGTAGAGAAACAGAGAGAGAGAGGAAAGAGGAAGAAGAAGACAAGAACAAAGAGGTCCAGGGGGCTGTACTGTAACTGAGAATGGGATTGTGGACTGGGAAACTCTTACAAGGAAGAGTTTGCCACAAAAAAGAAATCCTCTCGTTTATTGGCAACTCGTGTCCAGAGCCTGTATGTGTGTGTCGGCTGTTTGGGGAGCTGCAGCGCCCCCTGGTGACCACATCTTACATTTTTCTAAATGGGCCTCTGTTAATGCTTACTGTGAAAGGCGCTATATAAAACACAGGAGGGTTGGTAAAGTGACTGATTGTCCTCTTGTTGTTTTGTGTCATTTTTACCTGTTGGTTCGCCTGATTGAACTGATTGATGGACTGCGCTCTTGTTATTTTGTGCTTTTATAAATGGACTTCAGTCAAAGTTCACCATGAAAGGCACAATTTAGAGCAAATGTTGACTTGTGGATCAGCTGACCGGCTGGTTTACTGATTGCTTGTCCTTTTGTTGTGTTGTGTCATTTTCTTAAATGGCCTCTCAGTTCTCACTGTGACAGGCGCTATATAAAGTGGGTGTTGATTGTGTGACTGCTTGATTGTTTGGATGGCTGACTGTCCAAAACATTGACTGACTGATTGATTGATTGATTGATTTCTTGTACCTTGGCCTGGTGCTGGTACTCACTGTGAAAGGAGCTACATGAGGCCAAGGCTGATGTTTTGATTGATTGATTGATTGATTGATTGATTGACTGATCTTTCATTTTGCTGCTTGCTTCTGTAAGTGACCCCACCAGTGCTCACTGGGACAGGCGCTATATCAAGTAAAGTCCTCTTACCTCCTATAAGTATGAAGCGATTCTGCCTACACAGATGGAAATCACTTTTTTATAGCTCCTTTCCCAGCCATCACAAGCCAACTCAAACCAAGGAGGGCTGACAGATGCTTAAAACATTTCTTTCACGTCTGACATTTTCATGCTGAAGTGGAGCTCAAGGCGCTTTACTCGTCGCTTTATTCTCTCAGTGCTGTGAACTCGCGAGATCCTAAACACAAAGTCCTGAAAAATCCCCAGAAATACTCTTAACGTCCACTAGAGGGGGAAAACCACCAAACCCCGGCTAGTAATACTGTAGGAGAGCAATGGTGAATTGTTATGAAGATTCAACCTTGAAGTAAAAGAAAGACACCAACAAATGTAATGGAGGAGCCCCTAACACAATGAAGCAGAATTCAGCGCCTGTTGACAGTTGGCAGTTTTTAAGTCATAAAGGCGCTATATTAAGGCTCCTCGGTCCTCGACATACCCTGATGTGAGACCTGATTGCTCGACGCTGCTTCTTGTTGCACAATTGTTGTTAAACGTCTCCGTGGTGGGAGATGGCAGAAGATTACGGCGCCCCACCACTTTATGTGCTCAGGTTACGTGTTCTTTGCCGTCTCGGTGGCTCAGGTGACATCTAATCTTGTCGAGTCGTGTCTGAGTGAGATCAGCTGGCACCATTAGGGGCCGACAGACTCGTGTAACTTGAGACCAACCAGGGGGGCAGAGGACACGTCTGAGCTGACGTCATAGTGGGGGGATTTCCTGGGGGGGTGCAGGATAAGCCATTAGCAGGATTAACAGGGTGGGCACTCGATGGGACTGGGCACAGACATCACGTGCCCTCCCTTGTAGGCTCTTCAGCCCCCCTGATGGTTCTCTTCCTGCCACTACACAGAATCTCACATTCATCTGTCCAAAGTGACTTTGGGTGGGAGAAAAAAATCCACAATGGCATTCAGAGAGCCGAGAAACTGATTACAGAGAACAAGCCATTCAACCCGACAAAGCCCACCCACCCTGTCGGCCCACCTAATTCACTCCAAACAGCATCATGTTGTGCTGCCCACCGCACTACTCGGGGGGCAGTAAGGTGTAAGTTTGGGAGCTGTCCTCAAGGGGGCGCCAGTGCACCCTGCCACTCGTCCTCGAGCTGCAGCAGGCAGGTCACCGGTCACCGAGGCGGGATGGGACCTGGAAATCGGAGACCACCGAGAGGTCTGAACAAAACAAGCTCGGAGATTTTAAACATCAACTTGGAGAAGACACAGGGACAGAAAAGAGCGAAAATCAAAAACTGCAGAAACACGAGCGACCAAAACCAAAACATGAGATAAAATTCAGTCAGAAAAAGGTCGAAAGACGAAGAATCAAAAAGTGTAGAGGATCAGAACTCCAACAAGGGGCTCTTGGGAAATCCATGGACTCAAACACGGAAACAACTTTGGGGGGGCCCCTTCATCGCGCCGCGTCACGATCTCGGAGGACACGCCCCTAGCAACGCAGACGCTGTGCTAACAACGGGAAGGCAACGGCACAAATACAGGGTGGTCCAGATCTAATTCTGCAATTTCATTACGCTATAACTTATTAAGTTTATTACTCCGAGCCTGCATCCAACTGAATGGAGGACAAGTGGGACATTACATGGAAAATCAGTGAATTAATTCAATATAAGTCCATTTTTGTTTATTACAAGATATTTCGAACAATTCTTTTGGCTTGTATTGTTTTCCTGCATTGCATTAAAAGTTGCATAATTAGATCTGGACCACCCTATAATCATACACAAGCAAAACTAATCCTAGGAGTAACCACTAGAAAACCCCCAAATGCACCTGAAAAGCAAAACAGAGATTCTCATTAAATAAATGCAACAGATGCCGAGACCCTGACAAAAATGGGCAAGTGCCACACATGGCTGGGACTCTGGCACCACAAAAATAGGGAAACAGACGAGGCCACAAAAACAGGCCAGCCTGACCTTAAACAACTGAGGGGCTTCGGCCCACCCCGGCCCAAACAAGGCTAAAACCTCTGGCTGCACGAGAATCCAAATCAACGAGCCTACTGATGGTCACATCTGAATTTTTCGCATGGATTTCTGCAGATTAGGGTCCAGTTCCACTTCATTGTCCTCCAGTCAGACCATCTCGTGTGCGGATGTTCCTGTGGCAGCCCCAGATCGTTATTTTTTCCTGCCTTAGCACAAAGCACTCCCTGATGACCCATAGGATGTCTTTCAGATGAGATGCCAGGCTTTCTTTAGTAGCTTTAGGTATGTGGGTACCTGGGAACCGTCCTCAGAATGTCAAGTGGTACGTGAGATGCAATTTTTCAGCTCCTGTGTGGTTGACGTGTTGAGGCATTTCTGATGTTCTGGCTAAATTGTCCATCGCCGGTTTGTCCATTCCGGACCCCTAATCACTCCCTGCCTCTAATTGTCTTTCTCTCTCACTCCTTCATCACCTAACAGCTCTTGTGTGGCGAGTATACTGGTGCAAAAATGGCCGCCGTCGCATCATCCAGGTGGGTGCCACACATTGGTGCCAGTTGAAGTAGCTCCTCTCTGTCTATGTAAAGCACTTTGAGTGGCGAGAACAGTGCTATATAAATGTAAAGTATTATTAATATTATTTCCACCTGTAAGGGGTGCCATGGGCAGTGCTTGTATCTGCCCAACGTCCGACCATACATGAAAGAGCAGAGCCGCAAGCCCCCTCGGATGGCCTTGTGTCTGTCGGTGAGTGTCCTGGAGGGCAGATTCTTCCAGACCACTCGTGGTCTCTTTAAGACACCCAGGCACACCCCCTCAAATCCAGACACGCCCCCTCACATGGCAGGAGTGTACTGGATTTTCGACATGCGCTGCATACGGAGATTTTACTAACTATGTGGCGCTGTGGTTACCTCCGAGCCTGAATGACACATGCAGGGCTGAATGGGGCGCAACAAGTCATCGAATTTGAAGACTGACCTCGAGTGCTTCTGCTCATCCTGTGGGTCCCCTACTCATGAGAATATCATATACTCTCTCTTCCTTTACTGCATTTGTTCACTCCTCTCTCCCAGGGCCGTCTTAACAGCAATGCAGGGCACTGAGGCCCCTAACTACACAACCACTCAGCAAGTCACAACATACACAGATTAGCATGGGGCCCTTATGCTTGTGGGACCCCAGGGCAACTGCCCAGTGTGCCCATGCATTAAGACGGCCTTGATTTCTCGATTTACTCCTCTAAAAGCCAGCAATAACAGGCACAACTCTTCTTCCTTCCATCACCAGAGCCTTGCTTCCTCTGCTGTGACGTTGTGAGGTATGTGACATTGACCAAAGACTGTCACTTGCTGTACTGACTAGGAGCCGCCACCAGTATGCACGTGCATTGCAGTCTGTGCGCAGGCGCAGTATAAACACACCCTTCAGGCCGGGAAGGCTTACACAGACACGTCATGGCGTCCTCTGAGCACATCGTCAGAAATTAACGTGATGCGTGCGCGAGTTGCAGTACCAGCAAAAAGGCGGGTGGCACAGAGTGTGACGGCAGGCCGCATTGCAGCGCCATCATAATCAACGTACTTCGATGTGGTTCGATGCGATGAAGCAAATAAATGTTGACATGCAAAAGTATTTGTGATGCTTTTCTTTATCCATTTTTTTGCATTGGCAATACGAGCATCGCATATTCCCCATCATAATGACGCGATGCTTGTAAAGGTCTCACATATCGTATTCTGTGTCGCTGTTGCCTTCCCTCACATGACAACACAGCGAAACCGGACGTTGTTTTCTCTCCGTGATGATTGCTCGCACTGCCACCTGGTGGTATCCTGCAGATTTACATAAAGTTGGCTCTCAAGTAAAGTCAGCGCACCACTCGTGCAGCAGCGTCCTCAAGCGCGCACGCGTCGCGTCGCGTAGCGTCACGTATATCCCGGACTCACAATTGCAGAATTTAGTGTGCGCCCTGTGCGGTTGAACATTCCCCTCCATTTCTTCTTTGCCTTTACATATTCATCAATTTCCATTTCTTTCTGCACAAACTTTCAGCTTTGCCCACAGTCTGAGCGATTTCTCGCCAAGAACTTGGGGACATTTTATGCTTTTAATGAATGGATTATTTGGTGAGGGTAGCGACCCCGGCCCTCACACAACTGTTCCTCCAAAGAGCGCCTGCTTTCTTGTCTGGCGCATGCGCAATTGATGCGCACAGGCGCCCCACACCTGCGTTTACAAAATTCAGGTGCGCCAGGACTGATGGCGATACTTACGTCACGCGCACCTAGCGGACACCTTGCGCCGAATATATAAACGGGCATTTAGAGGACTTCAGGCACGTCTAAAAGTCACCCTCGCTGCAGCTTGCAACTCTGCCCAGGTTTACCTATACGATCCATTCCAGGGGACGCAGCGAGGACCTTCTCGTCGTGTGTCTCGGCTGCTACTCTCCTCCAGCTCGGGTGTGGACCATGGGCTTGGGTGCCATCCTGGTTGTTTCCGACCCTGCACTCTTAAAAGGACTGGTTATTTAATGGCACTTGGTGGTCCTTTACTGGGTCGTGCGGCTCCTCGTAGAGCCATTGCTTGACCATTTCATTGGGGTTCTTTGCATATGCAGTTGGTTCTCTGCTTTGAAAACTTCCATATATTTAGTAAAACACATGACATTTAAATGTGCTGTGGGCCACCAACAAGACCCTAACAGATTGCAGCAAGAGGCCTTTTAAAAATCACAAATCTGTGACGGTCTGTTCGTGCTTATTTAATGTACTCAGCAGGTCACGGATCTGAATAAATAAAGTTCTTTCCAGCGTCTTAAGTGGGTTGTTGTTTTGAGAGTCAAAAATGGTTCCCCTTAAGGCATCGCTTTGAAGACACCTTTATATTTCAAGATAAACTGAGCAGGTGAGGCAGTGTGTGTGAGGGGACAAAGCGACTGGCAGCGCGTGTCACCATCGAAGAACTCAGCGACGCGACACAAACTGCTGCGGTCTTTTTCAGTGCTACGCCCCAGTACAGAGGGTCTCTCCATCCCTCCGTCCCCCTCACCTCACCGAGTCGTTAAGAGTGCCATAAGTACCTACACGTTAATATTTGCAAATGGGGGGCAAAGTGCGCGTTTCTTGATTTTCCCTTTCAATTGTGTCACCGTATCTCATTGCTATAGTTAAATGTCTGGCAGCTTGGCAGACGTGAGTGCGATGTTGGCACCTTTGTGCTTGACAGTGCAGCCCTGATGTGTTTGTGATTCCTGACTGATCCCACGGAAGGATTCATTTGAATGGGCACTGAATAAAGAAAAGCCCGAAGAACGGAGGAATCAAAATGAAATGTTGACAGTCAGAGTTTTAAAGTGTGCTGTGAAGTAACGGACTGCCCGCCTGGCACAAATCCTCCCGTTCCGATGAGTGACTTGCCAGAGGGGCGTCTTTCAGCTGAGGGCACGGCCGGCCAACAACTCTCTCAAATCTGAAAGGCGAATGTCTGCCCTCTCGGTAGATTGTGCTGACCCGCAGCCGCCACACCAGACGAGCTGCGGAGATAAGGAATCTGAACCCCTGGCGCAAATCGAGTTACGCGAGCGCTGCGCTAATTCAATTCCGGCGTCCATAAATGTCACGACGCGTCTAAACAGGGCAACGCTGGAGCCGTTCGTCTCAATTGATAAGAAGCGCAAAGGTCAGCGCGAAGTCAGAACGAGCGTCACAAGAGATGCCTCCGTGATCTGCTTGACGTCCGGTGAGCACAGCCATGTCGATTGGGTGTCCATGGCTTGTGCCTCACACAGCTGGTATGACCGTCTCGGACATTTGGCCCAGGGTTCGACCACTGAGCTGACCGAGTTTCCGTGACCCTGCTTTATTATTATCTCTAGTTTCTCCTCCATCGACTGTGCGCCCCCTGCTGACTCACCGGGTCCTGTAACATTAAGGCGGCATCACGTTGTGTCTGTGCGCGTTTCGAGGTCAGACTCGGCCTCCAGGACAGGACACAGTGAACTGATCTGAAAAGCTGATAGATGGCGTGTTGACACGTGATCAGAAAAAAACTCCGCCCTAATCAGTTGAATGTGACGCGCTCATCGGTCTGCTTTGTAGAAGACTCGCAATAAACCAGGAAGACAAATCGAGCTTGACGATACCTCATAGCCATGATCTTAATATTTTAATCCAATAAACTCGTTTTAAATGAAGTGAAATAACTTAGGCTACTAAATGAACTTAACGTACCTTTAATGATGCCCAGGCCTGGCATTGGCCGTATAATGAAGAATAAGAGCCAATTACGTTGCCCACCCACAAAGGCGGTGTGCCAGGGGAGATTATTTTATATTCAGTATTTTCTCCTTTTATGTGTCAGATGGCCGCTCCTCAAGTAGCCATTTAAATTACTGTGGACTTGGGGAGGAAACCTCACTAGAACACGAGGAGAACATGCAAACTTCACACAGGAAGACCCCAGATGTCATCCCTTGTCTTCTGTGCCACCCTGACAAAATATGCAATGAGCAAAAGTGTCACTTTGACAAAGTAAGTCAAAAAAGGGGCTTTAACTTTTAACTTTAATGCACTCTTAAAAATAACGGCACTGTAGTGGGTTTCATTCTATATTTACGTATAAAATTATTCCCTGGGGCCTTGAAAAGATTCATAATGTGTGGACAAAACAGAAATCTTTAATGTATATTAGGCTAACTAGCAGGATCCTGACAGATGAAGACCACCTGAACTTACTTGTATTATGCATTCCCGAGTGACTTTTTTAAACTCCTAAGCCCACTGGTATTCCACAGATCTGTTATCATCAATTAGCGGTCATTTTATGAACCTTTAGTGAACGCTTCTTACTGCATGGAACCTTCATGGATGGCTCTTTTGGGGACCAAAAATGTTTTCCTGGGTGGCATCGCTCTAAAGAAACACTTTGGCACTTTTACGTTTCAGGCGATTATCTAACCCGCTTAATCCTGGGGGTCGCAGGTGGGTTTGTGGAGGAGACCATCCCAGTCAGCGTAAGCGCCAGGCACGCAGGAACAAAGCCCTGACAGGCCGCCAGTCCCCTCTCTCAGTCCATCCATTAAACCAGTGGTTCTCAAACTGTGGGGCGGGCCCCCCTAGGGGGGCGCGAAGTAACAAAAGGGGGCGCAAAGATGTGAAAAAAAAAAATCAAAAATATGAAAAATACATTTATTGAAACCAAAACAAATTAACTTAAACTACATTCTGATACTAGAAAAATAAATATAGAGTTAGATAAATGTCGATTAAAGTTAAGTAGGTATAATAAAATATGCATCTAAGATATATCATTAATTAAAAAAGAACAAATTGGCATTAGTGGGCTCCATTCAAAAACACGTTATGGGGGACGCGATTAAAACTGTTATGAAAACTCGGGTCGCAAATACTTAAAGGTTGAGAAACGCTGCATTAAACCCTCTGAGCATGGGAAAGGCGCTATATAAATAAAATGTATTACCAAGCCGCCATAGGTGGCCGCATAGAAACCCGTGAGAACAGCATAAACCAAGGGCGCGGGGAGAAGCTTCGAAGCCCCCCAAGCTCAATCAATAAAGGTCGACCCCCTGTACCCAGCCAGAAGCGACAAAGAGGCGCACTGAATACGTGTGTTATTCAACCAAGTGCCAATTTGTACTTGTATTTAGAGGACATTTAACAAACAAAATCGAATGACATTAGTTCTTTATGTAAAAAGGGTCTGCGATTCGCGCGGGTTACATGAAGAGCAAACAACTGGGGGGAAAAAACACAACAAATCCCACCGATCACACGAAGCGCGAAATAACGTGGCCATTGCTTGGCTGCGTTCCTCTCCCGTCACAAAAGTCGCAGTCACGAGTTCGCTGGAAGTGCGGCGGCTGTCGTTAAAGCGGAACGAGCGCTCGCTGCGGCGGCCGAATCTGCTGACGCGGACATGCGGCGCTCTGAGCATCCAGCGCGGGGCCGGCGGGGATTGCGGGGCCACTGAGCGGCTCGGTTGGCTGCAAGCAATAAGGCGGCGTTGGGCTTCATCAGGGGGAGAGAAGCGAAGGGGGAAAGACAAGAGTGTGAATACTTGGGGACAGACGCCCGAACCGCCTTAACAGCAGACACGGGTATGCCATCCGATTATACGTACAAGATCTGGAGAAAAAAAAAACTACAACAATGTTTGTCATCCTTTTATTTTCTGTGGTGTCACACGTTTTGTAACCAAAAACATCCCAAGGCCTGTACAGCAAAAACACATTCTGTCTCATACACGCGGGCGCTCAACGGAGAAGCCGGTGAAAGAGCAGCTCGGAGATCAGCATTTGCAGACACGGCACTTAGTGAGGGGGCAACTCGTGAGCCCCACAGAAGCCCCGTGAGATTCTCTGGAGACCAGAAAACACAAGCAGAGGGACTCCAGCGTCCGGAGGGCTTTTATGCCACCTGGCAGTCGTGTCCTCCTCAGACATGTCTCGACGACCTGTGGACCCTGATCTTCTATTTTCATAGTTTTATTTAAACATATATAATTAGTAGTACTTCTTTATTTATATGTAATTAATTCAAATTGTCCTGTTTCTGTATACAAAGCACATACTTATATACTTAACATATTTTTGATGTATAATTCTATTAAGACGTTTTGTTACAGAATCCAAAGTGAATGAGAATCGTGCCACTCGTAATAATTCAATGAGTCACGAGTCAGGCGTTTCACGCGCATGCGCTTTAGACATCTACCAGCAGCGGGGAAACGAAAGACAAAGACGACATCGTGCAGTCCTGTTGAGCGCCACTGAAAACGGACATTCGAGACGAACGAATTGTTCACGAAATGTCCGTCACAAAGCCATTGTTAAGGTTTCAGCGAAAAGCGCATTCAAGCAAAATAAATGAGACAGTTTTTCTTATTCTTCATCGTTTGTATTGATAAATTGTAAATGGCTATTTGACTGTTTATTACACCTCACTTCTAAGGTCAGGTCAGGTTGGGTTGGGGAGCAGGCACTGGTACAGCACGTTGCCGCACCCAGTGCAGGATTTACGTATAAGCTGCACAAGCTATAGCTTAGGGACCCCGCCTTCTTGGTATAAGTATATATGACAATTTGCTATTGTCATATATACTTAAATATACTACAGCATTATTTGTCCCAATGCCGCTCGTCCAATATTCTTCGCCCAATTTTTTTGCGCGTCTTTTCGAAGAACAGAGCGCTATTGTGCCTAGGGTTTGCATTACCGATAACCGGTTAACCAATATTACCGGTAATTATGACTACCGAAATTACTGATAAATTTCGACAGTAAATGCCGGTAATTTTTAAAATTATTTCATTATTATTTCACAATAGAAATGGAACGTTTAGACTCTAAACTTTAGAGTATAGAATTTCTTTTACTATAAACACGGGGATTCCCCTGTGTTCCTCCGCTACACTCGAGCATGCGCGCTGATCTTTTGTAGTTCGAGTGAGCCGGCAGACGATACACTATTCAAAGACTAGATGGGAAGCACATTCAATGGCCACAAGTGCAGTACTTGATAGTTATGATGGAATAATTTCTGCATTGCATCAGCTGCATATTGATGCTACAGAGAAAGGCGAAACAAGAAATCAAGCCATAAACATTTTGAATAAAATGGAGGAGTTTGAATTTATGGTTATGTTATATTTATGGAGTTATTTGCTGGATGAATTTCACAAGACTAGTCAATCACTGCAAGACCCCCAAATTAGACTAGATGTATGTAGGAAATTGTATGCTTCACTTTCGGATTTTGTTAAAGGTTCCAGGGATATGTTCGATCATTTTGAAGAAAAAGCAAAGGAAAAATTGCCTGATGTTGATTACAAGAAAAGCAGTTATAGAAGAAGGCATATCAATAATGATGAAGATCAATAATGATGAAGATGCTTTAGAGAACCTTGGGCCAAGAGACAAGTTCAGAATTAAAACATTTATACCTGTGATGGATGCATTAGAGTCAAGTCTGGCACAGAGGGCCTCAATATACAATGATGCTGCAAAAAATTTTTCATTCCTAACAAAATTAGAAGCTACAGAAGAAGAGATTCATGAAGGAGTTAGTGCTTTATGCCAAACATATCCTGAAGATGTGGACATGAATCTTGTAGGAGAAGTCAAGCATTTTCATCAATATGTTAGACATAGTCAAGCCCATGGTGCAGCGGAACATGATCGTCTGACACATCAGGATCTGTATAGGGTAATATTTAACGATCGTGTCCAAACAGCATTCCCTAAGGTAGAAGCAATTTTGAGATTGTTTCTATGTATGATGGTTGCAAATTGCTCTGGAGAAAGATCTTTTTCTCAGCTGAAGAGAATAAAAAATGAATTCAGAATAACAATGACACAAGATAAATGATGTTCCCTCAGTCTCATGTGCATAGAAAGTGACAAACTACGCAGTTTATCATTTGATGATGTCATCACTGACTTTGCTCTGGCAAAGGCAAGAAAGAAAATATTTTAGTTTAATATAATTCCTTAACCCTTATACCATGTTTCAAGATATTAGATAATAAACCTTTGTACATTGTGCCTTTTAAAAGAACTTTTGTTTCTTTTTACCAGAGTTTGTATTTTTAAGTTTATTATGAATAAAAATTATTTTAAGTTAAGCATTTATTATTTCACTATCTATATACTTCTTAATTGTATTTCAGTTTAAACCTCTAGGTATCGGAAAATCATATTTGGCACTTACATAGAATATCTGGACTTATAAAGGGCCCCATGTCTCAAATAGCTTAGGGCCTTATCAAGTCTAAATCCGGCCCTGGCCACACCCACCACATGATGAAACACCTCGGGATCCTGGTTGGCAACCAAGGCAGACTTGTGGTCCAGTCCCACCCTCTTGAAATGATCCTCTATCTGCCGCAGCCAGGTGTAACGTAGGCATCCCCTTGGCCTGCTCCAACAATGAGGGTCGTGCAAGCTGGATCACCCTCGGGTAATCACTCCACATGGCTGTAGTGCCGTAACTGAGTGACATTTCCTCACACTGCAGGTCATGTGCCTCATTTGGGACTCCATGAGCAACATAAAGTCAAGCCAGTGGTACCCAAGAATTCCCTTAAGAGACACACATGAAGGAGTCCAGTCTTTGTCTCAGGTCACTGGATGGTGTCCATGTTTCACAAACAGGTAAAGACTTGGACCTTCATCCTTTTGCAGATATCGGGAGCACCACACACCTTTTTCCAGTGACCTCATGTCCCCCCATGCTCTGCCAATCTGTCTACTGACTTCATAGGAAGAGTCACCGCCGAGGTCCGTAAACATCTCGATGAGATCGACACTCTCTCCACAGACAGACACACGGATGATGGCCGTGCCCAAGAGGTCATTAAAGGCCTGGCTCTTGGTTTTTATCAGGACCCTCACAAGCCCAGACACTCAGATTCCTCACTCCGTCTCTCGAGATCTCCGATCAGAGTCTCCATTGACTCCGCGAAGATCACAGCATCGTCAGCAAAGTCAAGATCAGTGAATCTTCACCAATAGATGCCCCCCAGCTGCTGGACCCCACGACTCTGCCCAACACCCAGTCCACGCAAGCATTAAACAGAGTAGGAGCAGAACACACCACTGATGGACCCCCAGAATCAACTGGGAAAAACGCAGAGGGTCTGCCTCCACTCTGCACAGCATTCCCAGTACCAGTGGACAGGCCGGCCGTGAGATGTGTGGTATCCGGGGTGAACTTCTCCAGGCTGGTAGTAAAGCTGCCCTCCTGGCATTGCAAGCAATCTTTGCTTCGATGCATTTGGGAGATGGGCGTCATCCCAACTGACTGGAAAACAGGGCTTGTCATTCCTATCTAGGAAAGGGAAGGGTGATCACCTGGATTGGGACAACTACAGGGGGAGAACGCTGCTCTTGATGCCTGGTAAGGTCCTTGCTAGGGTCGTCCTCAATAGGATCCGTTATTACTTGCTCACCTATCAGTCTGGTTTTACTCCTAAGAAGTCTACCATCGACCACATCCTGGCACTGAGGGTTCTCATGGAGTGCAAACACAAATTCCAGCAGAGTTTCTTTGCAGCCTTTGTCAATTTTCGTAAAGCATTCGAACGCTCCATTTTCTAAAGATGAATTAACTCATTAATTGAATTAACTAATTTCATCACATTAAGATAAAAGACCTTGGATATATTTAGTAAGCACAGTATATTATTGTAGCGTCCCAGCCAGGCTGAAGGCCTTTGGAGTGACTGTAGGGTTCGATTGAGGAAGAGTGGAGTACAACGGTTGGGGGGCACCTGGGACAGGAGGAGGGTCGAGAGGTTCATTGGAGAAGGGGGCTAGCCCAGGGGTCTCCAACTCCAGTCCCAGAGAGCTACTGTGGCTGCAGGTTTTCATTCCAACCCTTTTCTTAGTAAGCACATTTTGCAGGTAATTCACTCTTTGCCTTAATTTTAATTGATGCACAACTTAAGACTCAGGCCTCTTAATTATTAAGACACAAAATGAACCAACACATAAACAACAACCTGCGTCTATCACACAATAACTGAAAATAAAGAAAGGTGAAGGTCTCAGTAATGTTCAGTAATCTCCTCAGGTCCACAAAACATTTTGACAGCCAGCGCTCTTAAAAAAAGAAAATCGACAGTTTTGGAAATGTCTGCCATGGCAGAATGAGCACCATGGAATTAAAAAACGGGTTTAATTAGCAATGAGAATTGGCTTCAACTTAGGAAACTGAATGAAGGCTGGAGTTTGAGGGCCCAACTTAGTCGGTCATCTGTTGGCTCACTTCACATTAAATTTATGTTTAGGAAAAAAGAATCAAGTCAGAGGTCAGAGTCTCAAGAAAAGTCCATTAAAATAAAGGGAAACAGCAGCAAAAGCTAGTCACTAATTAAGAGAAGAGTTTGGATGAAAACTTGCAGCCACAGTAGCTCTCTAGAGGACTGGAGTAGGAGACCCCTGGGGTTACGAAGTCGGCGTTTGTCTTTTTCTGTTTTTTAGCTTTTCTTTGATGGCGTCTCTCAGGAACGCAAATATGAGAGAAATATACGAGATTGTAAAGTCAAAGTCGTTCTTTTTTTTTTGCTGTTACAACCCTCTGTTTTTTTTTTCTTCTTTATTGTTAATGTAAACTGTGTTGTGAGCTTTACTTCGTCCGTCTGTTTTTTCCTTCTTTTTCGAACCTGACGCGGAGGTCGCTACACTATTGTCAGCAGAATTTGCTTCATTTGTTTAGGAGGAAAACCGTGACATCCAAAAAATAACGTGTTGTAGTGAACTCGGCGGGCTGTAATCGTTTTTGTTTTGTCTGTTAACTCACCAATTCAGAGACTGAGATGAGCTTCCCATTCCATACAGCTGATGGATCTTACAAGAGATGCTGCGTCGAACTGCGCTGCCTGCTATCATCTATCAGCTACAAGACTCCAAAAAAAAAAAAACCCTCTTCATGTGCGGCGAAGGACAGGGGCGCCGATGTTAAGTGATTTGCAAAGAGGGGGCATCGGGTCAGTGGCTCAGCCGAGATTACACCACGTGATCTGCTCGCCGCCGTTCCACGCGTGCTCGTTAGTGCGGAGCGCGCGCTTCTCGCCACGTCTCGGTCAAATTCTGACGGATGCCGGTGGGGGGCGAGGGGAGATCAAACAACAGAGTTTAAGGGGGGAGGGGCTTTACAATATGTTACTAAATTAAATCTCGGAATTTCTCACTTTGTTTAAGGCCGCAGCTCATTTAAATACATTAATCATCAGCCAATACGGTAATTTAACGTCAGCAACCCTTAAAACAAAAAAACATTCCGTACAAATTACAGTTTGAGCGAGGCCTCCTCAACCTTAACATTTTACATTCGGTATTCTTCACTTTTACATGTAGATTTCTTCATGTTTGATTGTGTTCTTATTTTAGTATTAATGCTGCGTTTTTTTATTCTTATTTTTTACTATTTGCTATTTGAAGTCTCCGTAAAGCTGCATTCACACGTTATGAAAGGTGCTATATAAACAGGATGATGATTAGATTGCTGCTCCTCTAGTAGCCATTTAAATGACCACAAAATCGTGCCCGCGCAGTGAATGCGCCACTTGTCCAAGCAGCACGTCAGCCACACGTCACACATCCCACCGGGACAAAAATGTATAACAAGTCAAAAAAATATGTCTCTTTAAAGACGTAAATCCAAACTTAACAGTGCTCTAATTAAGTTTCCATCAGTCCACCCATCATCCAAACCCCCAGATCCAGAGCCTGAACGCAGGGGGCTGAGCCTCACCAAGCAAGCATCGGATTTCGATGTCGTTAATGGGACTTGCGCACTTTTTTTTTATAATTTCGAAATTTTAAAGGAGCCTTTTAAAATGTGATTTAGGTTAAATTGTAACTTTCTGTTTCTTATAAGACTTAGGATGTGATGTAAGTATACAGCGGTAAGGCTGAGACTCTAAAGCAGTGTTTCCCAAACTCGGTCCTGGGGACCCCCGTCGCTGCAGGTTTTTGTTCCAAGAGCTTCTGTTTTTAATTGAACTCCTGGGCTAATTAAGCGAATTGATATTTCCCAAGTTCTGTGTTTAGGGAACAATATAGAAATTAGAAAACTAAGTTTGCTAAAAAATATATATTAAAAGTTACCAAGCAGTTATATAGGAATAATGTTTTGTTTTATTTTCTTCCTGATTTTCATTCTACTTTTCTTGGTGTTCTAATTGTTTAATTAATCTTTCATTTACTAATTAGTGGCTCTGACTCTAAAGTAGCTGCAGCCTTTGATTATTCCGTGTTGTTTGCCTGGGTGTCTGCTCTGCTCGTTTGTAAATTGTCATTATTAAGATACAATGAAGGGGGAAAAACTGCACAGAGAAAGGGAAAAATATAATGAAATCAACAAAAGAGAGTTAAGCATTTAAATCTATAGCAAAAGCAGAAATATTTTTAAATGTCTTATAAATGTAAAAATCATGCTACTGTGCTTTTCTGAATGTCGAATAAAAGAAAAAAAAATCCCAGCTAATGAAATGAGATCAGTGCTATCAGGTGTTGGAACAAAAACCTGCAGCCACAGGGGGCCACCAGGACCGAGTTTGGGAAACACTGGTCTAAAGTATGGTTGCTGTGCCCACTCCAACTCCGTCCATGGTGGTGCTTTGTTTGTTCACAACTCCTAAAAACATCCCAATTGTTATCATTTGTAGTAGTTAAGATGGCCAGTACTGATAGCCTAAGACAGGGGTGTCAAACTCCAGGCCTGGAGGCCCGCAGTGGCTGCAGGTTTTCATTCTGACCTTTTTCCTAATTATTGTCCAGTTTTCACTGCTAATTAACTCCTTTTCTCTTCATTTTATTAGCCCTGTTTTTAAGGATTCAGTCCTCCGAATTGATTCGTTTCTTCATGAAATGGCAGCCAAAAAGAAATGAGATGTGAAACAAGCCAACAGATGAGCAGCTAAACTGGGATTTCAAACTCCAACCAATCTAATCATCAGAAGCTGATTCTTGCTGTTAATTCATTAAGCCCGTTATTTAATTTTGTGATCTGTTGCTGCTCTCATTCTGCCACAGCAGACATTTCCAAAACTGTTGATTTTCTGTTCTTCAAAATGTTTTGGTGACCTGCGAGATCAGCCTTACTGAGACCTTCAATTTTCTTTATTTTCAGGTATTGCGTGATGGGCACAGGTGAGCTGGTCACGTGGCGGCTCGTTTTGTGTCTCATTATTGCTTTGGCTGCTAATTAAAGAAAAAGAGACAAATAAGGGGCCTGAGTCAAGTTAACTAAAACAAAAGCAAAAGAAGTTAATTAGCAGCAAAAACTGGTCACTAATGAAGAAGATGGTTAGAATGAAAACCTGCAGCCACTGTGGCCCTCCAGGCCTGGAGTTCGACACCCGTGGCTTAAGAAGATGTAAAAAATGGCGAAGGACAAGAACAGAGTTGGGGAGTCACAACGTTTACCTGGTTTAATGATGTGATGGAGAAGATACAAGAGATAAGAAGATAAGTGGACCGAGAGGTCCATCGCTTTGAAAAGACCACTCCTGATGAGTTTATGTGTCTCAGGTTTGAACGGAACGCCGACCCCCGCGTTGAATCATCGTTATATGGCTGGGGACGCAGTAGCGGTCACGATGTGGGACTTTCCAGGCTGGTACAGGAGGTGACGTCACCGCTCGTCTGATGGTTACTGGTCATGTCTACGTGCGACAAGAGGGAAGAAGTCAACAACTGCGCCCTCTCTTGGTCGGGAGTACATACAACATTTTCATCCGAGCCTGAAATATTACACTTGAGTAACAGTAGTTAATCAAAATAAAGCGAGTCTCGGGTGAATAGTCGGACAACGGAAATGATATTTAGTTCTTTATTATTTTCATAAGCAACTTGCATCTTAAAGAGCTTTATGTCCAGGTCAGCTAGAAAGGGGCATCAGAATTGGGTCCAAAAAAAAAACCGTAAGACACGGCATTTGAAGATGTTGGAAGGCTTGGTGTTTAATGCGTATGATGTGAGTAATAAGGCGATGGAAGCTCCGTGAAGGCTGTGGTACTTACGGTGAATCCAAGAATAGCATGAAAAGTACCCCCTAATTAACATCCATCCATCCATCCATTTTCCAACCCGCTGAATCCGAACATAGGGTCACGGGGGTCTGCTGGAGCCAATCCCAGCCAACACAGGGCACAAGGCAGGAAGCCAATCCCGGGCAGGGTGCCAACCCACCGCAGCCTAATTAACATGAACTATCTAAAGTGCAAAGCGTAACGAAGTGAAAAGAGAGCGACGGCAGACTGGGCTGTGTCTGAGTTCGCTTCTGCTCCACGTCGATCAACTATGACTGGCAGGTCCTCCAGTCCAATGGCTCGGCACGAGGGGTCGACTGCTGTTGTTAAGATCTGCTTCTTCATTACACCACAAGGGACTGAAATGAATGACTCAATCAATCTATAGCCCCTTTAACGGACCCCTACGATCGCAAGTTGGTTCTGAAAACAAGCAAAAGTTTCCTTGAGAGTAGCCCACCATCCGTACAGCGCAGGGTCCTCCACCATGCGGTGATTGCGGCTTTTGTTCATGATGAGTGTTTCATTTTTATTATTATTCAGAAGCTTCTTCCTTCACATTGATCTCCTTTCTTAACCCAAACTTTCTATTTCTAAACTTTAAAAATTGCCGGCAGCCTTTCATTTGAGAGCCCAGAAGCGCATCCTGTCTCTTGAGCGCCGGTGCCATTGTGTCTGCTGAAATACGCCCGTCCCTTACAGCACATCCCGAAAACATCCGCGCACACTTAACACCGCGTGAGTGACAGTGTGGAGGTGTCGGGGACTGAGAAGGAGCTCCAGGTCTGAAAACGGACGGGTGGGCTTTACTCCAACTCAAACGGATTCCTAATGTCACGGTGACGGATCGCTTCATTAGATGACCTGACGAGTGTCAAACACAGCAAACACTCAGCGTAATGGCGGATAAAAGGCAGCTAAGCTCTGGAAGGCAGACCTAGTTTTTGTATTTCTCGGGTTTTGTTTTCAGTTTTCTTTTGGGTGCTGTTGGTGAGGGCACAGGGGGTCCGTGGGGGTCTGTGGCGTCTGCAGCTGGAGGAATGGTGGCATCTTGGGAGTCTTAATTTGGTAGGTCTAAGCACAGAGGTTTACTTCTGAGCAGCAGTGTAGCTTGAAGGATATGATGAGGCCACATGGACCTGACAGAAGGAGAGAAAGAAAATGTGCAAAGCACCGTGGAGACCGTCATGGACACAGCTGACTGTAACATCGCCAGATGAACACCCAAGCAGAGCAGCAAAGCTCTGAGCCTCATTACATTACTAAGGGACCACCCGTTATGTGACATGAGGGGGGATTCTGGTAGGGCATTACACACCTGAGTGAGAGGGAGAGAGAGAATGAGAGAAACATACTCAAGTCAAGTCAAGTTGGGGAGCCTGCACTGGTACAGCGCGTTAACGCACCCACCACACGATGAAACAACTCGGGATCCC
>JANRMT010062824.1:9708416-9726234 GCA_026402145.1 Polypterus bichir lapradei | reverse complement strand
TCCTAAGAAGTCCACAGAGGGTGTGTGTGTGTGTGTGTTTGTGTGTGAGACAGAGGGAGAGACACACACACACACTGAAGTACGTAGACAGCAGCCCTTACAAGACCTGCTCCACTGCTTAAATACACCGGCCTGGCCAAATGGGCAATGCTGATACTGAGGGGTCCTTGAGGGCCTCTAGATGGTGCTGTTGGGAGAAAACGTCCCTGTCAGGTGGAAGTTCTGCCTCAGCTGGAAGTGCTCCCTGTGGGCAGTACAGTTGCACTGGAAGTACTCCCAGGGCCAAGTTGAAGAGGATCTGCTCCATCTTTCCTAGGGGAGTCCCTGTCAGGAGAGAAGTAAGGTGACATGTTCTGGGGAGGGTTACACCCCCTAAGGGCCACAGGGTGCAGAAGAACAAATGGCTCTTTTACTGCCAGCATTGTCAGTTGTCTGAGTGCTTTTACTCCACTGCTCCATCTTTTACGTCAATTTCTCATTACTGTCCCATGGATGTGCAGATATCTCCCAGTCACATTCCCACTATCTAGCGGCCAAACCACCTGCACTAGCACACCTGCCTGGCTGCTGATTAAATGTGAGACCAACAAGGAAAAGCCTGGGTTGCTGCTGGAAGATGTGCTGGTGAGACCAGCAGGGGGCGCTGTCCCTGTGGTCTGTGTGGATTTCAATGCACCCACTGCAGTGACAAGGACACTGTGCTGTAAAAAATGGTGCCATCCACTAAATGAGACATAAAACTGAGGTCCTGGCTCTCTGTGGCAATGAAGATCTTTGGGCATCTTTTGGAAAGAGAAGGATGTGCCCCAATATCCCCAGCATGGCTGGTCTTTTGGGCCCCCTAATCACCCCTTGTCTTTCTCTGTCACCACATGACCACCTCATAGCTAATAATGTGTGGTGAGCGTACTGACATAAGAATGGCGGCTGCACATTGGTGGTGGTCTAAGGGGCTCCCTTACTGTCTGTGTAAAGAGCTGGCAGCAGGTCAGAAAAGCACTATAGAAAAGTAAAGAATTACACTTTTAATTATTAAAGATTAAGACTCCCTGCATGAAAAATTGCCTGGAATTTTTTCCTCTTAAAATTCAGACGTGAACTCAACTTCCATCTCCCGGTCTCTTCTGTTGTCCTGTTTTTCCAGGACATGTGACAAGAGTCCAGCTGCAGTCAGGACAGTTTTAGGCCTTCAGACGCTATGAGGTCCATAAATTGGTGCCCCCTTCTGAAGCCCCTCCCCTGTTTCGACCCCTCATGACGATTTCAATTCCCTTTAATTCCTGCACTCAAACGCGTATTCAGCATTTATTAAACTTCTAAACTATCGAGGTCTCTCAGTTCTGCATCCAAAGCAGTTGTTTTGGTGTCATATTTCAGAAATGAATTGAACAGCAAATCTTAATATTTTGTATTTTATAGAATACGTTTTATATCTGCGTTTGCCGGGTCTCAGTCATGAGCCTGTACTTTTTAATATGTTAGTTATATGCTGCACTCCACAGAGGCTCGGTGGCTCAGTGGCTGAGGGTCTGCACTGGTAATCAGAAGACTGACCCCATAGAACAATGAAAAATGCCAAGGAAGAAAACGAGGAAGAATAAATGATATGCGGCACTCAGCTATGAGTAACATTACATATTCTTATAGACTCGGAATCGAAAAAATCATAGAATTTGTGTAAACAGACCAAATATGCAATACTACACACCGGACCCTCTTTAGAGTCCTGTCTTAGTGGTCCTTTCTGTGTCATATCATTAGTACTGTATTATATAATGGTGTACAAAATTGGAATATTCATATTAACGATGCATTAATTGTGGCGGAGTTTATGCTCCAGAGGAATGACGCACTCGCCCCCAGAAGCACTCAGAGGTGTAAAGTAGTCGTTTGAGTCGCCCAGCTAAGACCTTCTCTGTTAGCCGAGTGGCTTTTCATGCCTGTGGTGGATGATGGTTCACGTTGTCACATTAAGTACGATGAGACGTTTATTACATTAGCATGACAGTTTATCCTGGTGAAGATTTTTATTATTTATAATAAATATTTTTTGCACACACGTTCAGTTTGCCACCATTACTATAATAGTACATTCAGCACAAAGTGGGGGCGTGGAAAGTGGGTGGAGTCAAAAGAGATGCAGCGAAAAGGGGCGTCAACTTAGGGGCCTCAGAATGTCTCAGGTCGCTGAATCAATCTGAGGCCTAAAACTGTCCCGGTTGCAGCTGGACTCTACTGGGACATGTAAACTGGAAAAGGTGCACTTCTCACATCCATCCAGGACCTCACTGGGCGAGTCTTTACTCCACTAACTTCCTGCTCCCCTCCTGGGCGGGTCTTTCTTGTCTTATACCTCTGGAAAGAATAGAAGAGGCTCTGGGGCATTAGATGTAAGGAACATCTGTGTGCCTTCATTGGATGTAAAGATTCAGCATTGGATGGATGGATGGACAGATGGACAGGTGGATGGATGGATGGATGGATGGATAGACGATTATTCTGTATCAGTAAATGGTGCACATTTGCAGTGAAAGATTCAATATGGAATGCCACTTGTTGGTTTGTTCATTACTGGGCACCTCTACAGCCATGCCTTCCTTTAACATGTTGTAAGAGACTGAGACGATAACAATAAAGAGTTGGGGTACCAGCCTTGTCACCCCGTATAATCAGATAACAAAGAAAAAACCTGCAGTAATTGCAGAGACATCTTTACAAATGAGAGTTCACAACCATACTAACAAAGATGGAAGAGCTTTCGACTTTGAGTTCTTCCGGCAGGGAGAGGCGGGTCCGGGTGGATGGACACCGGAAGTGACATCAGAGGTGTTACAGCTGTCAATCATCCGATCTGCAGTGGGAGGAAGACATAAAAAAGGCAGTAGGCCACAGCGCCAGCCCCTGGAGTGGCGGTAGAGTTACAGTCACTATTAGCCCTTCAGCTGTCCCCTATGTCCACACATGTGACAATGCATTGAAAATGTAGAAGAAGAGTGTTCTCCTCGGCACCTTGTGCCCTGTGTATTTGGTAATTAAGTTTCATAACAGTGCTCTTTCAGTAAAAAAGAAAGCTTGATTTATTGAACTGACAAAAATATGTTAACCAATGCCTAACTTCCTCAAAGTATATGGCTCAGGAAAGAAGAAAGATCATAAGATTGCAGGGCATATGTGCAAGGCGCCTGTATGTTTTAAGGGGAACTTAGATAATGTCTAGTTCAGATATTACATCATTTACAGAATCATAAGATAGAGGGGTATTTAAAGCTCCCCCTAGCCGTTGTTCAGGGTTCAGAGGAACAGCCTGCTGCGAAGGACTGTGCTCTCTGGATCTCTACTTTCTGTGACTCCTGATGTAGAATAAACAAGAACTTGTGGAAAACATCACCTGCTGTCGAGTCTGCAATTTCTTTCGCCCACAAAAACTAAAATAGATTACAATGGGACTACAGTGAATTTCTCCTAATTGAGAAAGGAAGAGAATTAATCCTATGGAATCTCCTGCTAGATACCTTGGGGGCCAACAGAGGACGCTGCAGGGAGGCCCAGAGACTCTTACGTGCCCTGTAACCCGGAAGTACGTCTTAGTCACAGCGACAGGAGGAATGACGTACTTCCGGGATGAAAAGAAGACTGTTGATCTGATCCGGAAGTGCTAAGAAGTCACATGGACAGGGGTTCAGAAGCACTTCCGGGTCACGGACTATAAAAGGACTGTGGGAGATCCCAGACATTGAGCTGAGCTGGGTGGCAGGGTGGCAACGCGTCCGTCTGGGAGTGGAGGATTATTGTTTATCGATTACTGGTATTGTGGAGAGGAGGGTGCTTTGTGCACTGTACAGTTCGATTAAAAATTATATTTGGACTTTTATCTGGTGTCTGGCGTCTGATCTGAGGGTTCAAGGGGACGACAGCGCCCCCAATCTGTCACAACAGTTCTGGTCATTTTCAGCAATAGACTTTTATAACAGAGGATTTCTGGTAAGTAACCCTGTTTCTCACTGTTCATTTTAAATATAAGAACTCCTAATAAAACAAACTTTCAAGAAAGCTGTAGAAACGTTTAATAATTTTTTGTTGTATATTTAAGATTTACACTGCAAAATAGCTTGTGTATTTGCACTAGATTTTTATATAAATGTAAAATGTACAGCATTGGAATGTGTTCTGTTTATAATATTTCTAATAGCATAAAAAAGGTTACGACCAATAAACCATTTTAAATTGTAACAATTTAAAAAACAGATTGACTTCAGTATAAAACAAGTGAATTACACCCAATCACTCGAAATGATTTACCTTAAATTAAAAATTATGGGTTCAATAAGATAAAAAGAATTATATTGGTTCAGATTGAAAATATTACGTGTGAATCATTACCTTCATTATGTGAAGTTGAATGGACGTTATATAGAGTAGCGGTTCACCGGTGTGTCACTTGTCCATCAAGAGGCTGGCATAACCTCGACAGAGTCAGGTGGTGGGCGACCTTTACATTAATGGACGGGTTTTTTTATTCTATTTTTTCTTCTTTTTCTTTTCTATTTTTACACTTGCCAGCCTCCTTTGATGAATGTTTTTTATAATCTGTATTTTAAGAGGGAAGGGGCCGCTCTGCCTCGCATGGATGCCGTAATTCTGTGAGTCCCCCTGGGACCCCCCAAGCCCCGTTTACGCTGGCGTGCTGAGTGAAGAGGCGCATTGCATTTCAGGCTCGACGGAGTGCTGAATACCCCAAAGACAAATGGGGAGCAATGGAGCTGAGCACTCGGCAAACCGGACAGGCGTACGAGGACATTCAGATCGCAAAATCCGCTTTATTGGCTGTTTTGCCGGCCACGTCTGGTTTGCTTCATCAGCGCCGAGACCGAGGGGGCCATAGCTATGCGAGCAGGCTTATGATGAGAATTTTAATAATTCATGTGTGCGCTTAACAACAACGGTATGGATTTATTTATTGTCCTAATGACCGATGATTGCTAATTTAACACGTAATCTATATTCATGCACGCTAACACGAATACGCTCTTATGGGCTCTCCTTGGACTGTCAAGACGGAAAGAGTTTCGGGCTGTTTTTTTTTGTTGTTTTTTTTTAATGAAAATGAAATATTTAGTCATCATTTACGAAAGAACCTTCATTCACAATTGTGAATTCAATCGATATCGCTTCAGCGAGCGCACCATCTGGCAGCACGCATGAGCAAAGTCATCAGTCACCCTAAAGTGCTCATAATAAACCTGCTGGGAGGCTCGGCAGATACCGACTGGTCCACGGGAATCGATAAGCGACTGGGCAGACAGATCGGGTGTCATGTCGGCTTGTTACCGGGGCATCGTGAGATCACAAGAAATGTCAACAAATGAGAAGGAGACCCTCAAGCCCACCGCATCTCATTTAGATCCTTCTGAAAGCTTCTGCTTCAGCTCCACGTCTTGGTAGTTTGCTCCAGATTTCGTAAAGAAAAGCTTCCTGGCTTCAGTCCTAAACGCTCGTAACCCTCGAGTTTCCACCGAAGTCCTCGAGTACGTTGACAGAATTCTGCCAGGCTGAGGTCCCCACGTGGTCAGCTCTGCTCGGCAGGTTTAATTCTCCGAGTCTGTCACGGTTGGACATGTCCTCAAGTCCCATGATGCACCTGGTTGCTGTCCTCCGCGCAGCTTCATGCGCTGCCTTGGAGGTCAGAACAGCACACGACACTCCAGAGGTGCGCTTTAGGTAGCTCCTTGATTTATATTCCAAAGTTTTTACGATTTAACCTAACATTTTATATGTCTTTTTAATCGCTTCTCCACATTACTCAGACGATGAACACGTTGTGCCAACATAAACCCTTAAATCCTTCTCAGAGGTCTCTTCCCATAGGGTTTAAGGTAGAACATGATCGGTTTTTAATGTGCAATGTGCGAAAATGTAATTCCAAAAAATTGTTTTCACTGAAGTTTTACAGTAAAAGTGTAAGTTTTAAAAGTTTCTGCGTGTTAATTTCAAAGCCAAACAGAACGAAATTGTATAACGCAACGAATAACTCTAACGCAACATGAAACATAATTTAATTTCAAAGTATTACGTTTTACTATTTTTTAATATGGTTAATTACTCGCTGTAATGTAAAATAGTGAATTATAAATCCTCAATCCCATACGCGAGCAGCAGAACTGCAAAGATTCTAACGCAGAGCGCAGGCACGGGGTTGGCAAAGCCCCCCTAGTAAATAAAAATAAATAAATAAATACATTTATGAATATGCTCAGTTATTTAGTGACAGAATGGAGATGGCTGCAGACGCCTTTAGGGGGCACTCACACTGGCAATTCGTTCCGTGCCTGAGCACGCGTGTCCGTATGTAACGCCCCAAAGTCTCGTTCGCTTGACTTGTGTGATCCCTCCGTGCGGTTCAGCAGCATTCGGGAACAGTTTGATCGCTAAACGTGCCCGATCATGGAAAACAGACATGGCTTCAATGATGTGACAAGTCAGGTAGTGCAGTTCTAATTTCATTTGATATCATTAAGGTTTTTATTCTCATCTCTACGCATGAACGTGAATTGTAGTTGGCAAGAAATGCTGTAAATTCCTCCCTTAACATCATTTTGTCTCCGTAAAAATCTTCCGGACGTGCACCACAATTAACAGCAAAAGGCTGCGCTGCACACTCCATAAATCTGAAAGAGGGGAGAGCGTCATGCTGCCCTACACGACTCTGAAACAACCACGAAATAAGGAACATTATTTGGACATGCAGGCTGCCACTCCGTGTTCGGATCTTGTTGTCTTGGCTTTACACGAAGGCGCGGTCATGACGAAAATGTGCCCAGGCCCAGAACGTTAAGCGCAGTGTGAGTGTGGGCCAAACTCTTTAATCAGGTCTCCTTTTAATCTCATGTTGCTCAAACTGAAAAGGTTCAAGTCATCAGTCTTTCTCCTAACTTACCCCCCATAGCCCTGGACTCAGCCGAGTTGCTCTTCTCTGGACCTTCTCTTGTGCTGCTATGTCGTTTTTGTAGCCTGGAGACCCAAACTGCCCCCAGGACTCCAGATGAGGTCTCACCAGTGTGTTATAAAGACTGAGCGTCACCTCCTGTGACTTGTACTCACACATCAAGGCGCTATATAACCTGACATTCTGTTAGCCTTCTTAATTTTCTTGTCTGGAAGTCCATAGCTTAGAGTCCACTAAGACTCCTAAATCCTTCTCATAAGGTGGACTCTCAATTTTCCGACTGCCCATTCTGTATTCAAACCTCACATTTTTACTTCCTATCTGTAATTCTTTACATTTACTGACATTAAATTCTGCCCAAGCCTGTCTGCTGTCCAAGTCCTTCTGTGATGATTTACTGGACTCCAGATTATCTGCCATATCTTGGCATCATCAACAAATTTAACCAGCTTGTTATTTATATTCCTATCCAAATTTAGCCTGCAATTGCTCCATCCTGGGTATGACGTTAATCTTCATCCAGCCCTGCATGTGGGCCCTCCAAACTGCAGGGAAAAACCTGGGGGTTGGTGGCAGAATTGGCACTCCAGCCACTATTAAAAACCTTCCACTGGTCCATTCCATCTGAACTGGTGTGGTGCTGAGGTTTCACCCATCACATGGCTGCACTCAGGTCCTAATCTGGGATCCTGAGGTGGTTTTATCATGTGGTGGGTTGGTAATGTGCTGCTCCTAACCTCTCTCTCTCTCTTTCTCTCTCTCTAAATACCAGCGGTCCCAGCACTGCCCCCTGCTGGTCACCACTCTTAACATCGCCCAATTCTGATGAGATTCTTCGCACCCTGACCCTCTGTTTCCTGTGTCTATGCCAATTCTGCACATAGATTATATTTTAGGAGTTAGTGCGCCAGTGCCTTGTCTTGCCCTTGTGGCATTATCTCTTCAATCTCAAATCCCTTTCACTGGTCGCTCCCTGTAGCTCGGGGTCTCCCATCATGTATTTTGTAATTGTCGTTCCTGTTGCCCCAGGGGTAGCATTTTCCTTTTTTCCACATCAGACTCCATTTTGCAAGTGTTCGGCCGTGCGGTTCTGACGCTTCTCTGCGTCTTTTTGAATTGATAGTGTTGGGGGCACCTGGACAGACCTATTAGGTGACATCAGGCCTTGGATGGGGCGCCAGCTCATCACAGAGCCCACTCATTGCCATCTCCAATTTGAATTGTTTGGGATGGGAGAGGAAAAAATGAATGGGGATTTAAAATGGATGCGGACACCGGGATAAGGCGCAGCTCCAGCTATCCCAGGATCAATAACTACGGCACCAGCCATCCATTACGTGGCGTCTCTCGCGCGGAGCAGGCGGGCCACCGAGGATTTGAGCGCCGAAGTTGAGTTTAGAGGAGCGCGACTCGCGAAAGCGTCACAACGTGGAGGCGCACCTCTTATATAATTTAGTGAGCTTTTCGAGGGCAACAATCTGCAAATTCTCAGATAACTGTAACCATGGCAAAGCTGAATATGTGAGTGTGCGGCAGCGGCAGTCTGCGTTCTGTCGACATCGCTGAAAGGAGCCGCTGAGATCCACACGCGAACTTCGAATGCGTAGGAGAAGCCGACCGGCAAACCGCCGAGCAGCGCAGCGCAGCGCAGCGCAATGCAGCGCCACCTTAAGAGACGAACGAGGCGGCGGCTCGCAGTGATAACCCGTTTAGCTTGAGCGCAGCGTCTTGCAGTTGTGTTCGCTGTGAAAAGACGGGCTTGGTGGTGAAAGGCGCTATATGATGTAAAGAATCGCTTCTAGGCTTTACTGAACGATCTCATGATTGCTTCTCTTCGCGTTTTGCAGTGAAAGGAAATATAGGAGCCATTGAGGAAAAAGAAGCCAGAAGATCCGAAATGTTCGTTGCTGCAAGGGGAGAAACCTGAGACAGGGGTTCAAGCACAGAATAAGTGGGCCAGTGCATAGACCACCTTCAGAAATTCTGAAGACCCCGTCACTTTTTTCCCATTTTGCTCTGGTACAGCCTTGTACTGAAGTCGTTTCAATTCATTTTCTCTCCTCGTCACTCAAAACCCCAGAAAGACAAAGATTTTAGAATTTTTTTGTAAATTAAAATTTAAAATATGGTATAAAAATAGAAAATGAACTTTTAAATTGGCACAGGTACTCAGACTCATTATGATGCCACTTGAAATGTGGCTCAGGTGCATCTCATTCTGTTGATCGTCACCTTGTTTGGAGTCCACCTGTGTGTGGTCCATTTTTTTCATCAGACCTGAGTACAAAATGCACACATCTGTCTATAGGAGGTCCGCCAGCTGAGTCTAATCCAGGCCATGAGGTCAAAGGAATTGCCTACAGAGTTCAGAGACAGAATGGTGCCAAGGCACAGGTTATAGGGAGAGCACTGAAGATTCACAAGATGAACCGTGGCCTCCATAATTCTCAAACAGAATCAATTTGGAAGAACCACAACTCTTTCTGAAGGAGCTGACCACCCAGCCAAATTGAGCAATCAGGGAAGAAGGGTCTTGGTAAGTGAGGTGACCAAGAACAACAACAACATTTATTTCTATAGCACATTTTCATACAAAAAGTAGCTCAAAGTGCTTTACATAATGAAGAAAACAAAAATAAAAGACAAAATAAGAAATTAAAATAAGACAACATTAGTTAACATAGAAAAGGAGTAAGGTCTGATGGCCAGGGTGGGCAGAAAAAACAGAAAAAAAAAAACTCCAGACGGCTGGAGAAAAAAAAAAATAATTTTTAAGAACTCAATAGTCATTCTGTCCAAGCACCACAGAATCTGTGTGGAGAAAAGAGACACGTCCAGAAGGACCACCACCTCTGAAACACTCCACTACCGTGGGCTTTATGGCAGAGTGGCCAGACGACACATAAAAGCCCACCTGGAGTTTGAAAAAAAGGCACCTTTAAGGACTCTCAGACTGGCAAACAGGACTGTCTGGTCTGATGAAGCTAAGACTGGCGTGTTTGGCCTCAATTTAAACTGCAGACCTCGCTCCTCAGCTGCACAACACCACTCCAACGGTGAAGTGGCATCAAGAACTGGGTGACGACACTCTCGAGCATACTGGCTCTTCAGTGGCACTTCACTGGGTTGTGTGGCTCCTCGTAGAGATGTAGCTTGACAAAAGAACCATCTCATTCTGGGAAGGCTTCTTTACATATGAAGTTGGCACTTTGGACTAGGAAAAGGTTCCTAATTGGTGGACAAAACAGAATTCTTCAGTGTCTAGTAGGCTACCTAGAGCAGGATCCAACAGATCCAGAAAACCGGAACTTGGCCTGAGTTATTGTATTTGTGCTGAGAATCTTTTTAAAATTATGAACCCATGGAAGATCTGTTATCAACTGTTCATTATGATTTGCAGAGCCTGTTACAGATTTAATTCAATGGTTCTTTCTGGACCCTTCTTGTGGACGATACTTTAGAGAATCAAAAAAATAAATCTCCTGTGGCATCGCTCTGAAGAATCAAATTGGCACCTTCATTTTTATGAGTGTAGGCAGGCTTGAGGGAAAACAAAAGCACAGAGATGTCCTTAATGAGGACCTGCTCAGAGCGTTCTGGACAATGGACTGTTGGCAAAATTTCCAAAGGACCAGATGGAGTCAGTCCTCCAGTTCTTAAGACCTGTGCTGACTGCCTATGTTGTGTCCTCTGTCACCTTTTCAGGTGTCACTAAGGATCCAGAGAGTGTCACTGTTTTGGAAAATATCCTGCATTGTTCCTCTTCACCTAACGACCACAGACCAGCGGTCTCACTTAGGGCTCACATCATGAAGACCTTTGAGAGGCTGGTTTTGGGCTGTACGAGTTCTCTTCTGGTAGACCACCTGAAGTTCACTTATCAGACAAAGTCTGGAGTGGAGGAGCATGCAATGATCTGTCTTCTAAACAAGACTGGACAAAGCTGACCCCACTCTCAGGATGATCTTTTTTGATTTCTCCACCACCTTTAATACCACCCAGCCATCCCTGTTAAGGGATAAACTCAAAGATCTACAGATGGATGAGCCTGTGGTGTCCTGGATGATGAACGATCTGTGGGACTCACCAGAGTGTGTGACAATCAAGGACTGTTTGAGCAACACTGGAGCACCACAAGGGACAGGCCTGTCACACTGTACACCTCTGACTAGAAATACAATAGCAGGTCAAGTCACTTACAAGAGTTCTCAGATGATTCTGCACTTAGGGGTGTATTGAGGTAGAGGAGGGGAGTCAGGGGGAGAAATTTAAAAACTGTCTGCAATTACACATCAGCAAAACCAAAGGACTGCTTATTGATATTCACCATACCAAAGAGCCTCCATGTACGGTCACTATTCATAGAGTAGAGGGGAGACGGTGCACTCCTACAAGTACTTGGGGGTCTACAGCAATGACATGTTGGATTGGACTCAGAACACGGAGGAGCTACTGGAGAACGGGCGGAGCAGACTCTTTTTTTTGTAGGAGACTGCGCTCCTTTAATGTGAGTAGTGACATCCTTCACATCTTCTACAACTCTGTGATGGCCAGTGTGGTGTGCTGGGTTGGTAACATCACTTCAAGAGAGGACCACCGAACCATCAAGCTGATTATAAGGGTATAGGATGCCCTCAGGAGTCCCTGGAGGTCATAGCAGAGGAGAGGATGAAGACAAAACTGAGCGCCATTATGAACAAAGCTGCACATCCTCTCTCTGAGACAACAATATTGAGGACTTTCAGACAATGAATTATTCAGCAGACGTGTGTGAAGGAAGGTGACTGGGGTCTCCAACAGCGATATGTATAATAAATACCTCACTATACCTACCTATTCTATTCAGGGCCTTCATCTGTCTATCTATATATTTTATACATTGCCTTCAATCTATCTATCTATCTATCTATCTATTTAAAGAGCTTCTGTAAAAAGCCAAATTTCCTCCTGGGAACAAATAAAGTTCTATCTACAAGGGGTTCACCTTCCAACAGGACAAAGCAAAGACACCACAGAGGTGGCTTAGGGTCAGCTCTGTGAATGACCTTGAGTGGCCCAGTCAGAGCCCAGACTTGAACCCACATCTCTGGATGGACCTCAGCTGCAGTCCACCGATGATCTCCATCCCACCTGATAGAGTCTGAGGGGCTGTGCACAGAAGAATGACAGAAAATCCCCAAATTCTGGTAAGCGAAGCTTGTTGTGTGAAACCCAAGAAGCCCCCGGGCTGGAATGAACGAAGTACTGAGGAAAAAGTCTAAATTCCTGTGTTAATGTGCGATTTCAGGTTTTTATTTTGTTAATAAACATGTAAAGATCTGTAATATTCTGTTTTTGCTTTGACATTGTGAGGTGTTGATTTCTGCTTGACACGAATACAAATGCGTTCAGAATAATGATACAGCAGAACAAAATGTGACAAAAGTGACAGGAAGTGAAGACACATATGCTGGTCCCCTCGGTCTGTGCTTGAACCCCTGTTTCAGCGCACTCGTCGTTTCAGGTTTCCTGGCCCCTCTTCTTCTTCTTCTTCTTCTTCTTCTTCTTCTCCTCCCGCTCGCGTATTGCCGACTGCGCACGCTGATCCGCCGATTGGCCAGCACATCGTTTTCTTCGAACGCAGCGGCGTCCTTCTCGTTTCTGTGCCACGGCTGCCAGTCACGGTGGCGTTGTGCCCAGAGCCAATCTCGATCAAAAACGTTCAGAGAGACAGAAAACAACGTGGGATGTTTTCGCTATCGTGATGGCAGTCTGAGGACGCCGCGGGCGCCTGGTGTTTTGCTGCAGCGGGCGCGGCTTTAGGACCGGGGAGACACCCGGAGGAGAGGCGAGGAGAGGAGAGCCGCCGCTTTGCAGCGGAGTGTGAAGAGCCCACTCGCAGCCCCTCTATCCCAGTTCGGATTCCACCGTGTGCAGTCACTTCTCCTTCTGTTTCCACTGGTCGTGTTTTGGGACTTTCTCCCTCGGATCCCGTTTCTCCTTTATTATCATCTACCTGACACCTTAATCGGCGCGGCTGCGTCTCGCGGTCATTTTCACTTCGGGCACTGGAGGATTTCTGTCGGACAGAAGGGACTTGGATGGCACAACTCAAGTAACGGAGTGTGGGCGATGCGGCTGCCAGAGAAGTCGAGCTAGCAGCGGACGGCAGCCCACAAATCTGCTCCCTGTTCGCCCGAGGAGAGCGCGAGGAGTGAAGGTAGGAGCGCACGTTTTGGTAGTCTGATCACGAACTTGGCCAGCAGCAGTAGCAGCGGCGGAGGCTTTGCAGCAGCACGACATCAGAATGCCGAAGCCACCGTCGAGACCGCGCTGTTCAAAGACAGGAGCCGCCGCCGCACCGCGTCCGGCTTTGCAAGCCCTCGTGTGCCGCGCTTAAATCGCATCGGTGCATCCCTGGCAGGTGTGGACACCGGAGCCGTCCGCCACTGTACAGTGGCCTTATCTTCCGAATATCTGAGATGGATACGCGTGGACTCGGTGTGTCGTGCTGGGTGAAGTACTTGATAGATTAAATTGCTGCACGAGGTGGTCTCCGGGGGCTTACCACAGATTGCTGCAGGCTTTTAAAACCCATTTTGTAAATGTTCATTTCAAAAGTGCAGAACGGGACGTGTCCTGCTGGACGCCATCCATGCAAACCTGCGCTTGAGATTCCTTAAAACAAGCAGAGATGAATTTTCAAAGGGCGCTGGGAAAACAAATCCCTTACGCTTCTTCTAAATTGGCATTTTCGGGAACGGCTTTTGGTTTCCCTTTACTAAAATGATGGCAGTGTTTGGGAACGAAGGTTCCGCACCGGCCAACCCCCCACGACCCTCAACGGGATAAGTCGATTAAAATGCGTGGTTGGATTGGTAGAGGTGCACGGGGACGAAGTGGTCGAGGCTTTGGATGTCAAACAATGAAGTCGTGGGTTCAAATCAGGGGCGTTTATGAGAGCAATGGTAGAAATGAAGAGCGGTGGGCGGGTTGGGGGGGGGGGGGGGGGGGTTTGTGTTCCCTGGGGGGGTCCCCGGGGTTTGTCTCCCTGGGGTTTCGAGTTTGCTGATATATATTTATTATTTATATATTTATTGGGAAGTTAAAAGGGACGAAAAGCCGCCCACCCCAAAGCCACTGGTTCAGATCCCACTATTAACACTGTGTGACCCTGAGAAAGTCACTTCACCTGCCTGTGCTCTGATTCGGATTCTTCTTCATCTCCTTCTTCCTATTCCCATTTTTATTTGCGGTCACTAATTTCATTAGACTTATCAAGTGTACCGATCATAGGCTTCATGACCAGGTGCCCTTTCTGATGCCAGCCCTCCCCTGCATTTATCCTGGCTTGGATTGCTAAAACTTAAAAAAAAATTTAACAAATATCTGAAATGTTAAAGACACCACCGATATGTAAATGGAAATAAGTGCGTCAATGCATTCAAAATGTTGGTGTGTCCAAACAGACGTTTACTTACACTTTGTAATTATATATCTTTACTGTGTCAATACAATTAAAATGTTGGTGGATACAAAAATTAAGCAGTGCGGCACTCTGGTTAAGGCTTTGGACTTACGGATTCAAATCCCATTACTGACACTGTATGACCCTGAGCAGCTCACTTCACCTTCTGCAAAAACACAACAAGAAATGTGTAAGTCGTGGCGGAGAAAGGGGCCAGCCCAATAAGTTAATGACAGTAAAATAGCTTATGTTTGAAATCACCTCACACCGCATTAAAAGCGTAACTTTAATCTCATCCGTCCACGTGCAGTTTTCTTGAGCCCACAAGTCAGCAAAAGTGCCACGTCCGGAAGAAACTGCAGGTACCGCTCGTCACCTGCGCGATGCCATTCCAGTGCTGAAGAGTGGTGGAGGCAGTGACAAGGACTGGGAGACGACACTTAAATATGTGGGCACTTCACCTGCTCGTGTGGCTCCACTGCTCTAGCGAGGCTCCTTTACATTGGAATTTGCCATTTTGGACTTTCAAAGGTTCCTGTGGCTACGAAAACAAAATCGGGAATGGAACCTGAACTCAGCCTGTCACTGAACACACCAGGAGTCCTGAAAACATCAGGAAGCCACTGGGACGTCACGAACAAACAATCAGACTCAGGGTTATTTATGGGACCTCAGATACTCAGATAAATAAAAGGTTCTGTTTGGACCCTTCACATGGATAGTAACCCTAACGCATGGCATCGCTCAGCAGAACCATTTTGGCACTTTCACTGGAAAAGTCGATGAGGTGCTTTTTATAAAAGGTCGGCTATAAAGTCTATCTATCTATCTATCTATCTATCTATCTATCTATCTATCTATCTATCTATCTATCTATCTATTATATGGTGTCTTTTACATCTATCTATTATGTAGTGCCTTTCACTTGTATCTATCTATCTATTATATAGTGCCGTTCACTATCTATCTATCTGTCTATCGTGCCTTTCACATCTATCTATCTATTATATAGCGTCTTTCACATCTATCTATCTATTATATAGCGCCGTTTACATCTATATATCTATCTATCTATCTATTATATAGTGCTTTTCACTATCTATCTATCTATCTATCTATTATATAGCGTCTTTCACATCTATCTATTATATAGCGCCTTTTACATCTATATATCTATCTATCTATCTATCTATTATATAGTGCCTTTCACTATCTATCTATCTATTATATAGTGCCTTTCACATCTATCTATCTATTATATAGTGCCTTTTACATCTATCTATCTATCTATATATCTATCTAGTGTCTTTCACATCTATCTATCTATCTATTATATAGTGTCTTTCACTATCTATCTATCTATCTATTATATAGTTCCTTTCACTATCTATCTATCTATCTATTATATAGTGCCTTTCACGTCCATCTACCATATAGTACCTTTCAGTGCCAGTCAATCCACTTTGTAGTGGTCGCCTGTGCCAGACGTTTTTCGATTATTTCTATAAAAACATCTTTTTCCAATTAAAAGTAATCTCATCGGAGCTGTGATGAGGTTGGGCCCGTCCAGGTGTTGTTCTTGCCTTGCGCCCGATTGTTGCAGGGTTGGGCTGCAGCCGCCCCTCCACCCTGTGCGTTTTGAAAGACGGACGAATGGATTTAATCTGAATTGGCATTTTAAACACTTGGCACTTTTCGTTTCTGCTATGGATACAGACGAGAACCATCGATCCGCTCAGCCACTTCCTGAAGCCATCCGTGAATTCATCCATCACCGCGTCTGCTTGATCCCAGGAAGAACAAGGCAGGACCGAGGGGAGCCCGGAAAGAGATTTAAAGCAGTTAAATAAAGGATCCACTTTTTCTGCGATGTATAGTGAGAGTTTTTCAAGAATGAAGTTGACAGTTGGCTGATATTTCAGGTCTTGTGTGTTGAGATCGCCCAAGAGAGCTAACCGGCCTCGATCACGCCATTCGCCAGCAGCAGGTAGGGAGCGCGCCGTTATGTTTTCACGGGACAGTGACGCGCACGCACGAATGGGTCACCGGCTTGCCTTTCATTACAGGTTACTGACTGGGCGGAGCTGCCATTTGGGCGTCGCGGGTATACGCGCCCGGGGCCCGTGACGTATAGAGGCCTGCTTACCAATTAATTAACTAATACCAACTAGGGCAAAGTCCAGGGACTGTTCCTGACGTGCCCCCTATGTTAGCTACGATGGGCTCCAGCAAGACCCCCTTACAACGTCACCAAACTAAATTAAGCGGGTTAGAAAATGACGGGACTTTTGGTAGCTGTGCGGGCTTTATGGGCGGATGAGCCGGTGGTAACGTACATGCCGAGCTGTCCCCCTCCGTACTGAGCTCTCCTGTAGAAATTGAAGAGCACAGTGCAGTGACAATGACAGGGAAGCGAGTGGCAGTTTTAATGAGCGGCACGTGAGCGGAGGTCGTTTGCAGATCCTGACTCGGGACACAACAGCAGCAGCAGCTCCAGCGCTTCATGGCTGACATCATCACTCCCCGGACTATTCAGTTTTATCCCCCATTTTCACATTTTGCCCTCATGCTGTTTTTTTAATCAGTTTTAACCTGCAGGTCTTAGATGTTAACCGATTTTCTAAAGTTCATCTTGCAAGTCGTTCCTCGATATGCTGTCGAATTTTCTTCTAATTCTTTGCACTAACGTGCTTTGTCTTATATATGCAGTCCTTTCCTTTCCTGAAGGTCAGTAAGTTCTTTTCCTGCGCCATATAAAGCTCTCCGTTTACGTGTCCGTCCCTTTCCACGTTGCTCTTTGCTGATTGTGATGTCGATGGATTTCGGTTGGCCCGGGAACAACATGTCGGTTCTTTTATTCAATGCCCGAAGTCGTTGCGGTGTTTTGTCTCGCCAAACACTGCGGTGCCCTCGTTCATTAATAACGTTTGCACTTTTTTGCCATTGGAGTGTCGCTGAAGTGGCCACCGGGGACGCAGGTGCACCGATCGCCTTTAAAGTCCTCACGAGTGGCCGCGTCACACATGGACGGCGACAGGGGGGACTTCAGGACAAGACGTCACTGTGCAGGCGCTCTGGGCACCAAGCTGATGCTCGGGGGACACCACCGGGGTCGTGGATCGGCGTAACCAGTCCAAAGGCAGAACCAGTTTGGACACCCTGGTGATTTCTTTCTTCTACGTACGCTGAAAAAGTTTAACCTCCATTCAACTTAAAATAATGAAGGTAATGATTCACACTTAATATTTTCAATCTGAACCAATAAAATTCTTTTTATCTTATTGAACCCACAGTTTTTAAGTTGATCAAATCATTTCGAGTGTTTGGGTGTAATTAACTTGTTTTATACTGAAGTACATTTTTTTAAGTTGTTACAATTTGAAATGGTTTATTGGTCGTCACCTGTTTTTATGCTATTAGAAATTTTA
>JANRMT010062824.1:9694713-9708406 GCA_026402145.1 Polypterus bichir lapradei | reverse complement strand
AATGCTGTACTTTTTACATTTATTTAAAAATCTCGTGCAAATACACAAGCATTTTGCAGTGTAAATCTTAAATATACAACAAAAAATTATTAAATGTAGCTTTTTTGAAAGTATGTTTTATTACAAGTTCTTATACTTAAAATGAACAGTTGAGAAACAGGATTCCTTACCAGAAATCCTCCGCTATTAAAGTCTCCTGCTGAAAATGACCAGACCTGGACAGCCACGTCCACTCCACTCGGGAAAGTCTTCTTCTTTATTGGCAGTTGGAAGGGCAGCACACTGGAAAGTTCGACCAGAAGAAAATACAAAGGGCCCTCCGACACAACACACGAACAACCGAAAATATCAGCTTAACTGAAATAGGAATTTTACGTTTATTCCCTTCCAAAATAACTTGCTTTGGTACAAACATTTTTTTTTTACTTTGATTGAGATCAGAAACCAAATATTTCAAGCTACAACACTAAATGACTAATCTGAAGTTGCTTGAAAGAGAAAATTTACATTGAATGAACAACATCAATGTTAGACTTTTTTCAGTGTAGGAATGTATGGAGGAATGTCGGCACCTGATTAAGGCCATCGAGTCCAAACGTTGTGCCCTTAAACTTCTTTCCCTTTAAGCGCGGAAATGACCGTCAGTCGTTTTTCCCTTTTGAACGTGTGATGCCCATCTTTGTTTGGTCAGATCTCGTTAGCTTCAGAGGCTGCACCCTGGATTCTCATTCCACTCCTAAACATGTTGTGTCGAGTTTCTCACATTCCCCCCGAGTGTTTATTGCTGGGTTTCCTCTTTTTAATGGCCGACACTTGCAGAGTAATTTTAACTGGTGGCTCTGAACTGGTCCCTGTGTGTCTGTGTGTGTGTGTGTGTGTGCTTTAAGTGTGCCCCCTGAGTCTTATTTTGATGGAGCCCATCCACGACCGTCTCCTGCCTTGTGCCCACTGCTGCTCGGACAGCCCCCGGCTCACCGCTACGACTCACAGAAGGACCGACTGGGCTGTTCAGACACGACATGGTCGGCAACCTTAAAGGACAACAACTCTCAGCACAAGGCAAGAAAAAAAAATCAGCCATGTCAGAACGTGCGGCGATACCCCATATGTCTTACTTTGCGTCAATGTGGGGTCGTGTCCAGTGTAACTGAAAAAAATTGGGTCATTAATAAAGGCTGCGGAGCGCTGCTTGGGAAAGCGAGATGTCCAGATGAGTCCATCCAGCAGGCAGTGGCAGCTCAACACAAGGGCCAGGCAGGGGGAGGAGTGGCCGATTGTCAGTGACCTGTCATTCCGAAATGTAACATGCGACCCCCCCATCTCAGTGGCCTCTGACTCTCCTCCACATTTGATAATTAAACGCGAACCCCCATCGCTAATCTGAGCACCTCAACACGAATAGCCTCAGCGTCTCCTTATACTGCGGCTTCACCTCTGAGGAGACAAACTCTCAGAACTTTTGATGTGATTTTCTTACTTCTTCATCCAAACATTTTTTCACCCACTCATTCCAGTTTAAGGGCCAGAAGCCTCTCCCAGCAGCATCTCGCACAAGGCAGGAATCCACACTAAATGGGGTGCCAGTCTGCTAACAAGCATGTCTACTCATGATGGGCTGATGTCACGTCATCAGTTGCCTGTGGAAGAGCACAAGGAGAAAAAGGGACACAGGGGACACAGGGATACAGGGGCAGAGGGACAAGGGGACAAAGCTGGTCTGACATTGGGACTCTGGTGCAATAAGACATTGGGGTGGCCACTGTGACATATGTGACATAACACCCCTGTAACTGGCTGGCCTTTTCCTTTTTGCTTATTAAAAGGAGACGATCCTTACAGCAGTTAATTAATGGTCTCTTTTTACTTTCCTGCATATACAATCTGTTTACTACTGAAAGGTGATTCATTCTCCATATTACACTCATCATGTCACTTGAAAGCTCCACTTATACTATATATATGAAACACAGAATATATATACGTCGTATATGAAACACACACACACACACATACGATATATATACTGTAAAAACATAAATGCAAACACTGTATATACAGTATATATATTTATATGTATTGTGGCCATTGGCTGGCATTTCAAACATAAAACCAGTGGCGTCATTAGAGGGTCTTCTACAGCCCCTGATCTCAGAAGTGCACTGGGAAGCCCCCCGCCTCACCTGTTCCATATATTTAGGCTCCTAGACCCCAATGTTCACAAGTCCATCCCTCATTAATTCCATTTCAGCTTTCTGTCAATGCTTGTTGACCCCAAAAAAAACTTCAAGGGGGACCATCTGCTTGTCTGTCATACATAAACACCCCCCCCCCCCCCCCCCCCACCCCCCCACCCATTTTACCATCTGTTTTATGGGGGGGGGGGGGCTTAATAATTGCTAAAGGTTGAGACACCCCTGCCCAAAAACCCCCACACAACTACACGCCACACCAGTCTCGGGTTCAAAGCCACATACCTACCTTTACACAGGCTTCTCCACCTCCTCCATAATCTTCTTTCCCTTTTCCTCCTCCAGTCTTCCTCAGGCAATTATTGTCCTTGTCCTCTCCTGATTCCAACCCACCAGGGTGAAGCCGAGTGGCTTCTTTCATTCCAGGCCCAGAGGTTTTCCTGGTGCACCCACATTGTACACAGGAAGCACTGCCAGGTCTGGTGGATCCTCCTTTCAACTGCAGAAGTCCTCTCCTGGCAGCTCCCCCTGGTGGTACCCAAGGATGCCAGCAGGGCTAACCATTAGGACTACAACTCCCAGGTCGGCTTGTAGGTTTGGACACAGCCGTCTCAACAGAGAGATGCTGCCACCTGGTGTATGGAGGAGCAAGTGGCCCAGTAAGGCGGTGTCCCTCTGTCCTTCCATTATGTCATCCCAATCAGGAAAGAGAACACCAACCATCCTGGTCAGGACACCCACCCACCAACATTTTCCATCCATTAGGAATGCCTCCCTGCCAGGTACCTAATCATCCATTCCGACTTGGATGCCAGCCCACCCTTCCCTTCCATCATATTATGTGTTCAGTGTGTATATTACTGTCATTATTACTTCTTGTTAGGCTGACACCTTCATCTGAGGTGACTTACAAGATCTGAGATACAACTAGCTGTATTCCTTGTTGTTTTTACCATTTGTCTACACATACATACATACAAATATATTGTGACAGATGGCCAGGGTCATTACCTGGCTGAGATGCCAGCTAGGGGCTGCCTTCTAGCGTCCCGGGAAAGATAATGCCCCAAACGTGCTCTCTCCCTCGGTCCTTCCACCCAGCTGGCGTCCCGGCCAGGTAACGGCCCTGGCCATCCATCACGATATCCATACTGTATATATATGTAATCAGCTCTTTGTCAAGTTCCTCAAGCCCCTCCTGAACAATACTGGCAGTGTGGCAGGGCACATTATCCTGCAGAAAGGGACCACTGCCATCAGGGAATATGGCTGCCATGAAGGGGTTTATGGGGTCTACAACAATCTTTAGGTAGGGGCTATGTATTCAAGTAGCACTCACATGAATGCCCAGACCCGAGTCTGCCCAGCAGGACATTACCCAGAGCATCCCACTGCCTCCATCAGCTTGCCTTCTTCCCACGGTGCATCCTGGGAAACACTCATCCGGCCGTCCATGTGATCTAAAAGGAGGTGGGATTCATCAACCCAAGCCACCCTGCGGTGGATTCAGCTGGTGGGCTCTCCTTGCATTGGAGTGCCCTCTTTGTTGTTCTCCGTGGTGAGGTGAGATGTCTCCTCCCTCAGCTCACTGTTTGGCTCTTTGCCTTGTCCTCTGTAACTTCATAATGAGAGCGTTACTCTTTCTGTCACAAGAGTGTAGGTGCTGAGGTAATGGCTGCTTCTCACTCTTCTCAGACTGGGCATCCCACTCCAAGGCCTGATGGAGAGGACCATCCAAGTCAAAAGAACGTTTGTGAACTTTTGGATCCACAGACATTGGAGAGCAGAGCAGCTTGTCAGCTTTTAGCGCCCCAGAGACGAACGCAGCAAGTTTTGATGGAAGGTGAAAGCTCAGATGATCAGACTGAGGGTCCCACCAGTTTCAGATTCAGTGTCCACCACACCCAGACAGGTTCAGTTCACAGTCCCAAGTCTAATATGAAGGTCCCTGTGGGCGCCTTTTCATCTGAAGGGGTCTCTGCAGAGGTGACCTTTATTATCAGACGAAGTGCAGAGTTGACCCGTGTGTCAGTAGAGCCGCAGTTCGGCCAGTCGATTTGGTGGTCAAAGCCGCCTTTCTGCCTCCCTGTTAAATCAAGGCTCCTGCCAGGCATTGTGTGCCACTAAAAGCCAAGCGGATGGGCAATGCCCACTGTGTCTGACACCACATCTCTGCCAGTCACCGTCAGTATCTGAGTTATGGCTGTGGTGTGGGGGGCTCACATGTGTAAAAACAGAGCCTGGCATTCAGTTGATGAGTGGCTTGGTCTGGTGGGCTGCTGCTCGCAAGACAATGAAATTAAACGCGTTCAGTGGTTTGCATTATTAATGCCCTCGGCGTCCATTGAGGTTTGGGGAGCAGCTTGTTGCATTTTACATCTGTTTAATTTGATGACATTTTAATCAAAGGGGATTTGCAAATCTCAATTGTTTCCTTATCTCCATATTGTTAGCAACTGCTGCCTAAGTGGATCATTCAGGATGACACCAAATGAACTGGGGACCTCCAGATGTTAAATTAAGTCATGTTTAGGACTGGCCACTTGTCTTTAATTGTGTATAGCGCCTTTCAGCAGAGAGCAGCATCCCTAATGATATGTCGAAACTCTTTGTCGAAATCCGTTTGAACCCTGGCACATTAACAAATTCATTTACGGTCACACCAGGAGTCAGTGACACCTGTAATTTTTATATAGCACCTTTTAACCTCCTTGATTTTAACCCCAAGACTGCCTTAGGTTTGGAATTCTCTGTAAATATGGTTAACCCCGAGTACTTCGTAACCTGCACTGATGAGCTGTACTGTGTTGAGCCTGAAGAAAGCTCAGGACTGAATTCTGCTGCCATCTTGTGAATGAAACAGAGTCATACTGCAAAAATCGCGTGCTCTGTCACTCTGTAGCAACTCATCAATATTCATGAAGTGGGTGGAGCCATCAACCAAAACACCATCGTGTACAAACATAAAACTGTGAAGGCATCTTTAGAACGAACTGCAACTGAACCATCAGCTGACTCGAGGGGCAGCGATGGCGATGAGAGTTGGACGTCAGATGTTGACACGCATAGTGAAAGTGATGCTTACGGCACCGGACAACTGGACCGCCATGACATGGCTGGTGACTTCAGTTGTGTGAAGCTGCAGTGTGAGCAAGTACAGTAGGTGCATTGCAAAATGGATAAAGGGCTTCAATCAAACGAAAGGGCAAGAAAGACGTTAGCCCCCTAAGCACCGTTCACAATGCAGCAACTGCCGAAGTTTATGTCAGGGAAAATGTGGAAGTCACTAAGCCTGGCACTGCGGTAGCCCACAATAACACAAGGGGCATGTTGATGGTGCGAATCGGGTACTTAAAATTCTACCATCTCACGCAGAAGCAGTAAAAGAATATTATAAGAAAAATGTGCAAATTGACAGACTTATAATAAATATCCCAAGTGTCACATCGGGTTGTGTGCTGGTGACGGTCACAAAACGTGTCACACGGAGGGCGTGGACACAAGACAGATCTTTGTGTATTTATGTGGATATTTTAAATATTTATATATTTTTCTTTCTTACTAAATTCAGTTATGTATTTAGTGCCTTTTAGCAGAGAACAACACCCCTAATGATATGTCATAACTCTTTACCGATTTCTGCACTCTGATCCCTTAGGAGATTAAATGAGATTCAGGCAAAGTTTTTGGGTTCATTTGTCCAGGGGTTAAACTTAATGCTAAGGGGGTTAATAATAAACAACATCTCAGGGATCTTTACAGTCCAGTAACCTTAGAACTGCTTCCAACCTTCTATATTCCTAGCACACCGGATATAGCAAAGTCATTCACCGGGGCACCACGGCACGGGAGGGCAGAGGAACCTGAAACAGGAAGTTTGTCTTGTACACTCCAACCAATAGGGGGCTACACTGCTGGCACCCAGATGAACAGAATTACAAAAGGCACTATATAATGGATAGGAAAGGCACTATATAACAGATAGATAGATAGATAGATAGATAGATAGATAGATAGATAGATAGATAGATAGATAGATAGATAGATAGATAGATGAAAGGCGCTATATAATAGGTGGATAGCTGCCTAACACCGTATTCACCACCAAGGGGTCAACACACAGCTCTGTTCCTTTCCTGGTGGACGGCGTGTTTTTGACGCGACTTTATGAAGTGCAGCCTCGGACCCGCGATGTCTACACCGGATGTCAGACGATGCGGTTAATCGGAGTTGTTCGCATTTTTCTTACCTGACACTAACTCTAACCCTAACCCTTCATACCTGACACTTGCTGCTCCTCTCTGCTGTGCCTCCTTCTTTTGTTCCGCTTTTTTACTTTTCATATTTCGTCACATTTCTTATTTTTGCCAGCTGCCTCGTGCTGTTTTAAGAATGTTCCATGATTTTTTTTCGATGCCTGCACGGTAATTTCGTGTGCCATGTATTGTTAAAGGCGCTATATAACTGACTGATTGTTTACCTCTTGTCTGATCGTCAGACCCGGTCCCCTCCTCCTATTCTTCTTCCTCCTCCTCCTCCTCCTCCTCTCCGATTTAGCGCTGAGCGCCGCCACAGCAGCCCCCCGGTGTTTTGTTATTCCCGCCTCGTTCCTGCCAATTCCACTGACGCGCTCGTGTGCGGGACCGAATTAAGTGGCCCTGACATCAATTACTCTCACACACTCATCGGCGTCATTTCCATTGCTTCGACAGCACACCGCATTAAGTCTCCTCTCCGTAAAACAGACGGATAGGAAGAATCGATGAGTGCCGTGACAGGCGCCGCGAACGGGGGGTTTTGCCTGGAGGTGCAGTCGGACACGACGAGAAGTCAAATGGGGACCGCGGGACAGGAAAGGCGACGGGCGCGTTTGTGAAGATTCGTTCAGACGTTAAATGGGTGACAAGGACAGGACGTTGACTCTGATCCGTACCGTCATTCATTCTAATTGCATTGATTTGTTTTCCGAGTTACGTTATGGTGGTCTGTGGGTTGACTTGACTTAACAAATCGCTCCGCTTCTGCGCAGTTCCTTGATTTATTGCGTCTCCTTGTCCACCCTGAACTGTTTTGGGTCAAATGCTTGGGCGCTTTGTAGAGAGGCTCGTAATAAAGAATGACTTTAATGGCCTCACTTTTCATCTGCGTCTCCAGAAGAAGGTTAGTGCTGGCAAAAGACAATCAGACCAGACCTTCTCAACTGGAATTCCCAGTTCAGCTAATTCCTCCAGGGTATCCCGAGTCGTCTTAGTGCACCCCTAAATGAACATGACAGGCAGTCTCCCACCATCACTGATTTGTACTGGCCTCCCAGCCAGGTAAGGAACTCTCACCCATCCCTGCCAAGATGCCAGTCCTGCTGCATCTCCTGCCACACTGGCCCTAGATGACAGCCTCCCGGCAGAAAGAAACCTTTACATTGGCCTCCTGGACAGGAAAGGGAACAGGGTCCATCATAGCCAGAATGCCAGCCCATCTATGACACTATCATTATCAAATGATGAGCTTAGTGTGATATAGCGCCTTTCTAATGCTATCTCAAAATGTTCAACAATTAAGCACAGCTTCACTGCCATTTGAGGTGACCAGGGAATCATCCCCAATAAACGTCCAGTCCATTTCAGTTGGCTCGTCTGGATGCAGAAGATCGTCTGGTAGTCCTTCATGTGTCCTTCAAGAAACCCTGTGCCACCTCATGCTGCCCGTCACTATGCAGAGCTTGGGACCACCTGTGAAGATGGGGGTGGGGGTGAAGACTTCATGTCACCAAAATACGCTTGGGGGAGCAGAGGTGACGTGCTGACTCCAGACAGTAACTGCAGTAAGATCCATGTGGTCCAAGACCTCAGCGGTACCCACTGGGCCATCAGTTCTCCAAATCAAATCAAACGGTGTGCCACTGTCCTTAAAGCAACTGGCACAGAATGAGCAAAGCTTTACTGACATGGGACAAAAGACGTTGTGCATTTTCTAAATCCAAGTTTTCTGGTAAAAGGAAGCTGAAGCTTATTGAAGCAGCAAGGTGTGCAGAGACGGGCAATCAATATGTGGTATATAGCGCCTTACTAAAGGGCATCAGTCAGTTCATCAGAAAGCTCTGGGTAAATGCAAAATAAAATGCAATTAATAAAATACCCAGTAGATATCCACACCCGGGATCTTGGAAGTATGTAGGGTGGTCAGCACTGTCCACAGTCTAAGCCATCCAGAATTTAGGGAAAGATGTGCCACTGGTTGGCACTGAAAAAGGTTGTCTCTCCCAGTTCAAACCAACCATTCAAGAATTTGACTCTGATGGCCTTCCCAGTCTGCCCAGTCTGCATGTACTCTCTTTCATGGACCAGGAGCTTCGGCCAACTTCTTTCTACTGTGTGAGCTTACAGTGGAGGACTGATGTCAGGACACTTCTCCTGGACCCTGGTCTGACATGTTTGCATTCTCCACACACCCCTCCACCCAACCTCTGCCAACACCACAGGCATCTCTATGTTTTCACAGGTTAATGAACCATCATAAGTGAATCTGGGGTCAGCGTCACTTTCCAAGGGGACCGGCAGCACCGCGCGGAGATTTATGGAGCTTCATCTGTCCTCTGCTGTGTGATGAACGGGTCCACTGCATTAGTGAGTAATGGCTGAGTGCGAATGTCTTCAGCTTCCAGTAAATTTGGCTACGTGGTGTCAGTCCGAGGACAAATAAGTCGAGGAGCATACGGGGGCCTTCAGAGGACATGGAAAAGTGGCCTGCTGAGGTGACGCTTTCAATTATATCGAGCTCTCTGCCTTTATTACTGTCATTGTAAAGTGCAGACACAGCTGCAGAGTCACTGCACTTTATATAGCGCCTTTCAAATACTTTAAACTTGAAAAGCTGCAGATCTGCTGACTTCAACACTTTGAGAATTAGAGTGGGAGATGAATGAACCGATGCCTAGGAGTGAACTTACAGCTAGACGGTGGTTTTTATCTTATAGTGCCTTTCATATATATTATGGAAAAGTATGTGAGAGAAAAAGATCATCTTTAATGGAAACATGATGTTATATAGCGCCTTTCAAATGCAAAGCTGTTTCAAGGAGCTTTAAGTGAGAAAGAGTAGTATCTATCTATCTATCTTTCTATCTTATTGTGCCTTTCACTCTATATATCCATCCATTGATTATATAGTGCCTTTCATATCTATTTATCTATCTATCATATAGTGCCTTTCACTCTATCTATCCATCTATCAATTATATAGTGCCTTTCATATCTATCTTTCTATCTATCTATCATATAGTGCCTTTCACTCTATCTATCCATCCATCAATTATATAGTGCCTTTCATATCTATTTATCTATTGATTACATGGTTCCTTTCATGTATATTATGGAAAAGCATGTGGGAAAAAAAATTATTGTTAATGAAACCATTATATTATATAGCGCCTTCCTATAGCAAAGCTGTGTCAAGGAGCTTTAACTGAGAAAGAGTAGTATCAATCCATCTATCACATCGTGACTTTCACTTTATCTGTCCATCTATCTGTTGATTATGTAGTGCCTTTCATATCTGTCTATCAGTCAAATATTGCCTTTCACTCTATTTATCTATCTTTTATACAGTGCTTTTTACATCAATTATCTACCATCAGTATTTCTTTTTTTATAGTGCCTTTTACATAATTTATGTATAATTATCAAATAATCAACTTTATGTGATATAGCGCCTTTCTCTTGCCATACCATCCTAAGGTTTCCAACAGTTAAGCTCAACTGCACTGCCGTCTTGCCGCACTGTTGTAGAAGATGAGGCGACTGCCTGCTCGGGTTACCTTGCTTTAAGTGAGTTTCACATTTTGTAATCGTAAAATATCCTACAAAACGAATTTTAATTTGAGTTTCGTGAAGCTGTGTGAGAACTGAAATGTGCCCGTTTCACGTGCCTCTAATTTTACTGCTCGGTGCTAACTCGTCTAGCGGACTCACTTTGCCTGCGAGTGTCGGCCTGAGACGATCACAAAGCTGAACAACTCTGAGCTGCAAAGGGCGGAGTCTTTGGGACCCGAATCATCGGATTGGCTGGGAGCAGGAAACAGCTGGCTGTCGTAAGCAGATTTTGGGCGCCATTAGTAGTGCTGGGCTTTTCAAGTCACTTTATTTGCATTCGGAAAGCGCAAAACTGATCGTCATGAGACAGATTAACAAGACTCTTACCGATTAAAAACGCAGAGGTGATGGAGTGTGAGAGGCATTGCCTCGGTCCTCCATGAGAGAAGAAAGTTTTCACCAGCAGTGGTCACTTTATTTGGCTCGATTCTTTTGAACTACTCATTTAGATGAACCGATTCATTTGATCAATTGAATTGATCAATAAGATCTGGTGCTGCTGGCTTTAAAAATAAAAAAAAAATTAAAGGAGGATGTCCTTTTGAATCAAAAATTAATACATTGTTATAGATATACACGTAATCGTGTATTAAACATGCTGATAGTTAATTTGGTGTAACGCTGTCCTGTTTCAAATCACAAAGCACGACAATTATAAATAACAAGAACTGTGCAACTCATCCTCATTTGTGAACAGGACCCTGAGCTACTTAAACCCCCAAAAAATATTACCGGTGAGACTTGATAACGACAAAGTTCTCAGCCGGTAACTCCGTCCTAACTTGGCTTCGGTGAGAGACTGAACGGCTTCTCCGGGCTGCAGCGGGAATTTATAACGCGCGAACCCGACTGGGCGGAGTCAAGTTCTCTCAACCACACAGACGGCGTCTTCGCGCTGCGGTGGGAATAAGAGAGGAAACTGTTAGCGCCAGCGCCACCTCTAGACTGGAAAGGGGTATTGCATAACCCGTGAGAGGTCCACAGACGCGCATGCGTGACAATATACAATAACTGAATCCATTGTGCTCCTTGGTCCCCTGACACCCTAGAAGAAAGCCAAAGAATGATCGGAAAAATCAGACGGAAGTTTCGAGGTGCTCACTAGCGATGGCACCAGACAGCCTGCTGCGTGTTTATTAGCACATGCGAGAAATAATTTTAGTGGACGCTGAAGGCATCTCAGGCAATCCCTGGTAGAGCTCCCTTCTGTTCCAAGGGGGATGAAGACGGCACTTGGGAGTGAGAAGGAGCATTGAAGCTCCACCATAAGCACAGAGAAACTTTGCCTTCTTCACCCTGAGCTCATGGGGCTCTACTGATGTTTTCACGTACGTCTATGAGAAGACGTGTGCCTGCAGATTTGGCAGATTTCCGCATTAAGACTTCAACCCCGTAGGATAAAAAAAAAAGAATAAAACAAGCAGCCATCGTACATCGCCAAACCGCATACAGTTAAGAGTTAATGTTTAATGCAAACCACACAACCGGAGCCCGGCGGGTTTCTCTTTCCGTGCGTTTGGTTGTTGAAATGTGCAAACAGTTACATTAGCGCGATGGCGTATTGATTTTCTGTAGAATGGAGTGCTGCAGTGATGCCCAGCAGCTTAGGGGCACAGCTCTGACCAAACGGATGCCAAGGGTGCAGGTCTGTTAGCCTTTATTGAGATAGTTTGATTGGCGAGTTTTTTCACAGCTGATTTATTGACCACATGATCAGTTTAATTTTTCTATCAACATGGGGGGGGGGGGCACAAGACAAATTCACCCATTTGAGCTCCACCTCCTCCAGTCCAGAACTTTGGGGCAATCCCAGCATCACCAGCAGGCTGAAATCAACACTCCATCAGAAGTCACCGACGTTCATTATGGCCAACGTGGACGTGACAATCTACCAAAAATGCTATGTGGGGTCAACGTGAGACCCCCGAGTACTCATGGAAAATCCAGCAAATTCGGGTGAGACATGGCAGCTCACCAGCCACTTTATTAGGTATACCTTGCTAGTCCCAGGTTGGACCCCCTTTTGCCTTCAGAACTGCCATAATTCTTTGTGGAAAAGATTCAACAAGGTGCTGGAGACATTCCTCAGGGCCTTTGGTCCCCATTGACATGACAGCATCACGCGGTTGCTGCAGATTTGCTCATCCCTGATGCGAATCTCCCGTTCCAGAACATCCCCAAGGTGTTCTACTGGATTGAGATCTGGTGGCTGTGGGGGCCATTTGAGTGCAGTGAGCTCATCATCATCTTCAAGAAACCAGTTGGAGATGATCTGAGGTTTGTGACATGGCGCGTTATCCTACTGGAAGGAGCCATCAGAAGATGGTGGTCATAATTAATGGAAGGAATTATTAAGGTTAAGATTGAGCAGCACATGGCAAAGACAGGAGATATTAGGAACAGTCAGCATGGGTTCAGAAGAGGGAGGTCATGTTTTACTAACAGGCTGGAAATCTATGAGGAGGAAACAAAAGGATACAATCAGAGTGGAGCAGATGAGATTATTGATGAGGACTTTCAGAAAACATTTGATAAGGTGCCACATGAGAGGGTGGGTATCAAATTAAGAGAAGTGGCAGTTCAGGGTGTGGTGTGGGTGCAGAATTGGCTCAGACACAGGAAGCAGAGGGTGACAGTGTGAGGGACCTCATCAGAATTGGGTGAAGTTAAGTGTGGTCTGGGACGTAGGAAGGAAATGAGAGGAAGATCAGTGCAGCATCAGCACTGAGGCAGCAGGACGAACCACAAGAAGAAGTCACATTGCCTAAGGAGGAAATGTAGAGAGAAAATAGAAGACGGCCTGACACCGATCCTTGAGACAAACCTGTGGAGAGCTTCTGTGGAGAAGGCAGGGAGTTAGACCAGCAGACAAAAAAGGATTGGTCAGAAGGGTAGGACTTGATCCTGTCCAAAGCACAACCACGGATTCCCAGTTTATCGAGGGATGAGATCAGCCAGGAGTGGTTAAGAGTACTGAAGGTCTATGAAAGGTTGAGCAGAATACAGAAAGAGGAGAGAGGAGCCACTCGAGCAGATCAAAGGGCATTTGTGCAGTCACAGTAGAGTGCCCCCTGAGGAATCCAGGCTGGAGCAGATCTACTAGATCAGGGTTAGTGAGAAAACAGGAGAGTCGTTTATGGATTATGCATTCAGGAGTCAAAGGAAAATGAACACACCCATCTACACACCCATCAACCCATTCGCATTTTCAGAACCTGCATTTGTCATTAATGTGTCATGGATGTCAGAGCCCATCCCGGTATTGTCAGGCACATTATAGGAATCAGTGCTAAGCATTTCACCAGTCCATGTCCCTTTACATGGGACCAGTCTAGAGATGCCATTCAACCTGTGGGAAGTACTAAGGTAGGAAGGAAGGACAAGGGATACATGCCCAGTTAATGACTGCATCTTGTAAAGAGTTTGAAATGAAAAAACATGCCTCATATTGTGACCTGTTCTTCTGGTGAGCATCACAGTGATAAAAGGATGGAGAGTTTAGGCCACATGATAGACAGATAGACAGATATATCTATAGTTGGCAGGATTAGATAGATAGATAGATAGATAGATAGATAGATAGATAGATAGATAGATAGATAGATAGATAGATAGATAGATAGATAGATAGATAGA
>JANRMT010062824.1:9668565-9687989 GCA_026402145.1 Polypterus bichir lapradei | reverse complement strand
CTTCTTCTTCTTCTTCTTCTTCTTCTTCTTCTTCTTCTTCTTCTTCTTCTCCTCTCTTTCCCTTTCTTTACCCTTCCCTCTTCCACAGCCTTGCGAGTTTCCTCCGATATGGCCGGAGAATTGTCACTTTCCAGGCCGTGTTGCTTCCACTTCACTGACTCTTTGCAGCACCTTCTCCTTCCTCTCCATGTCCATCCATCTCATTTGTGGTGAAGCAGGTCAAGGGAGCTGTTTGTTGCTTTGTGTTATGGATTTGAGCTCAGCCTCTTTTAGCTCTTGTTGGCGCGGGGTGCGCACATGAAGACCTGTGCGAAGGTTAATTGGTGATCAGCAGTTGGCATCAGTGCTAAAATCAGCTGAATGTGAAGTAGAATGAAATGGAGCCGGGCCAGCGCAGAGACGTTCATTTGTATTTGGAGTAGGGACATGAGTGATCACTGGTGACAGAGGTAACAGAGAGGAGGACAAGGTGGGCAGCATCTGTCATGCTGATTAATCTGTGGAGAGCAGGATGGAGGGCTTGGGTGATGGCACCGTGAGGTGGATGTGCTCTCGTCAGCTGAATAGAAGAACAGCAGAACAGGTGAGAGGAGGAGAGGCCACCGGGGCTGATTGAAGAGGGGAGGGTACCTGCACAGTGGCATCATCCATGGGAGGGCAATGGGCCCTGGGGGCACTGCAGTGATCAGCAGAGCTGGCGGGTCTGTTAACTGTGCTGACCAGCAGAGGTGCCAGTTTGGATCTGTGGTGACTGGTAGAGGTGCATTGGAGGAAACTCGCATTGTCAGAAACTTTTGGATATCATTTTCTTCAGACGGTGGGTTTATACCCTAAGTCGCGGGTGTCAAACTCCAGGCCTGGAGGGCCGCAGTGAGTGCAGGTTTTCTTTCTAACCCTTTTCCTAATCAGTGTCCAGTTTTCATTGCTACTTAACTTCTTTTCCCTCTATTTTAATAGCCCTGTTTTGAAGGATTAAGTCTTCTGAATTGATTCTTTTCTTCATTAAATGGCAGCCAAACAGAAATGAGACATGAAACACGCCAACAGATGACCAGCTAAATTGGGGCTTCAAACTCCAACCAGTTCCTTAATGAGAAGCTGATTCTTGCTGTTAATTAAACTCGTTATTCAATTCCATGGCTTGCTGCTGCTCTCTTTTTGCCACAGCAGACATTTCCAATACTGTTGATATTCTGGTTTTTTTCTAAGAACTCCTATAATGTTTTGGTAACCTGAGGGATCAACCTTACTGAGCCCTTCATCTTTATTTTCAGATTTTGTTTAATGGGTACGGGTGAGCTGCTCATGTCCTGCTTGTTTTTTGCCTCATTACTGTCCGGCTGCTAATTAAGGAAAAAACAACTAAGGGGCCTGAGTCAAGCTAATTAAAGCTAAGGCTAAAGAAGTTAATTAGCATCAAAAACTGGTCACGAATTAAGAAGATGGTTAGAATGAAAACCTGCAGACACTGCGGCCCTCCAGGACTGGAGTTCGACACCCCTGCCCTAAGTTATCTCATTTTATTTTTTCAACTATAGTTATGGTTTTCATTTTGATTTGTGATTTAGCCATCATAGCTCCACCATTTGGACAGTGCCATTGTTGATTCCTGTTGTTAGGAGTGAGTGTGTCCTCCAAAGTCGTGGCCTGTCAATCACGACACAATGGGATTAAAGGTCACCCAGGGGGACTACCCAGATTTCTAGAACTTTCTAACTTGTTGTTCCTTGTTTGGTTCCTCTGGTTTTTGAAGTCTCTGACTTATTCCTGATTTTGTCTCGTAATTCTTGGCTTTGGTTGTTGATTGACGTTCTCCTGGTTCTGACCTTTGCTCCTGGTTTGTCTTCACGTCGCCTTCTTAAATCTCATGCCTGCTGGCATCACGTCACTGTGCAGACAAAGGCAGCGAAAGAGTAAACATTAGGACACTCTGGATGAGGACAGGCCATTCAGCCCAACAAAGCTCGCCAGTCCTCTCCACTCATCTCCTCCAAGATAACATCAAGTCGAGTTTTGAAAGTCCCTAAAGTCTTACTGTCTATGATGAGAAAAGTCACAACATCAACTGGACTGTTCAAGCAAATTCTTGAAAAAAAACCCAATCGAAATCTGTTAAGTAGTCCTTCTCCACTTTAAGCCCCTCTGTGAGCCCCCCAAACACAGCTGTTAGTGGATTACGAGGGATTGGGACCCCAAGGCTGTCTGAAAGGCATTTAAAGATTTTGGTCCAGAATGATGTTAATATGGCGCAGTTGGTTGAATCAACATCAAATTTCTCACAAAACTGAAAAAAACAGGCACAGAAACTTATGAAATGATAAAAACAGTGTACGGGGATAACAGTTTGTCTCCCACACAAATTTTTGAGTGGCACAAACGTTTCAAGGAATGACAAGAAAATGTGGGAGACATTCAAGGCCTGGTCGCCCACGCTCGTCCCGGACGGGTGAAAACATCAGATTCTTTGAAATGATCGTACTGCTCTTTCTGTAAAGCAGTTGTTGACTGACATAAACTTTCCTGTCCTCCCTCGATCCTCCTCCCTGTTCACCCGATTTAGTGCCCTGTGATTGTTACTTGTTCCTGAAAATCAAAAGTGACCTGAAGGGAAGACAGAAACAGCGAGCCTGTTGCAGAGCAAGAAGACTTCCAGCACTGTTTCAGTCAATGGAAGATACGTATGGAGCGGAGTGGAGATCGGGAGGGGGAGTATAGAGAAGGTGACAACGTTTAGAAGGCTGTAATATATATTTTTTACTAATCCAGTTATTTTTGTGTCTCACCTCCGTATTTGTGTCCATGTCCAGGTTTTCATCGCTTGTATATTCACCACCCAGTAATAAAACTGAAAGTTAGGTAGTGCCGTGCCACCTTCAGCCTTAGGTCTTTGTAGGGTTGCCCTTTGGACGTGTGGATGAGGTTATGGTTGAATCTAATTTCTTAAAAAATGATTTATTGATGTATATTGGGATGTTTTGAAATAAAAAGAGAAGCTTAGGAAGGACATTCATCTTGACCACTAGGGGGCTTCACCCCCTGCTCACTTCGCTTGCCAATCCCCGTCCTGCGCTACACACCAGCAACTTCGCGTGTCTTCACAACACACCAGCAACTTCGCGTGGATTTCACTTTCACCAAACAACAAATCTTTTAATTCTGGTGGATACGCCTCTTCATTGGTAAGACACGCTGCTTTTCCCTCATGGCAACATAAATTTTACGATATACAAATCTCTAACTTAAAGTTTAACTCCAAACAATATCTCCATACTTCTGTCATATCACCGATGTCCATATATTTGATCACTTTTCGCTTTTACCTTTTCGTCAAGATCGCATTGAATTTTGATACCGTGTTTGGAATGACATCGTAACAACGCCACGTATGACTGAACGTGAGTGAATATCGTTTCTTTCTCTCTACACGAACTGTGTCTGACAATAGCATTCACACAAATGAGCAATGACTGAGCCGTGTGCGTGGCTGTAAATGTTTTAGATGTGGCCGGGACTTTTCCAAATCTCTTTGCATAAAGTCTTGTCTCGTGGGGCTTGAAATTTTCTCCCGTGGGATTTCACTTTCACCAAACAACAAATCTTTTAATTCTCGCAGATACGCCTCTTCATTGGGAAGAAACAAAACTTTTCCACGATGGCAACACGAATTAGATGATCTACAATTTTCCGACTTTAAAGTTTAATTCCAAAGAATATATTCGATCTCTTTTCGCTGTTCCGCTATTTCACCAAGTAATAATTTCCGTTAATTTGCACTAATACCATCTTTACTGTCATTTTTTGAGACATTCGAATTGTCCTACTTCCATTATCTCTCACCTACTCTGCACGTGTATCGCGCCAGCGTTTTTGAATTCTTTACAGTGTTCTACTTTGTCATCTACTCTTTGTCTTTTATTTCTGGTTAAATCTCTTGGCTCAAAGTCTTCTCTCGCAGGACGTGAAAGTGTCTCTCTGAGAAAGTCACGTCTCGTCTGTCTTCCCAAGATTTTTTTATTATAATAGAGAGATGTTAATTCTTCCAGCTGTGGTGGGCTGGTGCCCTGCCCGGGGTTTGTTTCCTGCCTTGCGCTCTGTGTTGGCTGGGATTGGCTCCAGCAGACCCATGTGACCCTGTAGTTAGGATATAGTGGGTTGGATAATGGATGGATTGATAATTCTTCCAGCTAAAGTGAGATGAAGGGTAGACCATCTATGCATGTCTTGCTAAATTTATTCATGCAGATGGGGAAATTTTGTTGATGAAGAGCTTTATGTTTACTTGTGATGTGGACCCCTCGGCATTTAAACTGATCTGTGATGATAAAAGGAAGGTGTCCGATCTAATATTGGGTGCTGGAGAGTTCACTGGGAAGAGCGCACTTTTAGTCAAATTAATTCTGAGACCAGAAGTCTTTTGTAATTCTGTTAGTGCTGTTAGGACCGCTGGCTCAGTATTTTGTGGCTCTGATATCTACGGTATCATATCATCGGCATAGAGAGACATTTTCTCTTTGGTCTTCCTTTCCACAGAAGGGAAACAGGAAGAGATGGCGTGACTGCACAGTGCCCTCTGGTGGCCCCAGGTAGCATTGCCATTAACTACGCCCGCCAGTTGTTCCCAAGCACTCGCGCGTGACAAAGTATTTCCTACGGGCCTGACTTTCGTTTTCAGTTCATTTCAAGTTCCTAATTATTATCCTTCGTTTTCAGTTTGTTGTGTTCGGAGCTTTGCAGTTTTTCTTTCCTTAACTCTTAATATTTCTACGTGAGATTCGTTCCCCTCAGATTTTGTTCATTGCCTGTTGCCTTCTTCAAGTTCTTTGTTCATCGATGGTTCAGCTTCACGGTGATTTATCATCCATCCATCCATCCATCCATCACCCAACCCACTATATCCTAACTACAGGGTCACATGGGTCTGCTGGAGCCAATCCCAGCCAACAAAGGGCACGAGGCAGGAAACAAACACCGGGCAGGGTGCCAGCCCACCGCAGGTGATTTATCATTTGATGGCAATTTAGTTCTCCTTTTTCCTCAAGTATTCCAGGTTTCCTTATTAAGTTAATTACTAATTTCTTTAATGAATTGGATTTGTTCCCAGGTCCACCTTATCCTATTGAAGTCTTCCTGTCTGATTTTTCTTCTTCATAAATATTTTTATCTTCTGCGTGTTTTTTTTTTTTTTTTATTGCTTCTTCTTCAGATTCTTTAAGGCTGTCATAGCAGAGCCAAAGGCGGAGTGGGAGCTCTGAGGCTACGAATCTGCACTGGCAATCGGAAGGTTGCTGGTTCGAATCCTGTAAATGCCAATAAGGACTCTGCTCTGCAATTTGAGTAGTGAGAAAAGCACTATATAAATGCAAAGAATTATTATTATTATTAAAAAAGGAGAGGACTAAGACCAGGAAATGGGAGTGGGTCGAAGATTAAAGTAAAAGTCGTTACCGTAAGGGTAAAGAAATAAAAAAGAAACAAACCTGAAAAATCGTTAGGAAAACTCGTCGCAAAAAAGGACGTGCGAGAAAAAATCGTATGTGGAAAATCAGGACAAAATGGCGTGACACGTCGAAAAAGTTTGATCTTTTTTTATATAAACCCAGGAAACGAAATCCACGTTGTGCCTGTCTATGACGTGTCACACTAATGTCACATCACACAAAGACACGCCCCCTCGATGGCCGATTCGCTAGAATGCAAAACAATTTATTGCAATTGTGATATTTGTAACAGAAGCGAGTTGATGCTTTAACTGTGAAGTCACTGCTGAGGTCCCAAAGATTGGGTTTTCTGGTCATTGTGCTGTCCCTTCTTGTGGACACCCTGCAGGTGACTTTGTGCGCTCAGTTTGTGACATTGTCCTCTATTGGTTTCTCTGGTCACTTCCTCTGATCTCCTTGTGTCATTTTCCCGTCACGTGACAGCTTTGTCTCATGTAAATTCAATTTCACATTCGTGTTGCTTGCTCCCTCATTCATGACAAGCCCCTCAAGTGACATCCAGGTGGGCTTTGGTCTCCTCTGACACTCCTGTCCTCTTGTATTGTCTGTTCTTCTGCACTCTTGCTGATCTTTCCTTTGTTCTTTGCTTTTACAGAAAGTTGCTGCCTAATGACCCCAAGTGGAACCCTATGAGCCACCAGAGAGGGGGTCAGAAGGATGGAGGGCTTCATGGACCAGAACAGCATTTCTGTTCCCAAAAGTGACGCAGAAGCTGGACGGAGGAATGGCCTCATCAACACTCGAAACTTAATGGTGGAAACGAAAGATGGCCTGGTGTCGGTGTACTCCGCCCCACAGTACCAGGGGCGCGTGGTGGTCAACGTGTCCCCAAAGAGCTCGGTGGACAGCGGTGTCAAGCACCCGTCCCCACAGCTCCTGAACCCGAGCACGCTGCCTCAAACGATGGACTCCCGCTATCGGCCCAACATCATCCTCTACTCGGAGAACATGCTGAAGACCTGGAGCGAGGGCATGAGCGGCGACTGCTGTGAAACGACTTTCATCGAGGACATCTCGCCTACCAAAGAAGCCTTAGGGTTCCCCGAGGGCAGATTTATTGAACTTTCAGGGGACGACGCCAAGATACAGACGCTCTCCTATGACATCGATGAGGAGGATGAGTTCCAGGAGCTGGAGGTCAGTGCCGCTTCGCCGACAGCTCGCTCACTGGGTGGGTCAATGAGGTGCTGGTCGTTTTACTGTTAGCCAAGTGGGCCACAGAGCTGTGGAGCTCATTGAAGTCGCCATTTAGGTCTGTGTGGTCTGTCAGTTTCTCGTCCCCTCATTTGTCTGTTTTTGGGGGTCTGGGGTGGAACTTATTGTCTCAGCAAAGGGCCCAAGGCAGGAACCAACTCAGGAGAGGATGCCACTTACCCATAAAGAGTTCATTTGAAATCACCAATCTGCCCACCTACCTAAACCTTAATAAGGTGCACACGGGGAGAACAGCCATCTATTCAATTCAATTCAGGGTCACTGGGGGCAATGGAACCTGTTCTGGTTACACTGGGCACCAGAGAGAAACCAGCCCTGGACCGGGCGCCAATCGATCAAGGTGCCCACACTTGCACACTGTCACATTCCCATGATCCTCAGTCAATCTCACTTGTGATAAAGAAGGAAATTAAAGTACGTTTGACACAAGGAGAACATGTAAACACTGCACAGCCAATGATCTGAAGCCCAGCACCGCTGCTCCGTTCACTCTCATCACATCCATCCTTCCATTCATTCTCACTCCACGTCCTCAATACTATAAGTTTGTTTACCAATGCAGACATTAGTCTCCGTTTTTGCCTTTCTTCTGCAATAGGCCAAGAGTGGCGTTAGGGGGTGGCAAGGGGGCGACCGTCTCAGGCCCCACGCCTAAGGGGGCCCCGCTTTTGAGGTCCACGTGTCCCGTTCGGGCGGATTTGTCGAGTTATCGTCTTATATATTTATATTTATATCTTCTCCAGTATATATGTATTTGAGGTTGTCATCTCTGAACCTAGAAACCGGTGAGAGATTTCATGATGATACCTCTACGTTAATTTCACACTTCCTGTCGAAACACTGAAACTCACAATTTATTTGTAGGCCATAAACATGTCCGAATATTAATGCACAAAAACATGACATGACGTCAATGTGAGTTGTGACGATGACATCCTGCATATCGAGATTTGGGTCCTTTTTCTAGAAGAGGCCCAGCTTATTTCCACATGACACTGCATCACACATGTCATGAATTATGAATGGCACTTTTTAAATAGATTATATATCGTTAAATTTTGATAAAGCCCGCATGTTACGAGTATTTTGCAAACATTTAGCTGAATACTGTAATGAGAAAATCCGGTATATATTAGCATTATTTTTATTAAATTCGCCCGCAAGTCCACACATCCCGGTAACAGCGTTTGACATAACCGTCCCCACGTGAAGAACACACACACACCCCACCCACACCCCCCAACACCCACCTCCGACACTACCCCAGCGTTTTTAAGCCCCGAAAATGAAGACATTTCTACGTATATTTCTGAAATCACAAGCTCATCTTTCCAGTGTGGATGGACGGAGATGTGAAGCCTTGAAAACGCGGACTGTAATTGCGCTCTGATTTGTTTGGCCCCAGTTTAAAAGAAGCTCATCCTCCCCAGGCAGGTGAGTGGAGGTGAAGGAACGAACAAACAAAAGGGAAGGAAAGGTAAAGGTAGCGAGTGATCTCTGGGGTGAAGACAACTGTTTAAAAGAAAGAAAACAAAGAATAAAAGGCTTCTTCCTCGAACCTGAGACTGAGACCGCCCCCTAGTGGCCACGCGTGTGATATTCCTGGTTCTGACATTTTTTTTTTTGCAGATGTATTTTTGACTTTAATTTTTCTCTCACGTCTTGTTTGTGATTTCCCAGTTTTGACCCTTTTGCTGTTTGATGCCCATCTCCTGGTTCTTCCTTTAAAATGCGTTGCCAGCCTCGCTGACAGAACAGCTGACTTCAGCCGGAGCAGAATCCAAAAACATTGAGTAGATAGAACAAAACAAAATATCCACAAATATATCAAGAAGCTCAACAAGAGGGAGGATTACCATCAACCCCTGGCTTGTGAACAAAAAGAGCAATAACAAATCTTTATAAATCAAAATTTAGTTACAACATCAAACATTTGAAAAGAACACTCGACAGGACAAAAAAACAGGAAAAAGATTTTGCCTAAAAAAGCAATCCACAGGTCTCCCAATACACAATTCATGGGCTGAATCTAAGGAAACAAAGCAATAATTTCACAAAAGAAAAAAAAAACAGTAAATCTGAATGCAAAGCAATACTCATAGATGTTCTGCCGAAGCAGAATGATTTTTATTTCAGGACCATAACAAGAGTACAGCCCAGGGTCAAAACCAAAGAGACAAACCGATCTTTATTTAGGAATCAGAATCAGAAACTGGAAGAACAAAAATACTGAGAAGCGCACGTTAAGTCTTCTAGTTTATTCCAAAAATTGGATACCCAAACAGCACATAAATGACTTTTTTTGATGAGCCGCACCAATGATGTCATACGAGAACTCTCCTGGGGACTTCTGGGAGGTTGCCTTGACAACAGCCAACGCAAAAGTCACAAAGCGGTGCCACCCATCTCAGGTCAAAATGATGTGGTGATAAGACACTAAATAATGACAACTTAGTCAGAAACTAAGATAGGATGAATTAAACGGTTTAATCAAATTCCTCGACCTCAGAAACCTCAGAATAGCCATCAAGAAGTCCCAAAAATACCTCAGAAAGTGTAAAAAAATAATCATAAAGAACACCAAGGACAATAAGAGAAACTCCACAATGAATGAATGATCTCCTGCTCCTGAGCCTTCTCAACAGACTGAAACAGCCAGACTGAGGGAGGGCCCAGGTCATGTGACATCAGGGTGATGCAGAAGTAAACGTAAGGAGACAATACTCGATTAACCAATAATAAAGAAAATCAACAGAAAACACATGAAAAATAGTAAGACAAAGACAGTAATAAGGCTCAATATTTTGGAGAGGTGGGGTCCGAGGGTGACCCTTTCTTAGACCCTATCGGAGATCCCCAGTTCCCATACTGTTACCACACCGTCGTGGGTGACTGCTCTTAAAGTTCAATATTTCCTCTGTTTATTTACAGCTCTAACCCCGATGCCCAGAAATCTGAGCAGAATCCAAAGGTGAGTGTTGGCAAATTAACCCTTAAACTGCCACATACTTGGGGGGAGTTTAATGCATCCCCTGGAAGCCAAATACTTTTTTGCAGCACTTTTTATATATATTTATATATATTATTCATGCAAAGAGCATCATAATCACTGCAATCCTGACCATTTTCCACACCACCAATGAACTGTAAAAACTATTAAAAAATAAACTACTGCAACAATCTATTATGATATGTACAAGGTGCAAGTGACGCCATTGATGACATTCAGTAAATCACCAAGCCGACTGCTCTTGAACTGGCGGCACGCAGAGGCCCACACTGCAGGCCAGTCTAGTGTAGCGGCTGAATCCATTCACTAGGGGGCGCCAGTGGTCATGAGCTGGCTGCTCAACGAATGTACGACACGGCCTGATCAGCTCCAGCATGCTGGCAGATTGCACTGGGAACGGACTATAGCAGGTTCCGGCAGTTTAAGGGTTAAAACGAATCCAGCTGGGATAATAAGCAGCTCATCCTGCTAAGACCACCAGGTGGCTCTCTGTCTTTGTAGGCTGACTGGCCACCCACTTGTATTATCTAACACTCACCTTTCTCTCTTTCCTGATTTGTCAGTCCACCCTGAGGGTGTGGTATGAGGGGGAGATTTGGGGGTATTCAGCTCTGGTTTACATCAGCGGGCAGCAAGCTTGTTACCCCCAAAGGGCCAGCAGTAAATCTCAGCTCGGCTCTGAGGGGAGACAACTCGGTCCGTTAGACGGTTAGGGAGACCTGTGTGTGTGCGTTTGCTACTCGGTGGCTAAGCAGCCGATTTGGACACAGCCGTCGGCAGACTGGCATGCAGATGACCCTCAGAGAGGCTGGACCTTGACTTTGTAGACCACGCAAATCTCCGTTCACAGGTGTACCTGCTTCCCTACGTGGTAATAACACCACGCGCCAGAGCAGTAATCCTGTCGCTTGAAAGGTCCCGGTGAAATGCACTCAGACTCCATTCTCTGTGTTTTGTCTTTCAACGCTCTGCTGCTTTGCAAATCAATGAGCTCAGCTGGACGGGCAGACGCTGCTGAATTGACACTTCTGTCAAAGGGATTTGCGGAGAGCCTAATGGCATCTGCAGGTTCAATCAAATCCTGAAACCTCTGAGCAAACCGCTCCGGCAGCAATTCCAGTTGTTTTTTTTGCACAAGCAAGTCTTTTGGGGAGCCGGGATCTGACGAGCTTCTTTTACTTCTTTTTGGATTCTGATCCAGTTTTCTCCTCTAAAATTGAATCTCAAACTCTTGACGCTGCTGCTCAAATCATGGATGAGATTTCCCTTTCCCTTTCCCTGTAGTCTATAATTGAACTCACTGATGTGCTGCTGGGTGAGACTGGTGAGAAACCGCACAACGTCTCTTTATGCGTCGTGGACGTCCTGATATTCAGAGCACAACTGAAAAGGAATCCCCTCAGCACTTGGCCTCTGCTCAGTCACCTCACTTCAGGATGACCTGACACGGCGCTGCTTTCGTCCCAAACTCTTTGACATTGTCGGTGATTTAGGGAGCGAATGATGTTTACGGTGGGCGCCACAACTGCCAAGACCTGAGCTTTTCCACAGTGCGCTTGCTGACGGCTAATGGCTGACGGTTGATGTCTACCAACTGGTTTCAGAATGGCCATCGACAGCAACAACAGCATTTATTCCTGTAGCACAGTCTCATACAAATGGCGGAGCTCAAAGTGCTTCACAATATCCATCCATCCATCCATCCATTATACAACCCGCTATATCCTAACTACAGGTTCACGGGGGTCTGCTGCAGCCAATCCCAGCCAACACAGGGCGCAAGGCAGGAAACAAACCCTGGGCAGGGTGCCAGCCCACCGCAGGGCACACACAGACTAAGCACACACTAAGGGACAATTTAGAATCGCCAATGCACCTAACCTGCATGTCTTTGGACAGACACGGGGAGAACATGCAAACTCCACGCAGGGAGGACCCGGGAAGCAAACCCAGATGGGTCTTCTAACTGCAAGGCAGCAGCACTGGAAAAGTTTACATGAAAAAAAAGTAAGATTAGGCAATACAAAGTAAAAAATAATAATAATAATAATAAAAAAAAAAAACTCAACAAGGCCAGAGAAAAAAAAATAAAACAAAATCTGCAGGGGTTCCAAGACCACCTGTCCAGCCCACTGGGCATTCTACTTTACATAAAGGATCTCAATCAGTTCTCATGGCTCCTTCAGGCTATTATGGGAATAGTACTGTAATGGTAAAGTGAGGGCTGCTGCTGAGAAGACAGTTAAAAACAAATACACCATGGAGGACCCAACGAGCGTCTGATTTAAAGAAAAGAGAGCTGAGCAGAAATGGAGAAAAACTAAATTGATAGTCGACTATGAAATACTGAAGGCTAAAATAATGGAATATAACAACATAATCCATCTGGAGAGGCTGTGCCACGTCTCTCAAATTATAATGCCAGTAATCCAAGAGTCAATGGAGGCTCTGATCGGGGGTCTCGAGAGACGGAGCGAGGAGTCCGAGTGTCTGGGCTTGTGAGGGTCCTGATAAAAACCAAGAGCCAGGACTTTAATGACCTCTCAGGCACGGCCATCTGCGGTGTGTCTGTCTGCGGAGAGAGTGCCGACCCCGTCGAGAGGTTTACTTACCTGGGCAGTGACAGTTATGTGACTCTGGTGACTCTTCCTATAAAGTCAGTAGACGGATTGGGAGAGCATGGGGGGTCATGAGGTCATTGGCAGATGGGTGTGTGGTTCTCTTGATATCTCTGCAAAGGGGTGAAGGTCCAAGTCTTTACCTGTTTGTGAAACACGGACGCCATCCAGTGACCTGAGACGAAGACTGGACTCCTTGATGTGTGTCTCTTAAGAGAATTCTTGGGTACCACTGGCTTGACTTTGTGTTGCTCATGGAGTCCCAAATGAGGCACATGACCTGCAGTGTGAGGAAATGCCTGTCAGTTACGGCACTACAGCCACGTGGCGTGATTACCCGAGGGTGATCCAGCTTGCAGGACCCTCATTGTTGGAGCAGACCAAGGGGATGCCCACGTAACACCTGGCTGCAGCAGATAGATGGGTGGGACTGGGCCGCGTGTCTGCCTGAGGAGTTGCCAATTGGGATCCCGAGTTGTTTTGTCATGTGGTGGGTGCATTGATGGGCTGTACCAGTGCAGACCCCCCAACCTGAACTGACCTGACCTGTAATCCCAGAATCTTATTCTCTACTGTTGATCGTTTGCTAAACCCGCTCAATGGAGTGCCTCCAAATAACTTCCAGTGTAACTTGTGAGGCTTTTGCTATATTTTTAAACATAAAATTAATGATATTAGAAAGAATACAGCACATCCCCCAAAAGCTGATCCTATTAAATCCCAGTATTTCATTTTAAGCAAATTAAATTCTTTCACCAGGATCGATTTACTTGATCGATGCAGAATAATTTCTCAACTGATACCCTTGACCCAATACCAACAAGCTTTTTCAAAGACGTTTCCATTGTAAACTCATCGCTAGATATGGTGGTCTTCAGACTGCTGTTGTTACAGAAACATAATCTCGACTCGTCTGTTTTTGATATTTTAGACCAATTTCTAACAGCCTTTCTTAAGTACAATTCTAGAAAAGCCAGAAAACGCAGCTAAAGTAATCAACGTGATGGGATTCTTTATCCCCTCATTATAAGCCTCGGCCTCCTTTGTGTCCGCTTTCTACTGCTGGCCGTCACCTCCTCACACCTCATTCAATATTCACGTTCTGTCCCTCAAATTAAGGTCAGGCATTTCTCTTTCAGAATCTTTACACCTGGGGAATTCAATCTGTTGTACGCATACAGTATGTTGGTAACGATGACTTTGAGTGTTAGTCTCATTTTCATAAGTGTTGTGTTAAGCATCCAGAAATAATCAAAGTGTCAGGAACACCTGGAAAAAAACAATGTTAGGAAAATATCGACAGGTCATATTTCTAGCTTTGCTGTTTTGAAGCTTTACAAAAAGTGGAGTCTATTTCTTCACTTGTACTGTTTTTAAATAAATAACCATAGCATACTGAAGACCCCTGGCCTGTGTGTCATTCAGAAGATCAGAGCTCACGCTGTCACAATACACACGGCTCAAAAAAATGAAAGGACCACTTTTTAATCAAGTCAGTGACACTTGTGGGCTGTTGATCTGCTCAGTTCAGTAGCAGAGGGGCTCGTTCATCAGTTTCAGCTGCTTTGGTGCACTGGGGTGGGGGGGGCAACACTGAGACGACCCCCAAAACAGGAATGAATGGGTTAACAGGTGGAGAGAGGCCACGGACATTTGTCCCTCCTCATCTGTTTGTCACTCATTTTGCATTTGGCTACAGTCGGTGTCACTACTGGTAGCATGAGGCCATACCTGGACACTACAGAGCTGGCACTGGTAGTCCAACTTCTCCTGGATGGCACATCAATACGTGGCATTGCCAGAAGGATTGCTGTGTCTCCCAGCACAGCCTCCAGGGCATGGAGGAGATTCCAGGAGACAGACAGGCATTTCCTCTAGGAGAGCTGGACAGGGCCCCTCGTAGACTCACCGGTATCTGCTCCTTTGGGCAAGGAGGACCAGGATGAGCACTGGCAGAGCCTACAAAATGACCTCCAGCAGGCAGGCTGGCCACTGGTGTGAATGTCTCTGACCAATCAATCAGAAACAGACTTCACGAGGGGGGCCTGAGGACCTGACTATGTCCTCTAGTGGGCACCAGGGAGATCCATTGGCATTTGCCACAGAGTACCAGAATTGGCAGGTCCACCACTGGTGGGTGCCCTGTGCTTTTCACAGATGAGAACAGGTTCACCCTGAGCACATGTGACAGACGTGAAAGGGTCTGGAGAAGCCATGGAGAACGTTATGCTGCCTGTGACATCGTTCAGCCTGACCGGTTTAGTGGTGGGTCAGTGATGGTCAGTCTAGGGTGGCATATCTATGGAGGGACACACAGACCTCTACAAGCTAGACAACAGTGGACACCTTGACTGCCATTAGGTATCGAGATGAAATCCTTGGACCCATTCTCAGACCCTATGCTGGTTCCTCCTGGTGCACAACGATGCATGTGGCGAGAGGATGAAGGAATTGATACCATTGACTGCCCCTCTTGCGCTCACATGCCTGACCTCAATCCCGTAGAACACCTCTGGGTGTCACATTATGTGTCGGTCTGTCCGACGGCTCAGCCTGTCCAGGAGCTCAGTGATGCCCTGGTCCAGATCTGGGAGGAGATCCCCGAGGACACCATCTGTCGTTTCATTAGGACGCTGTCAGGCATGGGGGGGCGGCATACAAACTACTGAGTATGATTTGGAGTTTCGGCCCAATGGACTCACCTGCCTGCCTTCCTGCCTGCCACATCATCATTTTGTCCCTTTGATTTTCGGGGTGTCCCTCTGTCTGTTGATCATCTTCATTTCCATCCTTTCGTTCCTAACACATCACCATACCAGTCCAGTGGAGAGAGCCAGCAGGATTTGTTTTCCCATTGAGATCTGATGTGTTCTCAAAGTGTTCCTTTAATTTTTTAAGCAGTTTTCATTTTGGTAAATGATCCCGTGTCACCAAATTTCTACACCAACAGCTGCAACATTCAAAAACATCTACAAAAAAATCAGAAATATAGAAAGTGGAATCATTGGAAAGTTGAAGCAACCCTCTCAGTTCGGAGTTAGCAGTCTGCCTGCCAAACTGTGTGCGACTGAATCGAGAGAGCCATGCCAGGGTTGGGGTGGGCAGGTGTTACTGCCATCTTTGAGAAATGAGAGAAAAATAAGCGTTGGGGTATGCAATACGGCATTTCTAACAGCAAAACTCTGTACTTTAATGAGAGCAAAAATGATTTTATACAGTTTAAAAAAATGCTGAATAATTGTTCAGTCCTGCCAACGGGTCCAAACCAATGGGGCCGAGTTTAAAGAGACTAAGCCAGTTTTCTATCCTGCCATGTTGCCAGTGCCATTCAGGTTCTGCCATTTTAAACCAAACTTCTTAAGTGTCTTACATCCTCGTGACAGTCCTTCTTCTCCAGTTACATTGCATTTCCAACTATGCAGGGTCTGCGGTGGGCTGGCGCCCTGCCCGGGGCTTGTTTCCTGCCTTGCGCCCTGTGTTGGCTGGGATTGGCTCCAGCTGACCCCCGTGACCCTGTAGTTAGGATATAGTGGGCTGGATAATGGATGGATGGATGGACCATGCAGGGTGGCTGCTGCCGCTCCTCAGTGTTGCTGAACGACTCGTCTTCGCTCCGTAAAAACACCAGTAACTGTGCAGTGTCCACTAACTCCATACTCTCATCAAGGGCAACAGAATCCTTCCCGAATCCGGGCGCTTTGCTGTGAGGCTGCTGCTAGAGATCGTCTGCCATTTCTTCCACTCGTCTGGCTGATGAACTGACCGACTGAAGCGCATCCCGTTTCTCGAGAAGAGTCCAGCTGCAGTCAGGACAGTTTTGGGCCTTCAGACGCTATGAGGTCCATAGATTGACGCCCCCTTCTGGAGCTCCTCTCCTGTTTCGCCCCTCATGATGATTTCTATTCCCTTTCATTCCTGTACTGAAACGCGTATTCAGCATTTACTAAACTTCTAAACTATCGAGGTCTCTCAGTTCTGCTTCTGAAGCAGTTGTTTTGGTGTCAGAAACAAACTGAACAAAAATCTTAACATTTTGTATTTTATAGAATACGTTTTATATCTGCGTTTGCCGTGTCTCATTCATGAGCCTGCGCCTTTTAATATGTTAATTACAGTATATGCGGCACTCAACGGAGTGGTGGCTCAGTGGCTGAGGGTCTACACTGGTAATCAGAAGGCTGACCCCATAGAACAATGGGAAATGCTAAGGAAGAAGATGAAGAAGAATAAATGATACTTATTACTACTTTATTATTTGACCAGCGTCTTTATCCAAGGTGACTTCCTTCATTTCAGAGATGATTGGCTCCATTTGGAGTGATGTGCTCAGGGCCACACAGGTGTCAGCGGTGGGATTTGAAGACACAAACTCACAGCGTCAGGTCCAATGTCTTAACTACTGCGGCACAGCAGCTGATGAGTCTTCACTCCCGTTGATTTGCGTCTCCGTAGGCTGAACTGCCACGCTGCTTCTTTTTCAATCTTTATTTCCATCCTTTCTATGTAATAAAAACGAGTCGCCTACTGAAGGAGTGTGATGTTTAATTTAAAGCGCCCACTTACTGTAAGTGACGTGTCAATATTGAATTCTTCTCCATTCAGTGGCGTTCTGTGGGAGGCTTTTCCCTCGTTATAAATATTAAAATAGACCCCATTACTGTGGGAAGGAAAATTCGCGTGCCTTGCCATTGTGCTGGGGGTGTTAGACTCTGAAAGCACAGGACGGCCGTCTCTCCGTCTAATTCATTTACGACTTCCTTAATCTATTTCACCCAGGATCACCCGACACAAATTTTCTGACGATCTGGAGTCAAAGCCTTCATTTTCCTCGTAACACCTGAGCCTCTTTCAAGACTACGTGGAATGCAAGTATGACGGCTCCTTTGACACTAAAAGTATTCTTCACAGTAATAAAATTCTAGCAAACTTTGAAAAGGATTCTTGCCATTTTGTTTGCAGGTGATATTATGACAGGCCGGCTCAGGAGACTCAAGAAAGGCTTCAGTATCAAATGAGGCGTCGAGGCTTTTCTGAGGCCTAGAAATCAGAATCGGCCGGAGCCCAAAATCAACAAGCAGGCTTCATGGCCATTACATGCTGAAAGGGGGCTCATTAAATGCTCCAATACAAGCAATTGGCAAACAAATATGAGATACCACCTCTCCCACCTGCTGATGCCCGCTGCTTCTTCATCGTCTGGGGCGCAGCATGTAGGATTCATTGAGATCAGCAGGTTTAGCTTGTCATCTTTTATTTACTTCTTATGTACAGTATGTGATACTCTTTGTAGTGAAGTGCATTACTACAAATGTTTGGGTTATGCCATCTGTTGGAATGAAAAATGCAGTGCATTGTATTACTACAAATGGTTGTGATGTGCCATCTGTTGGAATGACAGAGACATAGCAAACAGATGAACACATAGATACACAGACACATGGCCATTTGTCACTTTTTTCAAGATGGATATACAGATATGGATATAGATAAGGATATAGATAAGGATACAGATATAGATATTATCTCACCGGACCAAACATTAGTCACCCTAGCTAAATCTCATCTAACAGTGTGTAACTCCTCTGTGAGTGTGAAGAACAGCTGGACGCCACCAGTTTACAGGTGTGGGTGACATCGATTTTCATCCTCTCTCCCAGCACCAAATTCTGCAGTTCGTCCAGTTTGGTCTGATGGCTCCACTGGCTTTTCACTGATTTTCTGTGGGTGTTAAATCTGTGAATTGTGTGGGCCATTCTGAGTTCACTCTGGACATGAATCACAGAAGGTAACGTGTGGTCGTCCAGAAGCCCAGTTTAGCCCTTCTGGTTCAAGTGTGTTGTCACCTCAGCCAAAGGCCCCATTTCCTTGTCATTGAACATCAACAGCAGCAGGCACACATTCCTCATGGAGGAGGGCGCCATGCGGTTTAAGGTGTACCCATCACCTTACACCATTCGAGTTCATGCAGAAACAACTCGTCAGTCCACTTACTACGCGTCCAGTCGTCATCAGTCCAGTGCTGGTGGCTTTGTGCCCACTGTAACTGCGGCCCTCTGGCTTGCAATGGGTATCTCAGAAGGTTGAGGCCAGAGCTCTGGGCAGCTCCTCCATGTCTTCATAGGCCAGGGTCTCAGTCATGCTGGAAGATGAAAAGGCCTTCGACAGACTGAAGCCTACATCTTTGTCTGCTGTAGCATTAGGAGTACCCTTCACTAACACCAGGGGGTCTTAACCAAACCCTGCCATTACCCCTCCTTCACCAAATGTGGCAGTAGGCACTATGCAGTCCTGAAGGCTGGTGCTGGTGCTCAGACTGGCAGACAGTGAAGTACCATTCATCACGCACACTGTGCCAACTTGGCATTGGACGCAGTGACCCTTCGGCTTGGCCATGGGCACCCATTTCTTAAAGCTCCTCATTCACAGTTCTTGATCTAGCGTTGCTTCCAGACTCTGTTGTGAGTGGTGCCACCAAGGATTGGGCATTTCTACATACGTCAGCACTTGGTGGCCCTGCTCTGTGAGTTTCCAAGGCTGAGCTGTTGTTGCTTCGTGACACTTCCACTTCACAATAATAGCACTTACAGCTGAACGGGAATGTCACATGTTGGTGACATTACACTCAGACTGAAGGTGTGAGCGTCATTGGTCTGGATGGCTCTGGTGAGAGGAGAAGGAGAAGAAGAAGAAGAAGAAGAGCCTACTGAATATCCAGTAAAGGGAAATAGCGGGTGGTCACTCCATCACGTACAACAGAGGAAACCCCCCAGGCTGGACTCACAGAAATTTATGGAATATTAGGTGGGCTGGGAGGATGCTGTGCTGTTCTGTAACAGTGCTTTGGGTCTTTCACTGAACTTTATTTGATTGGTGATGTCGCAATCATGGTCCCATTATAATGCTTCTTGTTATTTTTATTTAGAATCTCCTACCGTGTGTCTAAGATCATTACAGCCATCTTCTAGGAGACGTCTTAAACCCTAACAGGATACGCCGCCGCTTCCTCGTGTGCTTACGATAAACAAAAATCTCATTCTTCTTGAGGAGCTCCGGCTTATGTTCTGCCATTCCCTGTTTCATGTC
>JANRMT010062824.1:9607667-9663565 GCA_026402145.1 Polypterus bichir lapradei | reverse complement strand
GCGTGTTGAAAAAACTCCTTATGGGTCCTACGAGGGTCCCATTTAGAGTGGCACCATTTACACTAAAGATGACTCTGACACCGATACTCCTGGTCTTCTAGGCGAAGTTCTCTTATTTAACACGTCATGTGAAAGTGCGGCCCCCCATGTACTGGGGATACAGCCTGGCCATCTAAGCACACACCTCAGTGTTTACGCAGCACGTCTGGCACCCAAGCATCTTGGCAAAGCACTTCTCGTCGTACGTGAGAGCCTGGCATTCGCTTGGCTTGGCGCACATCGGCAGATTTGTTTGTGTTTGGATTTCAGTGCAAATAAACACAAACTGAGGACCAGAATGAAAAGCAAATGACAAGACCTCTGGGGGGCTCCGTGCAGCTGCTTCTATGGCGCCTTTCCCAGCACCACATTAGAGGTCTGTTGACTGCCCACACTTACTGGGTGTGCCACGTGGTGCCTTTACTGTTTTGGCACAGCCAGGCTTTCATGCCAGGCTCAGATGTCCTGCCTTTTTGGTCTATTAGTCTATTAAATATTGTTTTAATACAGAAATCATTTTTATGTTTTGTGTTTGATGAAAATTGTTTGCTTTATAGAGTTGTATGACATGTTAGGTTCTCATTGTGTTAATTATGTTTGTCTCAATGAACGGCGTCACATCTTTAGACAAAGGAAAAATGAAATGAAGGGTTGGCATACACCATTAAACTGCTACTTAATATAATCAATCAATAAAGTTATACGACACCTGTACTGCCAGTGTGAAAAAGTAACTGCTCCCCTTTGACTACATTGACACTAATATGTCTTGTGACAGATACCACCCATGGGTGGGCACCCCATTCAGGGTGGGCGCTGCCATGCCAAGAGGAAGAGAAAATGGATCTCTCCAAAAGGTTGGCAGAAAATGCCAAGGGTGTGAAGAGTGTGTTGGCATCCCGGTGGACATGGGGTAGAGACAGTAGAAGGGGGGACAATAGGACATTTATGATAGTGGCTGGGGGGCATCAATGAATTTAAAAAAGGGCAAAACTGGGTGGCAAGAACATGAAAGGATGAGAAAGGAAGGCATTGGGGGCTAAAGACATAAGAATTAACCACGTGGAGCAGCGCCAATCAGAACAAACATTAAGGGGCCCTCCAAGATTTGGAAAACCGAGTAGGAGATCCTGTGAAATAATAATAATAATAATAATAATAATGATGATGATGATGATGATCTGCGGTAGACTGGCGCCCTGCCCGGGGTTTATTTCCTGCCTTGCACTTTGTGCTGGCTGGGATTGGCTCCAGCAGACCCCCATGACCCTGTAGTTAGGATATAGTGAGTTGAATAATGGATGAATGGATAATGATGATGATGATGATGATGAAGATTTATTACTGTGGCTGCTTTTACCAATTTCTCAAACCTTATTACTTTATTGTTTTCCTTTGGCCTTCAGCCGTGAGTATGAGTCGTCTTAGTTTGGCTGGCCCTAAATCAGTTCATGACGGTTGTAAAACAACAAAAGATGTACAAGAAAAGGTTTGGGGCTCCACCCTGCATATTGTAACAAATTGTTGAACAGTGGTCTTACCACAGAGTGGTCTATTGAGACTGAGTCAAGAACAGGACTGCTAGGGGTTGTCGTTATAGTTGGCAGTGAGGAAGAGGAGGGTCCAATGGGGCGGGGTCTGGAGGTGGAAGCAGAACCTGTTTGGGCTTCTGGTGGTTTTTCCCATCAGGTGATCTGCCGAGGAACCATTAGTGCCCTTCGTCAAACCCCCAACCCTGTGTTTCATTGTTAGTTACGCCCATCGACTGCCTCTTACGCGTACGTGTGTGACACTGTCGACGGCTCTGGAGTGTAACGACTACTGCAGAACACAAATGGCAAAAAGGGTGAGGCCTTCCACAAGACCCACTAAATGCAGGCTGGAATCCTAAGTGGACTGCCCCAAAAATAGATCTAACACCTGGGGTGCATGACCCTTGGAAACTGGGAGGCTTCAGGCCCCTCAAGGCCTCAAAATGACTACTAAAGATCAAAATACAAAAGACGATCTGAAGATATGTCTAAATATGTGAAACTCCGGCTTGAACAGAGACACGTCCTACCAGAATCTTTACATAAGAGGACTTATTGTCAAAAATTGCAAAAAAAATAATAAAATACTCAAAAACATATCAAAAATGGAGGTAAAAGGGTATTGTCTAAAAGGCGATCCTCACCAAACAAGTCGCAACACGAAAACCCTTAAAACAGCAGCAGAAGTCACAAAAGCCAATGAGAACAAAGAAGCAACTCGTCCAAACCACACAACACATTCACAATGACAGCAGGGGGACCGCATTACCCAGAAGGCTTTATAGGGCTGGGGGCGGCCCCTCAATGGTGATGGACAGGTGGCCCCACCTCTTGGGGAACCACCCACAAAATGCAAGAAACTTCAGAGAACCCCTTCTCAGGCATAGAAACTGCATAAAGAAATAAAATGAACGGCTATGACATAATTAGCCAAGAAATAAATGAACAGAAGAATATTAGAAAAACAAAACACAACAATGAAAAGAACACAAAGAGGACAAACAGAAGCACCTCAAACAGGAGCTGGGAAGGAATTCCTGGCTGGACCGTAATGGGATAAAAATGAAACTGAGGACTTCTTTACGCAAAGAATTGTGGGAATCTGAAACAAACCATCAACATGTGGAATTGAAGTGGGAAACCTGGCAAACCTCAAGTCGGATCTGGAGGAGACGCGGGGACAGCTGAGCTGTTAGCTAAACAAACGGGCTTGGTGCACTGAGTGGTCTCTGCTCGTCTGTCACATTTCTTGTGTTCTTTTTTATGTTCCATTTCAGCCTCAGAGCCACAAGGGGAACGTGGCGCCAACTGAGCCCGCCACCTTGTGATTTTACAGGACACATCAGAGGAAGTTGGGGACAAACAGCAGACATCCGGACAGACAGACTGGGGACCTGAAAGGGTGGGCACACAGAGTAGCGACTGGGTTGAGCTCTTTAAGTTTGATATTTATAGCCATTTATTTCTTTTTTTTTTGAAAGCGTCTTCACTTTACAGCTTTATTTTTTCAATGTGCCCCTAGTCCTTCATTTCCCCCCCCAACTTAACAACACATCAACCAGTTTGTCTACTGGATATTAAGTTAGGGAGCCATGAGGTTCTAAATCAGTACGACCCAAGGACTTGTCACGTCATCGGGGTGCAACTCCAGCATAGGATGTGCACTTGTGGCCATCACTAGGGGGCAGTATGTGTTCCCCCCAGGACCTTTCTGACATCATTGGCCCAAGACCTGCCCCCTGGTCCTGCCAGTGATATAGAGCAGACCAGACCCTCAGGAGGAACTCACTTCTTCTGTCCTGTCACCTCTTTAATCCCCCTCAGTGAACGGCAGCTTTCTCGGCGTCGTCATCCATACTGTAGCTGTCAACTGAAAGCAAATCCGGCTGCAGGGAGCTGTGCTGTCACCTGACGTGTGACTCACCGATTATTTTTGACTTGGCAGCCGTCTGCTCACTTTCCATTTTTATTACTGGAAACAGCAGCACGTGCAGAAGACGCGGCACCTCCACAACCCAATACATCCATCCATTTTCCAACCCGCTGAATCCGAACACAGGGTCACGGGGGTCTGCTGGAGCCAATCCCAGCCAACACAGGGCACAAGGCAGGAACCAATCCCAGGCAGGGTGCCAACCCACCGCAGGACACACACAAACACACCCACACACCAAGCACACACTAGGGCCAATTTAGAATCGCCAATGCACCTCACCTGCATGTCTTTGGACTGTGGGAGGAAACCCACGCAGATACGGGGAGAACATGCAAACTCGGACCCGGGAAGCAAACCTTGGACTCCTAACTGCGAGGCAGCAGCACTACCACTGCACCACCGTGCCGCCCCGCAACCCAATACAACCGCCAACTAATCAACCGTCTGCCTGAAAGGTAACTGCAGCCGGCCACAAGATTCAGAATGTGACAGCAACATCTCACAGGACCCTTGGAGTCTGGCTTGAGTGAAACCCACCAGGTCCTTTCAGCAAAAACATTGCAGCTTTTGTAAGGACTGAATGGTGGGTGGTGGATGGCGGAAATGTCCCTACAGTGGGCTTAACATGAATAAATTAACTAAGTGAATAACACACAGCCCCCCGACACACCGGTTTAGACAGATAGAGAGATGGTGGCAACGTCAGGCCCAAGACGCAAATGAATGGGGTGCCAGGCCAGCGTAGAGTGCCAGTCAACCCGAAATGCAACAAAGGGGAATAAGAAAGGATTGGCACCCTGGCACTTTCTGCACACTTTATCATGTTGTAGATTTCATTACATTTATTACAAATCAAAACCTGAAAGTTCTCATTCCTAAACGTATTCAGAGGCTTTTCTGTGGCACTCCAAGTTGAGCTCAGGTGCCTCCTTGAGGCGTGTCGAAAACGTGACTGGAGACCACCGGTGGTAAATTGAATCGATTGGTGCATCATTTAGAAAGGCATACATTTATCAGGGGTCCCACAATTCACACTGCACGTCAGGACAAAAACCAAGCGATGAGGTCCAAGGATTAGAAAAAGGCATCAAACCATCTTGAGTGTTCCTAGGAGCTCAGTGGCCTCAGTTATTCAAAAAAAATGCATTACTACAAATGTCTGTGATGCACCATCTGTTAGAATGACAAATTCAATGCATTTTATTATTGCAAATGTTTGTGATGCACCATCTGTTGGAATGATTAATGCATTGTATTTTATTACTACAAATGTTTGTGAGGCGCCATCTGTTGGAATGGTTCTGTTTATGTAGGTAAACTGCCTGGGTTACATTCCAAGTGTTTTGTGGGTGATCCCCCAAGAGGCAGGGCCACCTGCCGATCACTGCCAAGATTGGCCCACCACCCTATAAACACAGAGGCTCTCCCACAGCTCCTGGTGGTTCATTTCATACGTGCCTGGGAGTGCTCAGTTTATTTGTGTTTTGTTGTGCTTATTGTGATTATGTTTTTTTTTTTCTTTTATTTCTTGCTCTGTTTTTGCCTTTGCCTTTGAAGTGTGTTTTTGGTACATTGCTCACTTTGGTATGTCATCCTGACAGCTCACTTATGGCTTTTGTGTGCTCTTCGGAGCTACGCAGTGAGACAGAGCATTTTTGTGATAAGGAATCTTTTTATTTATAAAGTATCTGTGTTTGCCCATATTACGAGCCAGGGTTTAATGGTCATATCCCCCTCTAAGTGGTATTTTTGGAAGTGCTTTTGGAACTATATGCTTTGTGACTCTAAAACCATGTCAGCATTTTATTATTACAAATGTTTGTGATGCATCACCTGTTGGAATAACAAATACAATTCATTTTACTGCTATAGATGTTTCTGGTGCACCATCTGTTGGAATAACAAATGCAATGTATATTTCTCTGTGATATGCCATTTTGTATGGGATTAGTAAAAGCAGTGTTAATGTTTCTGATGCGCCATCTGTTGGAATAGAAAATGCAGAGCATGTTGCTACTATAAATGTTGGTGATTCACCATCTGTTGAAATGACAAAGACACAGCAACCGGACAGGCACACAGACACTTGCCTTTTATTACGGTGGACTGTGTAAGTATTCTTGCTTTTGTCATTGTTCCCTTTTGATTAAGGTTTTGCTGATTGGTAATTTTGTGCCAGTTGTGTTACATGTAGTCAGCATGTTAAGCCCAGGGGGGGTCACCTGCTGTTGAGGCCACGCCCCACTTCTATTTAAGGAGGAGCAGCTGTTACAGTATCATGGCTGCCTTGGCACTGATGTCGTGTGCCCTCAATGTAGATTTTGCTTTTTGTGATTTGTGGATTTCCTGCTTTCGTTCTGATTCAAGGCACCGTTTCTCATTTTGTGTTTTTGGACTTCTTTGCTTTTAAAGGTAAATCAGCTTTGTCTCCAAGTTTATTTTTTACTTTTTTTGTTCCTGGTTTCTCTTTTTTGTGGAGTGTGTGTATGTAGTAAATGTGCCAGCTGCCTAACGGCCTCAGCCTCATGGCACTAATCCCTGCTACCGGCCGTGCAGCATGCGCTTGCCGTGGCGCCATGTGTGCCCTCTGCGTGTTCTGTCCGTGTTTTTGCCGTGTGCCCGTTTTATCCTCCAAGCCGTTTGCTCCTCAGCTTGCGGTGTTGCCGTCTCTGTTCCACTCGCTTCATTTTCCTGACCAGCTGGTGGTTGTGAGGCCCTCACTTTACTTACCATTTAAAAGTCTGTGACTTTATCTGGTCAGATGATGACAATGACAGAAGGTGTCCCAATGATCCTGATGCCAGTCTAGGAAGGCCGGGCACCAACTTCCCATTGTTTGATTGATTTTTTTTTTTTTTTTTATGAACGTGTGGATCTCAGTAGTCATTAGTAGAGGTGGGACTGACATGACAGTGCAGGGGGGGTGCAGAGACGTCAACACACATGAGGGGGAAAAACCCCTGGGATGGCCCCGGCACTCATGTTGCAACAAAAACACCACTGGAAAGAAAGTCCACCCTGGAGAAATTGTGAGGCTTGCGACTGAGACGTTCAGGAAGCCACACTGCATGTGAAGAAGCAGGCCTGAGATGAATAGAGGGGTCTACAGGTGATAGGAATCTCCGACAGATGTCGGTCAGGCCCAGGGGCCCAAAGTCCGAAGGACCCTCATGAACACCAAACCATTGGGACGTCCACAGAGCGTGAACAGACTGGACACTGGGACTTGGACGACACTGGGAATGAATTTGCAAAGAGGAGATGAGAGCAGGAGAACAGCGGACCCGTGCTTTGCTATTCTTCTCTAGTTGCGTGTCGGCCGGTATTGGCTGGTGAGTTCAGGGTATTAAACGGTGGTCACGTGGACATTTCAGCCATTTCATTTATTGTTCCTCTCCCACCCCCCAAACGTTTAGAGCGCAGCTTGTGGACGTCAGCAGAACCCTACAGCGGCAGCAGGAGAACTCGTGACTGCGCCGCAGCCAAGTGACGATGACGTGATTTACAAGGTCTTACTGCACTGGCGATTTACAACTGAATACAAAGCGACCATCACCCCCCCCCCCCCACCCCCGACCCCCACATTGCTGGCCCTCTATTTTAAAATTCTGGCTGACACTTTCAGAAATGATGTTTTATGTGCCGTCTCCAAAAGCTAGCATGGTGGAGAGTTTAGAGGGGGCTTCACGTCCTGTAAGCACAAACCAATATCAGCAGTTGGCAGAATAACGCGCTTCAATTCAATGTGTAGGTAGGCAGGGGTTAGGGGGTCCGTGCCTGGTGGGATCAAAGGTGGTTTGAAGACGTACTCTATGGCAAACCATCTGATGGGGCCTGGGATTCTGTGCAGTTTTGTACCATTGCCCGGGTGAGCCTCCCCGATTAACAGAGGATGGTCTGCCATCCGAATCCCAGGAGAAGCACATCGTGGTCTCTGCCTTTCAGAAGTTATTGTCTTCAGAAGAATTCCTTCTGAACGCTTTGAAGTCACTCAGTTTGACACATCCTGACTCACTGGTATGAGAAAATCCCCACACGTGCCACACCGTTGAATTCGTCGCGATGTCTAATTCTGTGTGGCATCGAGCTTTTTAGGGACCCCCCTACCCTACTTTTGTCTTCCTTGACCTGAAATATCAAACTTTTTACGCCATTTTTGGACCATACTTTGTGCAGAAAATGACATCCTGATGATAAAAATTAAACCAACAGGTGTCTGAAGATAAACACGATCGGGGGGGCATGAAGATGTGCAGGCCATATCAACCACCCCTAATGGGGTATAAGGGGTCACAAAACTTCCAAAAGATGAGGACTGGTGATCTAGCCGTGTAGAGTCTTGCAATATTCTGTTTTCGAGGTCTGCTGATCATAAATATGATCAGAATTTGGATATTGTATTCTTTCTGGGGGTCCCAGCCCTCTAAAAGTCAACCCATAAAGTCAAAAACGCCAACTTTCCACCATATGCGTGTGGGGTATCGTTTCAGACTATTTCAGGGTCACTGATTATGAATTTGAAGTCATTTTTGACCTTTGATCCTCCAGTGGGGTTCTATGGGCTTCCATCAGGGGGTCACAAATGACAAATTCTTATTACAATTGAGAATATTTAGACATTTAAAGCACACATTTGAACATCTCACATATCTGAAACAAATCCTCTTATTTATTTCATCCTTTGTCCTTGTGAAGTAAATCATCACATTTCTTACAAATGCCCCAAATTTGGGCAGCTTACTGCTAATCAGGCTTTTTTATTTATTCCAGACCACCCAAATCTGCAGTCAGGGGTTTTGACACTCACAAATTCTCAATATTTGGTCCGATTTTTTTTTGTCATATTTCAAAAGTTTGTATTTCGTTTAGTTTTCATTGTGTTAATATTTTGTTTTCCTGAAGAGCGGCACTATTTCAGTATCGAGGAATCTCCCAAACAAATGTCAATAAATACGTACAGTAAATGAATGAAAGTGCAATGAAAGCGAGAATTAATAAATGTGCCACGGAGTATGCTTTTCATTGCTTATTTATTTCATTTTGCCCTCCAAACTCAACAAGTAATTCAACTTGAATGTAAAACTGTCACTTTCACTCGTCAAAGCTGAGAGGGCGGGCTCTAGCAGCTCCTCTTTTCTGATTGGTGAATCGTTCATGGAGTGGGCGTACTTTACTGTGTGCTTTGCTTGACTTGACACTCCTTGGGCTCCTCTGCACACTCAGTGCTGTGACTGTGGGACGTCAAGGTACCACATGCAGCGGGGGGCTTCAATGCTATAAACTCTATGAATGCATCACGAGGAGCCTGCATCTGAAGTGACTTCTGTAAAGGTGGAACTTGAGGCTCCAAAGGCCGATTCTCAACACACCACACGCTTATAAGAAGGACCTGGGAGTCACAGTGGACTCGTCCCCATTGTCACTATCAACATCAAGACGGTGGACGAAAGCAATCAAGGAGGGTGTTTGGTTATAAATCAAGGGAGTCACAAACCTGACACAATGGGACCTTCCAGTGTCACTGTTGATGCAGTAATTGTTTCACAACTCTAGACATTCGTCAACATAAGGCGCCATATAAAATAAAGACCAGTTCTTAAATAATGCATTTTTACACCAAGCAACCCCATGCTAAAGCTTGCAATGTGGCCCCCTAGTGGCAGAGGTGTTGAACTGCTTCACTCGACCTTACTGATCTCCTGTGAGATGAAGCCCCCAAGCGTTAAATAATTGTAAACAGGTAGTGTTCACTAGTAAAGGTACTATAAAATATTAAAAAGCTCTCTCTATGTTTAAATAATTAAAGGATGCCCTAGTGGCCGAGACGCTGAGTGCCGCCGAGTGGAAGGACGCATGGGCAGTTTTTCCGTTTTTATTTCTTTCATTTTTCTGTTGATTTTCTTTCTTGTCACAACATCTCCGTTAACAACAACCATTGAGCTTCTGTGACAAGAGCCAAAAACAATATTCATCCAAGTGACGGCTTGCTGACCGCCGCGGGCACCCCTTCCTGGCACCACCACCTTGACGTGTCGCAGATTTCTGCTTTGCAGACTGAAGTTTAGTGGCAGCACAGTCAGTTGAGAAGGGTTAGGAGAAATCATCGCTCCATTACTCTTTATGATATAGCGCCTTTCACCATCATAAGGTGGTTTTCAAACAAACTAAGAATATAACACGATATGAACACCCGCCAGGGAAAGGGTTAACATCACGATGAAAAACTGTGGTGACAGACCACCTCAGGGCTGCACAGTATGCTGCTGCGAACTGAAAGTCATACCCTCCTGTGACTGGGAGTGCCTCCATCTGGCAGCTACCTGAAATGACATAATGAGGGGAGGGTGTGATGGACCCCCAGAACACCTGGTGTTAAAAGGCACTATATAATCAGCTCCACATTCACTTCTTATAGCACGTAAGTCCTCATTTGCTTTATCAACCTGGGTGGTGAGGTCAGTGCCAGAGACGGGCAGCGCCAAATCACACCAGATGCACCCTTCGCCTTAAACCAAAATGAAGTCAGCATGAAGTTCATCACATCTTCATTCTGCAACACCACAGTAAGCTCTGCACAGGACCACCAAGCAGGGGGGCTTCACATCCACTGGACGTGTCTTAAGCCCAGGAGATCTTACATCAATCCGGGCGAGAAGATGCAAAAAAGACATGGCGTCAAAGTGGGCCAACTGCGGAAAGAGGTCACATTCTCATGGCGTGGTCTTGAGCGACTGAAGTTTACTCCGCTAGTAAGACCTGTCAGGCTTGAACTGTGATTGTGATGTGTGAAGGAGAGCCACACCTGGAACAGAAATGAGAAGAAATTGTTAACTCGTTAAGGCTGGCGTCCTTCAACATCTGTAATAAGATGCTGCAGATGTTCTACCAGACAGTTGTGGCGAGTGTCCTCTTTCTACGCGGTGGTGTGCTGGGGAGGCAGCATAAAGAAGAGGGATGCATCACGCCTGGACAAACTGGTGAGGAAGGCAGGCTCTATTGTAGGCACAGAGCTGGACAGTCTGACATCCGTGGCAGAGCGACGGGCGCTGAGCAGACTCCTGTCAATCATGGAGAATCCACTGAACAGGATCATCTCCAGACAGAGGAGCAGCTTCAGCGACAGACTGCTGTCACCGTCCTGCTCCACTGACAGACTGAGGAGACCCCACACTATGCGACTCGGGGGGTAAACGTTAACATTATACAAAGTTATTCTTTGTTTTTACCTGCCTGGCACTCTCCACCTGGCATTGTTTAACTTGCACTGCATTGTTATCACTCTTTAATTTAATATTGTTTTTTATCAGTATGCCGCTGCTGGAGTATGTGAATTTCCCCTTGGGATTAATAAAGTATCTATCTATCGAACTCCACTCCAAATCCTCCTGCAAGACACGATGTCTGTCAGTTAACAAGGCCCGTCAGTAACGCTCATTTATTATCATTATGGTGGGGGGGCAAAGGTGTGAAACACCAAAGTCCACCTTCATTAACGTTCTCAGGCAGAACACTGGGCATGTGCCAGCACGAAAGCACAAAGCTCATGTTGGCGTAGTCGGCAAGCATGCTGGGGCTGAGGTCAACGCATTTGAGATTAGACAAAGTGGTGACAGGATCTGCGAGGGTGACGAAGACGAGTGTGGCATTAAATCTTAATCTCCTGTTGAGCCCGAAGAAGAAAGTTGGGGGGATGGGCAATCAAGGAGACCAATGAGGGGCACACATAAACACAGCAGCATGGCAGGCACACGATGCTCTTTTTATTTTACTGCCAGCATTTCATCCTTCTGTGGTGAACTGATCCTAAATTGTGTGTGCTTGGAGTGTGTGTGTGTGTGTGTGTGTGTGTGTGCCCTGCCTGGGGTTTGTTTCCTGCCTTGCGGCCTGTGTTGGCCGAGATTGGCTCCAGCAGACCCCCGTGACCCTGTAGTTAGGATATAGCAGGTTGGATAATGACTGACTGACTGACTGACTGATTGACATTACATCCTTTTAATTTCGATTGGTTATTTGATTGTTTTTTTATATATTTTATACATTTTCTCTTTGTTTATGTTAGATTATCATTTAATTAATTTTGTTTGTCGTGTTAGTTTTTAATGTTGTGCGTTTTGTCCTCTTTAAATTGAGCCTAGGGGGGTGAGCCCCCCTCACACAGCTTTTCTATTTCTCCCCCCCCCCGGGCCTTCATAAGTCTGCTTGTTTCTCCTCACTTTAGGAATTCTGGACTTTGGGATTCGGAAGACGGACTTGGCCTTTCTAAGTGTTTTCCTTACTAACCTCTAGTGTACAGCTGATTCTAGAATTTGAATTTCAGATCACAGACTTGGTTTTGTTCACTTTTTAGGTTTCGTTTTGTTTTTTATATACTTTTGTGTTCTCAAACTTGAACATTCCCAAGCATGTAAATCCCAAATACTTCCAAGAAATGCTCACTGAGGGGGATTTAACTATCAAACCCTGGCTAGTAATAAGAGCAAACATGGGATGTTGATTAAATAGAAGTATTTTTTCTCACAACAATCCTTTGATCAAACAACAAATTCCATGGAGCTCACAAAGCCAAAGAAGGGTTGCCTAAAACACAAGTTAATCCAAGGAAATAAAATCCCAAGGCAGAATCTGGGAACAAATTCAAAAATCACAATAAGTATAGAAAATCACAAACTGTGAAGCTCACTACTGCCAAGCGCATTCAAATGAACTGCAAAGGACTCTGGGTTACCCCCGCCTTTTTAACGCAGCTGACAGTACCAGGCAGTGATGGGCAGGTGGCTCCGCCTCTTGGGGACCTCCCACTATACACAAGGAACAGGGCTGGCACTACCATTAAGGTGAAATAGGCATCGGCAGAGGATGCAGATCATAACATGGGGGGAGGGGGGGCCAGCCACATGGGTTAGGTGCCCAACAGTCAGCTGGCACACTAATAAACTTGGCCCTAGGGCACCAAATAACAGAGCATATTGCCAAGGAACAAGATAAAAGATGAAGAAACAGAAAGTAACTAATCAACAATGAACAAACCTAACAAGAAAATGACGTTTGAACCCCAGCCTTGGACCCTGACTGAAGTGTAACAGCTTTGCCCTTTTTAATCTCTGAACATGGAGATGAAACATCAGAGGAGCACGCCTCTCACTTGGTGCTGATTAAACTAAGGGTCACGACCCACAACAGGTCATGGGTTCTTGGCATTACTGTTGGGTCATGGGTGGTTTGTGAAGTGGGTCACTGTGGGTCACCATGGGTTCATTAAGCAGTTGGCACTGCCCAGACGTTAATCTTTTTTTACCCCCCCCCCCCCCCCCAAACATCTGATGATCATCAAGGCACTTAACAAGGAGTGGGGCTTGAAGACATTTAGAAGGGTATGGTTGGGTCGCAACAAACAGATGTTTAAGAGACCGTGAATGTCAGCTTTGGCTGATCATCAGGAAATCGATGTGGAGCATCAAGTCCATCCATCCATTTTCCATACCTGCCTCTCCAGAGCAGGGTGACAGAGAAGCTGCAGCCTATCCCAGCAAGCGACAGACGCAAAGTAGCCTCAATCTCTGGACAAGACGCCAGGCCATTGCAGGACGACATTTTAGTGTACACGTCTCTAGACTGCGGGGTGATACCGGAACATGCAGAAGACACGGGGTGAGCATGCAGGCTCCAAACACGCAGCATCGGAGACTTGAACCCTGCATGGCCTCCTTATTGTGAAACAGCAGTCACTGCCACCGCACCACCGTGCTGCCCGGTGAGGAACATCTCAAGCTCCTTAAAAGTCAGACATCTCCATAGAGGAACAGGGGGGCGTATGGGCCGATGACGTCACTCTCGCACATGCCCACCACATCCGAGGGTATTCCTAAATCATCTGATGAGGCGCGGTAAACGTTAAACCGACGTGCGAGAAATCGGACAGCAGCCTCTAGATAACGAGGAGCAGCCGGGCGGTGCTAATACCCCCCCAAATGTCGATCGTGAAGGTGCTGCGGCTCCGGCGCTCAGAACGAAAGGAGAGAAAAATTGGAAGAAAAAACAGAGCATCAGATCATTCAGACCGTCGAATCGGGGGGCAGAATCAGCTGTGAAGGGGGTGCCGACACGGAGAGAGAGAGAGAGAGAGAGACGCTCATTCGGGGGGCGCTTCAGTCACACGCTGAAGTGATAATTGAGACTGGAAAGCGCAGCGTCTTTTTTATGGGGGGCACACATCTTCTATTTTGATATTCGATGACCTCTTGGGCTTCTCGTCACAAAAGGCACAAAATACAAGGACAAAGCGATCGGATTGCAGACCCTAATAGGGCAGCGGACCACTGACTTGACCTGAACGGGAGGATTATAATGCTCATAATAGTAATGCTTTTAAAAAGTGGTTATGACTTTTTCAGGTTCTGCACAAATCGTTTTTAAAATTATATAGACTCGTTTTTTAATTTTTCATTCTAAATTATTAATTATCAATTGCAGTAGCTACATACCGCAGGAATAAAACTGTACGTGTGCAAAAAAAACATCAAAATCATCTACGCAAAATAAAACAATACGGCAGATTCCTTTGGTTAAGATAATGGTGATTGTTAATGACTGCGGTGGGCTGGCGCCCTGCCCGGGGTTTGTTTCCTGCTTTGCGCACTGTGTTGGCTGGGATTGGCTCCAGCAGACCCTCGTGACCCTGTAGTTAGGATATAGCGGGTGGGATGGATGGATGATTGTTAATGAATGTTCTCAAACTGAACTGTGTTTTTCAGATCTTACATTTAGTAAGAAGGCAGTGGCGGCCTTAGGCGTGTGCAAACTGTGTACCTCACAGGGCCGCCAAATCCCAAGGGCCGCCGCGCTAATATATATTGAATATAAAACAGAACGAGAAAATAACGACACAGCTGAGGCGAAGCTAGTGCAAGTGGGCGAGTCGTCTTACAAGTTAATGTTTCACCGAGTTTTAATAAAGTATTAGTGTTAGCGCAATAGTCGTAGTGAATATCTGGTCGGAACTCGGATAGCGGACTCAAGACATTCGCATACCCATTCTAAGCAAAATGAAGAGATTTCGAGTACACGAATCTGGTTATTCGAAACGAAAGAGAAAGGCGGCTCAAGAGGCTTTCATTGCGTCACAGGAAGGAGCAATCCTGAACTTTATCATAAGTTAAACGCTTGTGTCGTGAGCAGGAGGCGGCAGTGCAGTGTCCGCAACAGACGTGGCCATCCGCCGTGCATAAGATACCATATTGGCATTGGCGGGCGAAGGGGCCACCGAAGGCTTGCGTATTGTAGTCTTTCAAGTTAGCCAATTAAAGGCGTCATTCGACTTGACTTCACCACAAGATATTACTTTAAATTCCTCTAATGGTTTGTAGGGGGTCCAGTGTGGAGAATGCGGTCTTTTATACGAAGGACGTTCAAGAAGTTTCCGCACTTTTTTTTTTTAACTCGATTGACTAAGAATTTCAAAAACAAATGACGTCACTTTTCTACACAGTCGCTTCGCATTTGCGATGCCATTTTTCCAAGTCACATGACCCTCTCAGACACGCCCACTCACTACTCCTCCCTCCCGCCTTCTCCGTTTCCAACCAACATATAAAAGAGCGGAAACTTTCTGAATGTCCCTCAGCTAAAGGTTCAAAACTGTGAGGGCACAGTTTTACCCGAGGGCAGAGCGCCCCCTGTGGGAGTCTCCGGGGAGTTCAGCGAGAGTGGCTAGAGAATGGGATTGTAAACCTTCTCCTGGTGGGATTAAAGTCACTTCTGGTTACAAAATCAGGGTCTTCTCCTTGGCGAGTTCTTCTGACCATCCTAGTTGTCATTCCTTGACTTTTTGGTGTTTGTCCTTCCTTGAGTTCATTTTGTGCCATCTGCGGCCTCTGGGGTGACGTCACTTCACCTCTTATTTATACCTCAGCTACCAGATGACGTCCAGGCTGGTTTTGGTATAAGCTGGAGTTCAGCCCCTTTCGTTTTTAGTGTGAGTGGACTCTTGGTGCAGCCGGAGGTCTGTATCCCTATTAAATCTCCTTTCTTAGCAGGCCTGCTGTGCCACTACAGCCTAGCAGAATGGGCAGTGCCCACTTTGCCCGACAGCGGACACGTTTATGAGGCAAGACCTGTTTGAGGCCATACAGTCGTTAACTCGGGCGCCTTGCTGAGTCGGTGGTCCCGCAGCCTTGTATCTTCTGCTTGGGAACATAAAGGCTGACCAAGTAAATATTCCGATTTTAGCAAACTGCTCATCCAGGCTTCACTTTCATATTTAAATCTTTTGAAACAGTCATCAGCATGAGGGGCGCTGCACTCTTTAGACTACACACCGTATATACGTTAATAGTTTTAGGTGAAGCGGATTTGTGAATGTGGCAGATGATGAACAGCGTGGAGCAGAACCAACGTATTAAAAATGTTCCTCCAAGCTCAGCTGCTTTGCTCCCGTCTCAAGGACGCAGCACCGAGAGCTCCCGGCCGTGGCTGCCGCATGTAATTCGTGATTCTCTTCCTTCTCATGGAGCTCAGGATGAATACGTTTACCGTTTGACGCCGCGGCCCGCGCTCCTCCACCTCCTAATATTGTAAATGGAGAGCTGGCTGGGGTCCTGCCGCATGCGGTGTGCCTGCCACGGGCTCGGCCTCGGTGCGCTTGCCGAGTTGCGATTCTCGTGCCGTTGCTCTGAGCGCTGCCTTCAGGCGATGACTGAGGGTCCTTGAGCTCCCCGACTCCTCCATGCGCTCTAATTGACTGGGGGCTCGCGGCTGACGTCTTTGTGTTTTATTGGCCTCATCAGCTTAATTCTCACGAGACCCCCCAGCAGATGCGCACATTTCTACTCAAATCCTGATCTCGCGGCTACGGTTGGTGATACATTAAGAGGCCTGCATGGGGGGGCTTGGGGGTCTCCTTTTCATGTAGCCATCTGCTTTAGCTAGTGTCCTTTTGTCACCAGATCAGCACATCCATATTACTATGAACAGCGGCCGAGCCGAGCTGTGCCACGTACGGCCGTTTGTCAGAATGATTCAAATCCAAATGGCAAAGCTGTAAAGTCTACGAATGGGGGGCTCAGCTATGGGTGGGCACGAAGTGGAAACTGTCCACTCAAAAGAGTCTTCTACCCAACCAATCAAAACGCAAGTAAAAAAATGAAGTTAGCTTTGGCGTTTAGTTGCCCTCCCTGTATTTTCAAATGCCCACCACAGGATAACATCCAAGTAATGCCACCAGTTCCAAAGTTCAGTTCTACTGTAGCACTGGCGCCAAATGCATATCAGCAGATCCAGATCCCAGATCTCAGCCTTAAGAGTTTCCAGTAAATCAATTTTGGGTCTTCGTGGCGCTCCGTGCTTTGCTCAGGTGGACTGTAGGTCTTCTCCTCATCCCACTGCTGACACCAATGCAGTGCTGCTATGGAGTCTGTGCAATGCTCTTTCTGGCAGCTCACTCTCTGTGGCCTCCATGATTCTTATGCAGCTTCACAGACTCGCTGTTATTCTCGGCACCCCTGCAGCTGGCACTGGCGCTGCTCATTTACACGGTGGAATGCCAGCTCATGATGTTGGTGACTTGTCCCTTGGCTGACTAATTAGTCACAGATGGGTTCAGTAAGTTGGAAACTTGTTAAGGGTCTGGCACAAACATTAGGAAGTCTTTCTTTATGCAGAGAACCATAGACAACTGCAGTAAGTGTCCAAGTGGAGTGGTGGACAGGAGGACTTTAGGGACCCTCAGAATTCAATTTGATGTTACTTTGGAGGAATTCAATGGACAGGACTTGGTGAGCTTTGCTGGGCTGAATGCCCTCTTCTCATCGACATTCTTCTAATGTACACGGCACTCTACAGCTGCCCTTCCTTTTTCCTAACCCACTTACCCTGGCAGTGCCTGGCGATACTGGAGCCCATCCCTCAGTCTTAATGTCACTTTACTGGGGTCCTTGTAGAGCATTGCTTTCATTCTTGAAGGCTTCTCAGCTTATGAAGTTAGTTCTTCAGACTTTGAAAAGGTTGGTAATTTGTGGACAAAACTGAAATCTTTAATGCCAAGCTGGTGACCTGGCAGGATGCAAACAATCAAGATGACCTGAACTTGGCCTAATCAGGAGCCCACTGGGACTTCAAGAGTCTGCCATCTTCTATTTGTGGTCATTGATGGAGCCTTTTACAGATCAAATAAAGAGAGAGTTTCTTCTGGAATCTTCACATGGATTGTTCTTTTGGCAACCAAAAATGGCTCTAAGCTCGGTGGACGGGCAGATCATCGAGAATCCGTTGAATCATCACAGGGGGACTTGGACAGCATGCAGGATTGGGCAGATGTGTGGCAGATTCCTTTTACCTTCATTAAATTTCAAGTATTTACATGTGACAAGTAAAAACGGGAGGTCTGAGAGTTGAGAGTCCACCTTACGAGGATTTAGGAGTCGTGGTGGACTCGACGCTATCAGCTGCCAGACAAGCCTTTAAGTAGGCTAACAGAATGTCAGGTTATATAGCGCCTTGATGTGCAGAGTACAAGTCACAGGAGGCGACGCTCACGCTCCTTAGCATTAACCCCGAGTGTCTCGCAGGCTTGTAATTCTGCGTAAAAACGGTTAACCCGAGTGTCCCCTTTGTGGAGCTGTTATGATCTGCTTTAGAGTGATCAGCCCAAATAACCCTCAGGACAGAATAAAACATCATCACGCTGCCAAACAATTAGGAATATTACACTTGGGTAACTCATCAATATTCATGAGGCAACGTCTTGTAAACAAGAAGCCGTGACGCCAGTTTTAAAACAGACTGAAACTGAACCAGTAGATGAATGAAGCGATGGTGATGACAACGTGAATTGGCCATCAGACGGGGACACATGAATGCGGCACTGAACGAACGAACCGCCATCATAGGTCTGGTGACCTCAGACACGTAAAGCTATAGTGAGGGGCAGTGCCTGTGTGGCAAAAAGGAAAACTGATGACATACAATCGGTGCCAGTGCTTTTGTGCTTTGCAGTTGAAGTACAGGCAGGTGAAGTGACTTGCTCATGGTCACAGTGTCACCGTGTCAGTAGTGGGACTTGAATAAATTACGTTCAAAGCCTTAACCACCTCGCAGCACTGCCTGCCCAAAGAAAAGCACTTTGTGCCCACATCAGGACTCAGACCTGCATGCCATCAGCTGGGAAACACAGCAACAAGCCATTGTGCCATCAGATATCTATATCTAGTATATAGTGCCTTTCTATTAATGGCAGCTGGATATTATGCAGGATGCGTAGTGGTAGTGCTGCTGCTTTGCAGTAAGGAGACTGTGGAAGATTGTGGGTTCGCTTCCCGGTTCCACCCTGTGTGGATAGCACTTCGAGTACTGAGAAAAGCGCTATATAAATGTAATGAATTATTATTAATTATTATTAGTATTATGTGTCTATATCTAGTATATAGTGCCTTTCTATTAATGGCAGCTGGATATTATGCAGTCATGTGTCTATATCTAGTATATAGTGCCTTTCTATCATTGTTTTTCACCTCTGCCTATTATATAGTGATATAGCACCTTTTGTATTACTGTAACTTATCTTCCTGTCGATCTTTTATTAATAACAGTATTATTATCATTATTATTATTTTTGCTGACTCCTTTATCCAAAGGACTATTTCTCCCATTTCTTTTTATTTTTCTGCATTGGCGCTCAGGCTGGTGAAGGCACTTGCTCTGGTCATACAGGTGTCAGCAGTGGGATCTGAGCCCACAATCTCAGTGCTTGACGTTCAAAGCCTTGCCCACTATGCCACAGAATATGAAGTCCACATTATGAATATGAATATTAAGTGAAGTTTTTTTTTAAGCCATGTAAGCTGCTTTCTTGGCATCGTTTTGCATTCATTTGCGTTTCTGTGCACTTTGTAGCACGCGGTGCGACGTAAGTGCTGTGAAAGTCGCTACACATTTTAACAACAGATTTTATCTAAATGAGCTTGTTTTGTTCCAAATTGTTCTCCAATGCGCTTTCTAGTGTGTCTTTTGATGTTAATTGCTTAGAAAGGCACTATATAAAATAAATGACGACTAGCCATGAGCCTTATTAAGTTGTGATGCTTTGCCATGAACTCCTTTATAAGGCACTATTAAAGTCAAGTCATGATAATTTTAATTTACTTAATCCAGACCAGGGTCATGGGGTGGTGGAGTTTATCCCAGCAAGCATTGGAAATAACCCCAAGAGGGTGCCAGTCCACACACACACCAGGGCCATTGTAGCATCTGCAGTCCAGCTAACCTGCAAGTGTTTGGACGGTGGGTGGAACTCCACACTTACACGGGGAGAACATGCAAACTCCATTGATAGAGACCCCCGGATGTGAACGCCAGTCTCCATCCTGAGGGGCAGCAGCACCAGCACTGCGCCACCCACTGTGAAAGTCGATGCATTACATAGACAGAGTCGAGTCGTTGACTGAGATAGGAGCTCAAATGAACGTTCACAAGGAGCCCCCCGTTATTCATGATCGGTTTACCTGTTTATCGCGCATTTCAAACCACTTGGCAGAGCCGACGTATATAACAACGCGATGAACGTGTTCTCTGACGGGGATGTTCATTTGGTTTTAACTTATAAAGAAATTTAAAGGCCGTTATTTTAATGTGCTGTGCCGTTTCTTCTGCTCAGTGTGTCCCAGGAGCCCAGCGGCGGGACGACCACGCTGATCGAATTCCGTTTTAATGGCGATTATAACTTTTTAGCACGGACTGCACACGTCTAAACCTTCATGGATCAGACGTTCAGCCATACTGAAATAGTCATCGTGTAAAGACAGAGTTTGCTTTCTGCACCTTACATGGCGTCTCAGTCCATTCCGGCAGGCGGTGACAGAACACAAATGACGGCTCGTTAAATTGCACCCTGAAATGACAAAGCGGACTTTTTTTATCACGCATTTGTCCGGTGAGATTAAACTCCGACCAGCGAAGCGACAAGCAGCAGGACAGACGGCCGAGCGGTGGGCCGATGAAGCGGTGGGCTTCTGTCCAGAAGAGCTGCTTGAAAAGCCTTAAGGAAGACGCCATCAGTCGCTTTTGTGGGTGCAGCTTTTCCAGTCAAAGGTGTTATTTTTATCTTTTTGGTTTTCAATTTCTCTGACAAATACGTGACTAACGGCAAAGCGGCAAGGACGCCGAGATTGACCATGTCTGGTGGTGGTGATTGGGAGGCTCGTCTTTATTAAAAGAATAAATGAAAGCAGACGGCCAGACGGACGCCGCGCTCTTTCCTTCGCTTTTCAACCCCTCGCTCGGTTGTCGATCCCCGCACTTAAAGACGCGCTGAGCAGCTGATGAATTATTCATTTATGTAAATAGTGTCAACTAAATAATTCATTAGGCAGAAGATAAAATTGAGAGGATGCAAGCGCAAAACATCAGAGCCTAATAATTAATACAAGTGTCGTCTTCCCGAAATGCGATTTAAATGTTATGAATAGAAGAGGAACATGAAAAAGAAAATCAATTCGCGTTTGCTCCACAATGCCAGCCGCGGCCTTTTAATCAACTCCTTTTTGAACAGGTGGGCGCGCCAATCCGAGCCCAGGCAGCGTCATGCGTGCAGAGCTTCTGGTGGGCAAGCAGCTGGCATCACCCGTTGAACCCGCGGGTCGTCGATACGACCAGTTGGGACAGAACGTGCGTTGTGCTTTTATTCTGCAAAAAGTGCAGCGGAGGTTCTTTTCCATTAATGAATAATCCATCAAAACGGCTAACAGATAAAAGTTTAAACAATCCAGGAATAAATAATCCATTAACACGGGTATAAAGAAAACACGTGGTAAAAACTCAAAGAAAAGTCGGAGATATTCCTACCCTTAACCCTTGGTAGTCCAGCGCGTTCTAAAGCCCTCCAAGCCCCCAAAGCCTCGGACACATCGGCTCAGCAGGCCATCCAGCGACTGCCCCCCTTTCGTCGTCTAGCGCTCTCTTTCACGATCTCCGCTCCTTCCAGCTGCTTATTATCTGCTCACTCATCCCGGAGATCGTCTCACGGACCACCCTTCAGGGGCTCGGCCATCAACCTCTCTGTTCGGTCCTTTTTTTTGTTTCTTTCTCCTTCATTGTCTTTCCCTGGCTCCTCTATGCACTTTGTGGGCACAGGTGGTCTGCCTAACGACCTGCAGAGTGTCAATGGGCACCAGCTGAACTGATTGTGCCTGCGTGTTACAAGCAATCAGCTCGCATGCCCCCAAATGAGCGTCCTGCGGCCCACCGGCTATGCCACCACACGCGCCCACAGCCACTGCGCCCATGGCTTGACACCCCGAGCTCCACTCCGCAGAGGACACATCAGTGGTGTTACACGATACGCCAACAGAGTGTTTCACTTTGTCATTACGGGTTATTGAGTGTAGATTGATTGGCAAAATGGCAAATGTTTCCAATTAAAATGAAATCTACAAGACAATAAAGTGCGCGGAAAGTGACGGGGTCTCGAAACTCTGAATCTCTCTGTGTGTTTATATACAGCGGACTAATGTCACATTGATACTAAAAGTTGATCTTCTGCACCGATATCAGCAGTAGTACCTCAGGACCAAATACCAAAATGATACTGAAGCCAAAAATGGATAACTGCCCCCCCAGCTCTCAGCAGCTCTGGACCCCCCAACCTGCACACACACGCATGCCACCCACATCCACTCACCCGGGAGGACAGACACAACCTGACTGTCACACCATCCCAGATCAGCCAGGGGTCTGTCCAAGGCTCACAATTGAGTGGGCTGATATTCACTGTGACCAGCAGGGGGCGCACATCTCCCCAAACACCTGACACAACAGCCACCAGGCACAAGCGCAGAGTCACACACATTTATTATGGTGGGCAAGCACTTCTCCCTCACTCCCCTCAGCACAACAGCACAGTACAGAGAGCACCAAACAGTACGCACTCCTTTGTTCTCTTTTCTCTCTCGTTCTTCCACTTCCAGTCCTCCCTCAAGCTTCATCCGCTTCCTCTCAACTCCGACTCCCTGACTGTAGTGGAGTTATAGAGCAAGTGGAAGGGCCCCAGGTGTCCCGTGATCTCCTTCTGGGTGTGGCGGCTCTCCTGCTGAAGAGGACTCAGCCATTCCCCCTGCGCCCCCTGGTGGTGGCCACGAGCCCTAGCAGTGTCGAGCTTCCATGATCCAAACCTGTGGCACTGTAGCAGGCCAGGGGGACGCTGCCCTCTGTTGTCCTGGGGGAGGTATTGCCCTGGTCCTTCTGTTATGAAGGCATCCCAGCTGGGTAAGAGTCCCGGCTGTCCCACACAACGCATATTATAACGAGAAACCCCTCGCAGTTTCAATACTACTGATATACTATACTGAGAAGCCCCTCGATCCCCCTCAGAGTTTCGAGATTACTGATTTACGTGTATTTTATACGTTTGATCTCCTGTTTGATGCGTCGTATCAGCCTTTCTGTTAGTGTGGTGCTGCATCAGTGGGCATCTGCAAAGGAAAAAAACCTTTGCCATTTTTAGATTTCAGTCTCTCTGTCCCCTTTCCAGGACTTCAAGCCCCTGTCTATTACAAGCCCACTGAGTCCCACAGTTTCCTTGTCTGCAGCTCCTTCCATCTCTGGCGTACTAAACACTCTGTCCCTCTTTCACACTTCCTTAGGCTCCATGTGGACGTCTGTAATGAAGCCTTCAAGATGAGGAGTTTCTTCATCAGTAGAGGAGACCCTTCTCTATGTCAAGTCAGGAGTAGACCTTGTAAGAGGAAACCAAGTAATGAAACCCACAGCCTGCTGGTCCCCCCATTCCACCATAACACTTAATCTCTCCCACATGTCCCCATTTTGCAGACTGACCTTCCCACAGAAACCTTTTTTTCCTCATCCTCCCTTCATCTCCTGCAATCGACCACCTAATCTACACAAGCACTGTGTCTACAGCTCACTTCACAGAGGAAAGCCAAATTCTTCTCTTGATACTTTGAGCTGTCACAGGAGCCACTGTGTCACTTGCAGTTATGTCACCCATAATGCTCTTGTATTGGGCCTCACTTGTAAGTTCAATATTAAACATCAGAACAGTCCGGACAAGAAGAGGCCATTCAGCCCCACAAAGCTCGCCAGTCCTGTCCACTTGATGTTTTTTTAAAAAGAATGAAGTCGAGCTTTGAAGGTCCCTGAAGTCCTGCTGTCCACCACACTACCTGGTCACTTACTCCATGTGTCTATTAGAAAAAACTTCCTAATGTTTGTGCGAAATTTCCCCTTCACAAGTTTCCAACTGTGTCCCCGTGTTCTTGATGAACTCAATTTAAAATAAGGGTCTCAATCCACTGTGCTAATTCCCTTCATCATTTTAAACACTTCACTCAGATCTCCTCTTCATCACTATAAAGGCTCAGCTCTTTTAATCTTTCCTCATCACTCATCCCCTGTAGCCCCAGAATCAGCCTAGTCGCTCTTCTCTGGACCTTCTCTTGTACTGTTATGTCCTTTTTGTAGCCTGGAGACCCAAACTGCACACAGGACTCCAGATGAGGCCTCACCAGTGTGTTATAAAGGTTGAGCAGAACCTCCTATGACTTGTACTGCACACGTCAAGGCGCTATATAACCTGGCAGTCTGAAGGTACACAAATGAGTGGACCTCTCTATTTTGGATTTTTAACGTATTCATTGGATTTCTGTTGATCTGTTTGAACATCCTGACGCTGACTGATTTTACTTCCATGAATGTTATGGTTTATTCATTCATGTGATTGATTTTGGGTTTAGATTATTCACTTCTCACACCTTTGTGATCACTTAACTCTCATTGTGTAAAATTAACTTGGTTTTTCTTTATGAAGAAAAAGTCTCACTTAACCAACTACCTGGTTTTGACCTTCACTTCATTTAAAGACTTGCGTTCATCTTCAGGTCTTTCCTTAATTCAGTCCGCTCAGTTCCAGGATGCCACCCAGAACAGAAAGCACATTTATTTTCAGTAGGGATCGAGTTTGTGCCAAAAGATCAAAATATTGAGATGACAAAAGCCAAAATGCTACCCCAAAAGTCATAGTTTATTCACCAGGAGAAAGAGCAAAAAAAAACTATGAAGTGTCTTTTCATTCGTATCCGTAACCTCGGACACCCAAGAAGTCTGCAGGGCTAAAATTAACAGTGTCAGTTTTGAATTCCCAGATCTGACACTTATTTTGGGTTCTTTTTGGGGATCATCAATGTCGATTCAGAGGTTTCACATTTTTAATTTCTCTGTTATATTCCCTGTAGCCCCCCATAATCAGCCTAGTTGCTCTTCTCTGGACCTTTTCTTGTGCTGCTATGTCCTTTTTGTAGCCTGGAGACCCCAACTGCACAAAGTACTCCAGATGAGGCCTCACCAGTGTGTTATAAAGCTTGAGCAGAACCTCCTGTGACTTGTACTCCACACGTCAATTTTTTGACCATCCCCTATAGCCCAGGACTCAGCCTTGTTGCTCTTCTCTGGACTTTCTCCTGTGCTTCTATGTCTTTTTTGAAGACCAAAACCACACCCAGGACTCCAGATGAGGCTTCACCAGTGTGTTATAACCTCCTGTGACTTGCACTCCACACGTCAAGGCGCTATATAACCTGACATTCTTCTGCACACTGCCTGCCAGTTGAGAGCGTCGAGTCCACCACGACTCCTAACTCCTTCCCATATGGTGGACTCTTGATTTTCAGACCCCCCCACGGTGTATTCAGACCTCACATTTTTACTTCCTACGTGTCGCACTTCACACTTCCTGACATTCAATTTCATGGCTCTTGCCAGTCTAACAATCTTCTCCACTGCATTTCGTGTCGGACGTGTCCAGCCATCTAAGCTGGCCGCTTCAGTTAAGACCTCACAAAGTCGAGAGCAGATCGCCTCACATCCGCTGGTCACAGCCACACTGACCTCTCTGTCTGTGTTCCTTCACAGGACTTCAAAGACACTTTTTCATCTCGGCTTCTTCTCACGCTGGGGTCACGTATTCCCGCAGGACATTTTAAGGTCTCCCTTCGTCATCTCTAATGGCAGCTTCTTCTCACCTACGGTCCCCTTTTCTCCGTTCGTCTTCTGTGTTTCCTCCACTTTATGCGTCCCGTTCTTCCCTTTTCATTGGCACACCTGATCTCGTTGTCTCTTTAACCTTCTTTCCTCTTCACCGTGGTAACCGTTTTTTCCATATCAACGTTTTGACATTTTGAACCAGTAAGGGTCACTGGGCGCCACTGTCCACCAAGGGTCTTTCCCTGAGCCGCCCTTTCCGAAGACGCCATGTTGTCGTGAAGGCTTAGTGTGCTCCTCTGATTTCCGATGAGCCTGATCATCGTTTTCTGATGGATTTTCGCACGTCATCTAAAAAGAAATTCAATACCCCCAGTAATCGCGTTACAATCACCAAACATGCACGGCGCAACATTCGATCAAAGAAAATGAAAGAGACGGGCCTTCAGCTTTAGCAATCGATGCACGGAGTAACTCAGTGGATGACGGTAATTCAATTACTTCATTAGGCGCCGGGCGTTCACAGAATGCTGCGGCTGCAGAAAGGACTGCGCTCAGGATGAAGGACACGTGAGCTGCTGCATCTGTTCAGGTGAGGAGGAGGAGGACCAGCGTGGTATTCTGGGCTGGTCATTGTGTCCTCACTGAGGTCTGATCGTGAGGTGCCTCACTTCAGATGACCCGTCTCTTTTTAAATACAGTGCCTTTCGTGGTGGGCCGTATCATAAATTGGGATGTGAGTTTCCTGGCACCCCCTACTGTCAGCATCTCACCGTGTCTTGTGGTCAATGGTTTCATTTCAAGCTCTTCCATGTTCCTCATCTTCATCCTCACTTTTGATTGGTATAAGCGCCCCCTCCAGCAGGCCCTCCGTCTTCAATGTCTCACCAGATTGTTTTCCTTTCCGCTTGACTGCCGAGGATTCCTCCAAAGTGTCGGCTCTGCTCGGACCGAAAACGCACCATAATCCACTCCACTGTGTGAGTGCTACATGGCATCCCAGAGGGGACGCCACGAGATAAGAAAGCAAAAGGACAGGCTCTCTGACCGGATGGGTACAAGAATCCTTACCTGGCAGGGAGGCCAGCATGATGGGGGCACCAGGAGAGACATCAGCATCTGGGTACTGTGTTTCCCCAATACACTAGAGGGCAGCACACAGGGCATCATGGGAATTGGAGTTCTGGAACGCAGCCGTGTTGGGTTCTGTGGGTGCCACTAGGGGGCGCTGCAGGGGGATGTGCTCCCTACTATGCTGGGATGCATGTCACACCCAGAAGGGCTTCCTATGGGCCTTGTGCTGAAGTACTGCGGGTCAAAGATAATGGGAGGCGCATCATCTGAGCCAGTAGACAGAGCTGGGAGGAGGTGGATGAGGAGGTGGACGAGTGTGAAGAAGGAGGATTGGTTTCTGGGCGGGTTACTTTGGTTGTTCTTATTTTGATCTGTGGAGATAACATTTATTAATACAATGGGACTTATTTGAACCTGTGACTGGTTTGGGTGTGATTGGAGGGCTTCGGGGCTCAGTGGCGCCCCCTACTGGCTACAACTGCCATACAATTTTATCACCCAGCTTTTTTGATAGTCCAAGCCATGTGACGCATCACCCAGAATCATTCATTGAACGTCTCAGACTTCAACTTCACTGAAGTTGTCCTGACATTGCATGGCTGAGTACCTAAAATGTGGAATTTCGAGAAGAGGCAGAAGGGAGGTGATGTAGACACCTGTGTGGCTCCTCTCTCCACGATGGCAGAGGTGCTCAGATGGCAACAAATTCATGGAATGAAACTGCAAAACGTGACAAAGCAGAATGTAAGGAAACATGGGAAACACAGGCACTCCTCTTCCTCCTCCTCCTCCTCCTCCTTATCCTCCTCTTCCTCCTTATCCTCCTCCTCCTCTTCCTCCTTATCCTCCTCCTCCTCATCCTCTTCCTCTTCCTCATCCTCCTCATCATCATCGTTGTCCTCCTTGTCCTCCTCCTCCTCCTTGTCCTCCTCCTCCTTGTCCTTCTTGACATCCTCGTCTTCCTCCTCCTCCTCTTCCTCCTCTTCCTTGTCCTCCTCCTTTATCAAGTCTGTAATAGCTGGCACAGCCTGCTACAGGTGCCATTGTAACGAGATCATCAACCTTCTTCACTCCATCCATCATCGAGCATCTCCGTCTCCCACTGAACAGTCATGTAAACAGTTCCCTTCCTCTGTATTTGACATTGTTTGACCAAACTCTGCCCACTGCTGGCCAGGAGAATATCGACGTGGCCATCAAATGGGCCACCACAAGTAGAAATTCCACCTTCATCGCCGCCACGTGGTTTGTGTTGTGCTCTGTGGTCACAAGCTTTCCATGCTGTACTTATAAACGGGTTTGGTCACGTCACTGCACAGTCGTCTCCATGGTTACGGCCAGAGGTGTGGTCAGGTCAGGTCACAGGGTCAAATGTCAGGCAGGAGTTGTGCGGGTCGCAGTTGTCAAAAGTCTGAATTTAGGACGGCGGGACAGTGGCACCCCCTAGTGGTCTCTGAGTGGGGGTGTTCATTCTAACAAGGGGGGGCCCGCTAATCGAATGTCCTCTCTTTGTTTCTTTCAGACAAACAAGGCGGTGGCCAAAGGCGATTTCCACCAGGCGAGCTCCAGCTCCAGAAGGGCCCTTTTCCTGGCTGTCCTTTCCATCACCATCGGGACGGGGATTTACGTCGGGGTGGCCGTGGCTCTCATCGCCTACCTTTCAAAGAACAATCACTTATAACGATCAACTATTCTGAAAAAAAATTGAAATATTGAAAAAATGTTGTAGGCACCTAAAGGGCGGCACGGAGCGAGAGGTGCCATTGGTGTCACCGCGACATGAGGTGGGCATACGGTGGGAAGACTCTGCTAGAGGAGCTCGGTGCTGCGTTGTTTTTGGATTCCTTTGCTACGCTTTCTAATATTTAAGCTTCATGAAGCACTGAATCGCCCCCTTGTGCCAGCCTCACGCCGTCGGGGTGCCAGGAGGTGAAGAGGACATAAAGCGCCACAAACAGCTCCTTGTTTTTTTTTTTTTTGATGTGCTGCTGACTGCGAGGCCCACACGGTGGACATTTTCGAAGCACTGGCCCTCGTCATCTGCTGCACACGTCCCGTCTGCCACCCATCAGCCTGTTTCGAGGGTCTCTTGTCTGCACCCCTTCATGTTCTGCATGAATACTCAGCTGCTCCGCTCCACCCACAGCGACCCACCTCTGCCACCTTCGTACCCAAATCCCAGGCTGCAGCGGAGGGGGCGGAGTCTCTCTGCCTCTGGAGGAGATGAGAACTGATAAAGACAACGCCCGGCGGTAGCGGGCACGGCAGGCACGACTGGACTGTCATGCAGCAGCCAACCAAATGACATAAACGCGCGTGAAGCAGGTGCATGTGAACATCCAGCTGAGCACTGTGTACTGTAAATAAAGGACATGCCACACTGCGCCCCCTCTGTGTTAACGGCATGGGGGGGCTAACCGGGGGGGTCAGAAAAAAGAAAACGACATTGCAGTACCAACGACTTGCCTTTCACCCAACAGAAGGGGCTGACTGGGGGCACAGGGCGCTGTTTCCGCTACTGGGGTTCACAGTAAGGATGAGCTCAGAAAGTTCCACTCTGGTGGCTTTTAAAGCGCCTTTCATAACGTTGATGGGGTGTCATGTCTTGGATGGGATACAAGAGCAAGGGGTCCGAAGCACTTTCATTTTATACACAGTAAAATAAAAAGATATACACACACCCACACACACATTATGTAATATATATTGTGGCCACTAGGGGCGTCACTGACCCCTAAAACTTAGATACAAAGACTCAGAGCCCAATAAAAGCAAAACTTTTTGTTGGTCTTTAACCCCCCAGTGCCACTCGGGCTTGGCATTCTAAGTAAAAACTTAACCCTGTTAAACTGGAAAAACACACCATAAACAGGAAACGTATTTAAACAATGCAGACCTTTTGAATTGAAGCTCCGCCTCTCCTCCTCTTTTCATTGGTCAGGAGTCTTGTCTTCAGTTCTAAACCTCAATTTTATTTATTTTTTCTCTTCAATAAAAATTTGTTCACAAACACAAGGAACGTCCAGCAGGCCTCAGTGTGAGGACGAGTCCCCCAAAGCGTTTCACTTCAGCCGTTCCCATTGCCCGCCCAGCGTGTGTTACGTGTGCTGCTGTCGACTCCCCAGTGGGTCCAGTGGGTTCAAACACTTTTATCCCATCACTAAACTGGACCCTTTATCCTTGTCAGAGAGCATCAGTCCATCCATCCATTTTTCTATCCAATGCAAGGTTGTGGAAAAGCTGGAGCCTGACCCAGCAAGTGGCGGGCACAAGGCAGGAACAAAATCTGGACAGGGCACCAACCCACCTAACCACCATGCCTTTGCACTGTGGGAGGAAACCAAAGCAAAGCCACATGGAGATCCTGCAAACTCCACACACTGGGAGCACCCAGGAATTGAATGCCCATCTCTCTGTTGCCACCGTGCCACCCTGTGAGAGTGTAGTTTAGTTGTTTTTTTTAAAACAAGCCATACATGAGCAGGTCTTTAGTGTGGAATATTATCCAGTTTGTATCACAAGTTAGATTTCCATTAATTGTACTTTTGTGCCAGTCTGCCACTTTCAGGCCTGGCATCAGAGGTGTCTTCCTGTCTACCTACAGTATGCCAGTCCCCTAGTTAGTGAGGATGAGTAAGGGAGTATGGATGTGAAGAGAGGGGCGTCTTTGTGTGAAACTCACAAGGATGCCAGCAGCAAAGTGGCACTCATCTGCTACTGCGTCTTCCCCCATAAAAGGCTGACTGGCACACTTTGTTTTATTTGCTTTGGTATTTCACCAACCTCATCGATTTTGTTTAAATCTGAGCAGAAGGCCGCCAACATCTTTCCGCAGCTCAGTGGGCAGAAGATGAAATGTGGGCCGACTGCACAGACTGCGGAGAGCTTGGCGAGGCGCCCTGCACAGCTGATGGAGAGCAGTGGGATGGAGGGGGGGCAGATGGTGATGATCAAGCTGGATGCCCATCATCAGACCTTCTTGGAAGTAAAAAAAAAGAACCAAAAGAAACTTCACTGAGTTGTGTGGTAAAGGACGCCAACCACAAATCTTCAGAAGATGCTGTTTGGAGAAATACAGAGCACCGCGAGTTGGCACTGCCCTGCTTGTGGACTCGACTGGGCACATCCTCTGAAACATGCTAGTGTTAGACTGAGAATGGCATCAAAAATGAATTCTGGGAATTACAGAAAGGGTGCGCCATGGCAGGTTGCAGCATCAAAGTGCTAAAGAAGCAGAGATGACAGCAAAGATCACATTTCCCAGGCCAGCAGTCCCAGAGGACAGGAGAAGACGACGACGACGCCATTAATATTCACAGCGGAAACGGGCAGGTGCGGCATACGAGAGTCAGTTTTTTTTTCTGTCATGTAGAAAAACGAAGACTAATTTATTTTTTTGTACAGAAGACAATTTGAGTGAAATAAAGGAGCAAATAAAAGGGAGCGAAAATAAAATAAATAAAATAGAAGGGAGCAGCCACTTCCAGGCTGTCTTTTAATATAGCGCCTTTCATGTGTAACACTGTACTGATGTCCTGGCTGGCATGGCTGCCGTTCCCTTTCCTGGATGGGACTATAAAAAGGATGGACATGATGGGCACTAGTGGGTAGCATCCCCAGGCTAGTGTGCTGTGATGCCCCTGGTGCCCACTGCCTTGGTCGCTTTCTTTTATTAGGGGCATCAATGGCTGTGAACCGAGGATAGACCTGAGCGAGTGAGAAGGCAAGCCAGACGGTTTATTAAACAAATGAGAATTAAAGTGTGAGAAGGTGCAGACCTGAGAAATGTCAAATTAAAACATCACAAATGACGATATATTTTTTAAAATTGCTGCCATTACAATCAGACAGCATCTTCGGAGCCGATAAATAAATCCAAATAATACAGTTTAAGTGCCATGGAGGACAGACGGGTAGGAACAAAAGGCATATAAAAGACGGACCAGCGGAAGTCGGAGGTCCAGAGCAGGTCCAACCCTCCCATGACAGGTGGCAGTGGTCCTCCGAGGCCTCCCAGTTTGGACACCTGCAGGGGGGTACATGGGACTTGGAGTCTGGAAGTGCAGCCTTGTCGGGGTCCATGGGTGCTCCTGGTTTCCACATGACCTGGAAGTGAAGACCTATTGTGGCACTGGAAGCGTTCCTGGGCGCAGCTTAGAAGGAGCTCACCACCTCACTTGGATGTGTCAGCATTGGGAGGCAGCGGGCGACACTCAACTGGAGGAGAGGAGAGGACGTTCACTTGTCTGTAGCTGGGTATTGTTGTTTGGCACACTTGGCAAGTCATATTTGTGTAATAACATTCTTTATTTGAACCCGGGACTGTGTTGTGTCTGAGGTTTGGGGCTCAGTGCTGCCCACTTGTGGCCACAATACATTTAAAACCACCAGTCCATGGAGAGGTGACCCTCTGCGTTCTTTCTGTTTCACACTCAGTCCTCGTCAGGACCTCAGGACTCATGACCTCAACCCACCACCTCCACCGGTACCCGCAGACCTTGACTGCCACCTCACCTGGGTCACCACTATTAGTAAGCTGCCACTTCAGTGCCCCCGGGTGCCTTGCCCTCACTCGGACCCTACTGTCTGCTCCTTTGGTCATCATTCAGCCCTCACGGATGTCACCACACATTAGCACCCCCAGCCTACCCGTCTTGATCCTCTTTAAATAACCAGCCTGGCTGATTTCGCCCTTTGCTGTTTCTCGTTCTTTACGTCGCCATTTAGCGGTAGTTTCTCTCCCAAACGTCTCTTCTCTTCTGCTCGGCTCCCTTTAATTCCATTTGCCTCTCGGCTGAAGGCCATTCATGAATTAACGTAAATTGGCGCACATCCTTCACCAGCACGAGCTCCACAGACGGGTTGGTACTGAAAGCCACTGAAACCATTCAACAAAGTAAGCAATTCAAACACCCACAGGGGATTCTGGGAACTGTAGTCCTGCTGGGCAGCCTTGCTGGGTTGTGTCGGTGCCACCAGGGGGAGCTGCACGGAATGGCTGTCTGCATGTTGAGGAGCATCGGCCCGACCCGAAGGTGCTTCCCTGGCACAATGTTGTGGCACCTGACGTACTGTGGGGTCCGACATAAAAGGGGGCTTCCTGGGATGTCAGAGTCAGGAGGAGGAGGAGGACAACGCTTGCTAGAGGAGGTTTGAGAGAAAAAGAAACAAAGGAAGGAAGGATTTGTGAGTTGTGCGTTGAAGGTGTAAATATGAGATTTGAACCAGGGGCTTGTGTTGGAGGTTGTGGGGGTCCTGAATTGCCCTTTGTAGCCAAAACTGGATAAAATCATTATGACCTGCGGAGCGCTCCCTTACCAGGAGGGAGTCATGAGAAGAAAAAGCCTGTCCTGGCAGCCCCAAGCATTAGCCTGGGATCAGACCCGGGCATGATGCCAGCACCCCCACAAGGCACCTTATTTCACATCTTTGGACCCCCGCTAGTTTTCTGCGCATGTCTTCATCTTCTCATGTGGCTCCCTTGCATTTTGGTCTGCCATCACTGGCAGGACAGCGATTAACTCAAAAGAAACCCCATTGGTGCAGCCCCTCTAGGGGGTCCCGGGCAGCGTCTCCTTGATTGTGTTCAACATTCGGCTGGCAGTTTTATCCAAGGTCGGGGTTCCTGATGTCTTTTTACAGACTTTTCATTTTCAGGGTTGCACATTGAGGCCGACGTAGGAGCCGAATCAGCAACCTGTGCGGCAAACAACCGCACCCCAAAATAATACACACGATTGATGGCAGACCACCGTAAAAAGGCGCTATATAAAATGCCAGAAATGCACCCCTAATCCTGACTCAAGGTGTGCATTCCAAAAGGGACAGGAGGACTGGGACTGGCGGGCAGCTTTGAAAGGCACTATATTGTACTGTCCGGGGGGGTGTGACAGACTTTATGGAATTTAACCCTAAAGGACTGGTGGCTTCTTCAGCTGCCACTTCACCCCACCGTTCAGGTCTTCTGTGGTTCCAGGTACCCCCGGCTGCTTTATCCTTTATGCCCACCCACCTCACCTACCAGCATCACCTCCCTCTGCCAACCTGGGATCAGAGGCAAACCATCTGCCACACTTTCCCCCCATTTGATGAGAAGACCCAAGGCCAGGACTCACACGAAGCTCTTTGGCTCCCCCAGGTCCACACTATCAGGGGCTGCTTTGTGTGGTTGGCTTCACCAGGTCACCTCAAGTGACATTTGTGACAGTCCATCTCTCAGGTCCTGACCCACCGGGGTGCCACACTTGAAGCCCACGTGGCTGTCAATGGGCTCCTCTGTGATTCCAGTGTTCCCCGTCCCGTTGTCTTTCTGGGCTCATTGGCTGACCAGTAAAGTTTGCACTTCACCTGAGGATGGCGTGAAGAAGAGAAGCAGCACAGAGTGAGGTTTAGGGCTCATCGGTGGTGCTGAATAACGTGGAGTAAATGGAAAAAAAGGTCACTCGTTGCAGAAAATGGCAGAACCTCCGGTCATGTGGTTTCCAGTCAGGAAGGGGCGGGTCCAGGAGGGTGGACAACGGAAGTGACATCAGAGGGAGGAGGACAGAAGGCAGGAGAACACAGCGCCGACCCCTGGAGTGGAGGGTAACTACCATCGCCACAGGCCTTGAGGTGCCCGCCAAGCGCCATATGAAAATACACTGAACTGAAGTGAATTATGAGTGTGGCAACGTGTGGCATGTAGATGGGCACGTGCAAGTAAGAACTTCACAGGCGGGACAACAAGGACACCACAAACTTGTAACGAGAAGCTTCAACGGTGAGGGAGCTGTGGAGGGGAAGTTGGCCGATCTTCACATAAAGGGAGACCCTGAAGGTTTATCAAGCATGGGGGTCACAGCAGAGCCTTCAGGATTTTATGACGTTGTTTAGTTTGGGGTTGGTGTTGTTCATGAAGCACATTTGACAATAAATGGTGTAAACATTTAGCTTCTGGAGCCCACCATGCCCACCGTGTCCCCCATCAGTTCTTTTCTGGCTCTTAAGTGACCCAATAGCATACCAGAGGGGTCCTCAGTATTGCAACGAGAGATGACAAACAGGAGTGGCACTTTACGCCAGACTGGTGGGCAGTGAAACCTGCAAAGGGCCGTCGTCTTCTTCGTCAGCTGACCACCTCCCCAAACCACCCCCCCCCCCCCCCCCCCGGCTGCTCTGTGGCTCCACAAACTCCCGGCTGCTTCTCACCTCGGAGCAAAGACGACCCGTCAGCCACACCAGCCCCCCAGCTCTGTGAAGGTCGGGGTCCACATTCAAGGCTTACACACACCCAGGCTAATGGATGTCAGCAGTGTGGAGATCGAATAAACAAATAAAAGATTACATCGAGTGTCTTAGGGCCGGCCAAGCACTTAAGTCCTGAGCAGGTCCAGAAATGCCCACTAGAGGGGGAACTCCCCTCACAAACCCCGGCTGGTCACACAGCAGGCGACCCAGAAACTTTATAAGATAAGAAAGTGCTCTGTGACACCAGAGGGTCCACAAAGTGAGCTGAAGTCCAAATCCCAGATCCAAAGCGACTTCTCTAGATGGAGCACGGGTTCAAAAACTCCCAGAAATCACCAAAAGCCCCAGAACTCACCATGCCAGAGCACATTCGAAAATGAACCGCCTGGGATTGTGGGTAAGGTGAGGGCAGACCCTGGCAGTGATGGGCTGGTGGTCCTCTTCGTGTTCGACGTCTCTTTGGTTCGTTTTTGAGTCGTTGATTCTTTATTTTAGGATTGTGTTGTCCCGTGTGTTTTGTGGGGGGTTGTCCTCCAAGAGGCGGGGCCACCTGCCAATCATCGACAGGAGCCGCCCTCCACATTATTAACATGAAAGGGGGCGTCTCCCACAGATCCTGGTGGTTCACCTTGAATGTCCCCCGGAGTGGGGGGGTTGGCTGGTGCCTTTTGTGAATTACTGGATGGGCACGACAGAAAACAAAATGGCTGTGCTCAGGGACCACTAGGGGGAAGGCACCATAACAGCAGATGTGCCCCCAGGTGAGTGTGTGGGACCGGCTGGCACTGCTGAGTAATTTGGTCTCCTCGATTCTGGGCGAGAGCCGCTGCTTTTGTGTGTTTAAGGCACTAATTAAAAAGTGCCAGGTGGGCATCAGCGTGTGCGCCCCCCCCCCTCCTCCCCCTGGGGGCTTCAAACCACATCACTTGCAGTCATCCATCACCGCCTCCAGACGGCTGGGGACAAAAAAAAATAAAGAAAAGATTTATGGTGTAAATGCAATCAGGGAATCGGCCTGAGCAGGAGCTGAAACACAAAAGAGGTGACGTGAAGACCAGTGGGGGACAAAATGGGGGGACGGAGAGGACAACAGGCGGAGCAGTAAAGCGTTCAGCGCGTCAACTCTGCTTGAAACAAATCATTAAAAGAAGGAGCCCTCTGGCTTATAAAGCGACCTGCGATTTATCATATTACTGTGCTGGGATTTTGTATTTGCAGGTCATTTCTAAAGGTGCCACAGAAAGAGGGGCAAAAGTCCACTTCAGCTCCGGTGTGACAAGACCCTCAGGCTCTCGAAAGTGTCAACTATAAACACACCTAAGGGGTAAATTAAAGACGATTGTCCCCTTATTTCTAGCAGAAGACCTTCCTTTCAAGCCAAAATCAAATTTCTAAAAGTCTACCCCAAGTGTGACAAACGGACAGAATGGGGACAGCAGCAGGGACGGCAATGCAGATGGCATCCAAAAAATATTTGGAACTGGGGCTCAGCTCGGGGTCTGGGGGACCATCTCATGAGAAAGAATCGACCAAATTCATTAAAATAACGGCAGCGTTTAGTTTTAGGTGAGCTGAGGATTTGATTGTGTGTCTCAATAAAGAAAAAAAAAAAAACAGAGAGGTGGGAAAGGAACTCGAAAAAAATACACGGGTATGAAAGGCGCTATAAAAGGTGAAAAACAATAGACAGATAGAGAGGAGGATATGGAAGGTAGTGAATAAAAGATAGACAGATGAAAGGTGCTATATAATAGATAGATAGATAGATAGATAGATAGATAGATAGATAGATAGATAGATAGATAGATAGATGTGAAAGGCGCTATATAATACATATATAGCTAGATAGAGTCAGTGTGTATTCGGATGCCTTCACTCTTATTTCAAATTAATAAATTTGTTATTTTTGCCCATCAGTCTACACTCGAAAACTCACAATGACGAAGTCACAACTTATTTTCCAGTAGGATTCAAAAAAGAATTGTAAATCTGAAACTGAAGTCTCTCACTCCTAGACGTTTTCAGACCCTTCATTTAGTTACTTTATTGAAGCCCCTTTGACAGCAGTTCTATTTTATGGGTGGTCGCACACGAGCCCCTCCGTTCTTCATTTGCGCTTTCTGATCTTTTTTTTTTTAACTAATGTAACAGCAAATCTCAAACAGCGCCCTCTGCTGTCTGTTCACGTTTAGTCAAAACAAGGAATGTTGCTGTGGGCTCAAAAGTCCACCCAAAGTAATTTGTGTTTTTTTTTTCTTACAATTCCTGATTATAAGAAAAATTTCATCGCATAAATTGCAGTTATAAAAATATATTGAACTGTGACTTACGATTAAACTTAAAGGACGTCCTTTTTGACACATTCGGGTCTTTGCATCGGCCCTTTGCGCGTCAATGTCTGTCTGTGTTCTGTGAAGGTCCGGCGCCCCCTACTGGTTTGGCTTCTGCTGCTGCTGCGCTTAAAGATTAAATGGAAGGAAGCGGACTCAGGTATAAATGTCGGATGTGTGCCTTAGAATTCCCTCTGATGGACTGGCACCCCGAGCAGAGCCTCATCCTGCCTGTGCCCTCTTTGGTCTGGAAAGGCTCCGGCGCCCTGCGGCCCTGACATGGGAATTTAGGGGTTTATACAGTAGACGAATGGCTGGTTCGATGCTCTAATGTGAGGTCATTTTTCATTTTCACATCTTCCCCCCTGGACCCGAGTTTAAATTACGAGGATTAAGTTAAATTAATAAATGGCATCCTGTAGACCAGAGCACGAAGTAGTTTATGAATAACGCAGGGGCATTGGGTGACAAGAGGAAGCGTGGCGGGTGACAATGGGGTGACGACATGCCGGTTTGTCCGTTTCTTTCCTGGCGCATGTGCGCAAAAACAAATCACTGAGCGCACGCGGCTCTGATCAATGGCGCTGCTGAAAAATCGATAGGGACGGATAAATGGGGGCTCGTAGAGCCGACGGCCCCCGCCATTACCGACGGGATTGTAATTCACCGGCCATTCGATTAGACTGACGGCGGCGCTTTTTCTGGATATTAAGCCATTGCAGAACGGCGCTGCCTCACTAAAACGGAGTTGGGAATGAAGGGCGCATTGTGGGAAGAACAACGAGCTTACAGTATAGCGCCTTTCCTCAATGCCTATCAGGCTCGGCTTGCTGTTCTCAGTTCAGTCTGCCAGTTATGGGTGACACGATCGAGGGACTGCGCCCAACTCACACCCAGTGCAGCTGCTTTATCGCCATCCTGTCCCCTCGGCCACCTGAGCAGGGACCCCGAGGTCGCGCAGTAAAAACACAAATGACGCAAACCAAACCCAAGATGAACGGATTCTCTGCTACCTTTCTTTATTTTACCAACAATCCATAAATGTGTTCCCTCCTCGTATCTCCACGTCGAGCTCCAGTCAGCAGCGTTTGCACTGAGCGCCTTAGCCGTTTGATTACCGATTGAAAGCCCCGTCGAGACTTCTTAGCAAAAGCCAAAGAGAACTGCGGCGGTCTGAGCTCACAAGTTTCAAACCGAACGATAAATGAGGACCAGAAAGCTTTAAAAAGAGGCCATCGGGGGACTTCACTTCAAAAAGGCCCACCGCTCCTTCGTCATCAGCCCGCCTTCTATATCAGAAGGAAATAAATAAATAAATACAAATACATCAATTAATCATGAAATGTCACCAATACATTATAGAAAACCATGATAAGCGAGCATAAAGAATGACACGTGTCATGAAAATGTTTCTTGTTTGTTTCAGACCATAGTGTGTGTGTGTGTGTGTGTGTGTGTGTGTAAAATGTATTTATTTATTTATTTGTTCATTTATACATTTAAAGAACTTCTGTAAAAAGCCAAACTTCCAGCTGGGACAAATAAAGTTATATCTATCTATCTATTATATAGTTCCTTTCACTGTATCTATCTAGTCATTTTACTGTATAGTGCCTTTCACTTTATCTATTTCTATATCATATAGTGCCTTTCATTCTTAGTGCAGAATCATCTGAGAATTTCCGCTGTGTCCTGACCTGCTGCTGTATTTCTAGTCAGTGGTGTACCGAGTGATGAGACGTGGTGACAGACCTGTCCCTTGTGGTGCTCCAGTCTGACTCACACAGTCCCTGATTGTCACACACTGTGGTCCACCTCACAGATCGCCCACCATCAGGACCCCACAGGCTCGTCCACCTGCACATCTCTGAGTTTACCCCTCAACACGGACGGCTGGATGTTACTGAAGGTACTGGAGAAGTCAGAATACCATCATCCTCAAAGTATGTCCAGCCTCGTGGAGCAGACGGGTCATTGTGTCCTGCACTCCGGTGTTTGTCTGACAGGTAAATTTCAGGTGGTCTTTCACAAGTGGACTCTCATAGTCCAGGAAAAGCCCCTCAAAGATCTTCATGATGTGAGATGTTAGTGCTGCTGCTCTGTAGTCGTGAGGTGAAGGGGCACCTGCTGTCTTTGGACCTGAACAATGCAGGGTGACTTCCACAGCAGCGGTGGCACCTTAGTGACAGAGGACACCACACAGTCGCTCAGCACAGGCCCCCTTAAGAACTTGAGGATGGATTCTGTCTGGTCTGGTGGCTTTTCCTGCGTGTGGCTCCTCATACTGATGGTCAGATGTGGACCCCTCACTGGCCACTCCACTTGGATGTGGTTGGATGGTGTTCTGGTCATCAGACGAAGGTGGAGGGTGCATAGGACGGGTCAGAAGATGAAAATGAGAAGGTGAAGGAGCTGAGGTCCTCGCTTTCATCAGACTCAGAACACTAAACAGACCTCATGGTCAGAATAACCAGAGCTGTAGAATCAGAAGCCTTGAATCGCAGAACCTGAAACACGTTGAATGTTTAGCCAGAAGGACAAGTCTTGGATGGCGTTTCCCTTGAGCCACCGGTGACAAAGACAGTCGTGTTAGTGACATCATCTGACAGGACCCTGGTACAGCCCACTAATGGCAGAAGTAAATAGCGCCATGGCAACAAGAACACAGAAAGACATCACCCGTCATGAAGACAAGATGGCAACATAACAATTTGCCAAACATATATTTTAGAAAAAAAAAAAGAATTATTCCTGAGATAATAGTAATGAAGGGAAATGTTCAGAATATGGAGATTGTGGGGTCCCAGGGTGGGCTTGAATTCAGTTTCCTTCCAGAGAGCTGATGAGCTTGGAGTCAGGAAGGTGGATGACAGAAGAAAAAGGAGACCTGGACGAGGACAGTGACAGGTGACAAATTCTCTGGCAGCATCTCATTAGACAAGCCCATCCCCCCCCCAGCTATTTAAAGTGCCCACTGTCATATTCCTACTTTTAGGTGGTCCCGTGTGTGTGTGTGTGTGTGCAAGCAGGTCCAGGATTTCCTTCTGCCTTACCCAACCCGTCATGGCTGTCATCCAATTCCTTCTTTTCTTTTCCACTGCTGTGCCCCCACAATGCACTTGAGACAGAAATCCCCAAGTTTGGAAAGTTTGGTTCTGTCACAGGTGGCACTCAGCTGGGACGGTAGGGAGTCCCCTCACTTATCACTCGTCCAGGCTCATGGCTTGTGGTTTCTCCAGGACTTTGATGTGAAGCACAGCGCAGATCTTTACTCGGGTCCCTTGAGGACTCGTCACACGTGAGAGATGAGGGACAAGGACGTCACAAGCAGAAGAGGAGCTCGTCTGTCTGATGTCTCATGTTTCACATACCATTAGAAAAGGTTCAAAAGAACTCAAGGGCCGTTAACCCTTTGTACTGCACTGGCTCCGTCAGACAGCACGCTATTGGCTGCCAGAAAAACCAGAAGATTGGTGTCGGTCGGTAAATCTGGCATAGCCTGTGATTAAGAGTCGTGTAGTGTGACATCGGCCACAGACTAACATCTCGTCTTCTGCTTCCTACCTGCAATTTGGTCTGCCGGGACTTTCTGAGGACTCTATAAAAAGAATGGGTGGGCCGCAGACATTTCTCTTATTGTTTTGTCATTCTGGGGTATCGAGTGCTGCTTGATGAGAGAGAGAGAAGGTGGGAGTACCCACCACATGACGGACCACCTCAGGATCCCAAAGTTTGGACTAAATGAATTTACCCGATTCTGGCACTAGGCCACAACAGAATTGTGACAAATGAAGACTTTCTGAGGACTCTGTAGCTCTGAAAAACAATGGGTGGGCCACAGACATGGGTGGGCACCCTTAAGCCTTTGACCATCTCTCTCTGCTGCTGCTCCTCAGTTCTCTTATCCATGCAATGAGACTCGGTGGCCACAAGGTGTGCTGCCGCCCTGGTGACGCTCATCCAGGGTTAGTCACATCACAACTTAAGAGCACCACAGTGACATCTTCAGGTGACACTATTTAAGATGGAGGTGCACTATGCCCAGCGCCCTTGTTATTGATTTCGTGAAGGAAACCTCAATGTTAGCAAAACAAATCTTATTCTGGAGTTGCCCGCCTTCTGGTTGGCGTATTGGGCGAGTTGTTGTCTTTCCACCTGTTGATGTCTCCAGGCTCTCTGACGTCTCCTCATCCTCGCACTACTTTGGGTTTGTCAAAATGCCATCTCGGCGGCACATTAGCGATGCTTGTGCCCAGCTGAAGGATGCTGGAGACTGAGACCCACCGAGCTTTGCTTGCATGGAATTTCCATGTAGAGAAGGCCTGAGGGTCACGTTGTTCTTCTTCTGAGTTCTGGGATATCAAATTCTCTGGGTGGTGAGTGTTGAGGGACAATGGATGTCTGATTTGAGCTACTCGTCCTCATCGAGGTGCCTCTGTGAGTGTGGACAGCTGGTTATCAATCAGTGAGACGGATGGACGCTGAACGGGTGACCCTGAGTGGGGTGACACTGAGGTTATTCAGGCTCTTATCATTTTAGAGAAGTCAGATTGTCTTCGGGGACTCCAAATGAAGGTGTGCAGATGCTGCAATGAGAGCCCCTTGGGGGCAGGCCAGGGTCAGCGTCATCCATTGGGTGAAATCCTGTGGACATTTGAGGATCTTGTGTCCATTAACTGAGATCAAGGAGACGTTTGGCCTCCTCCTCCTCCATTTCTGGTGGCCCACTTGGTGACTTTCCCTCAGCCTCGTACTACTTCATATAATGTCTCTGCTCATCGTGTCTGCCGCTGGCCTGGTCAGTGCTGTGCTTGCTTCATCTGCTTCTCTCTCTGTGCCCTTGTCGCCAATCTCTCTGTCTGAAGTGGCTGTTTGTCTGGGGTTGCATGAGACTCGCTTTGACTGGATCTTCATTTGTTTGTTTGCCGTCTCTGTCTTTCCTCTCCTCTCCAGCTTCTTCAAGTGACTGAAGTAGACGAAGACTTCTGTGGCGTAACCTCAGCAGGAGGAACGGGCAGAGCCGGGCGCCTGTGTGCACTGGTAGTGACAGGAGGTCAGCTGCCCGAGTTCTGTTGTGACTAATGCTGGATGAGTTTGAAAAGGCTGGCACTACTGGCTGAGCACCACCAGGGCGGCAGCACACCTTGTGGCCACCAAGCCTCGTTGCATAGATAGGCTGGTAACCATAAGAAATGAGGAGCAGCAGAGAGAGGGTCAAAGGCTTAAGGGTGCCCACCAATGTCTGTGGACCACCCATTCTTTTTCAGACTTACAGAGTCCTCTTCTGTTGTGGCCTAGTGCTGGAATCGGATAAGTTCCTTCAGTCCTAATGTTGGGATCCTGAGGTGGTCCGTCGTGTGCTGGGTGCTCCCAACCTCTCTCTCTCATTAAGCAACTCTCAATACCCCTGAACAACAAAGCGAAAAGAAAAATTTAGGACTTTTTGTAAATTGTATTTAGAATTAAAAAAAAAAACAAAATTTCCCATTGACTCCGAATATTTGGACCTGTTGTTTTGGCTCAGGGTCATCCAATTCCCGGGCTCCTTGTTGAGATGTTTCTACATCTTGTCTGGAGCCCACCTGTGGTCAGTTCAGCTGATTGAAGTGATTAGGCCAGGTACACACAGCTGTCTATTGAAGGCCCACCAGGTGAGGAAACCCAAAGCCATGAAGTTCAAGGAATCGCCTGCGGAGCGAGAGACACAATTGTGTCAGGGCCACATCCGGGGAATCTAGAGATTGTTCGTCATTACCTTAAACTTGCTGCCCTCCAGGATTTGACCCTCAATCCCAAGATCAGGACAATCAAGCGGCCAGCACCGCTGCGGCCGCCGCTCCGACTTCAGCCGAAAGTCCGCTCAGTCCCGGCCGGGCATGCGCGCAAGCGATCGATCACGTGACTGCCCCCTGAAGTCCCGCCTACCCCTGTCAGTCACACTCCACACACCTGCTTCATCCATCAGGTGAGCCGCGCCAATCCTGTCAAGGATCTCCTTATTTTATTTTATTTTATGCCGTACATAAACTTTACTAAGATGTGAGCCTTTGTCCACTTCATCTGATTGGTGGTCGTCACTGGCAGTCCCTCTATCCGTTTGAGTTGCTAGCTCGTTTTAAACTCTGATCCGCTTCTGGGCAGGAGGACCACAAACTGACTTTTTTTTTTCTTTTTTTTTGGTTGCTCTACTTACTTTATCGGCCAATCAGGAAGTGAGAGGCGACAGCGTTTCTTGATGGCATTCAACGTGTAACCTGCGTGTGCAGACAGACAGCGGCGACATTTAAGGAAGTGCACAGCAGCATCAAGTCGACCAACCGACCTGCCAAACTTAAGAAGAGAAGCAGGAGCGGCCATGGGGACCGGCGGACAGCGCCACCTCCTCCTCGTCACCGCCTGCCTCGTCGCGTGCTGCGCTGGTAAGAGGAGCTGGTCGCGCGTGGGGCACAAACCCGCGGGGGTCTTCTCGAAGCCGCTTTCTGTCTGCTCGTGTGGTTTTCCTGTTGCTTTTTCTGCAGCTCCGCTATACGCAGGCGAATTGCCATCCTCATCTTCCTGCTTTCAGTTCTTCTGAATTGAGAAAAAGTCAAAAACGGCAGGAAAATCCCCCAATCACTCGAAATCAGGCGACAGTGGGGGGTGTCACAGTGAAGGTCCGCTGGCCGAATGCAACTCCGGGGGTCTTTTTAAAGCTCCATCATTAATCACGACTTGCTACAGAGCACCGCGATGGCCGTTAGTTTTTAAAGACCCCCCCAACTTAGAGTACGTTTCACACACCCGAGAAATGTCTTAAGACAGCGGGGGCATCGGTTAAGGTGCGGCCGGTTAATCGGATGTAACAGAAGTGGGGGGTTGTGTCGCGAGCTTGGCACTTATTAGGGGTTTAGACCCCCTCTGATGACGCCGTTAGTCCTACACGTGTGTTAGACGGAATTGGCCAGTTTTCTCGCAATCGTACAGGGGCGAGTGGGCCAAATAGGGGGCTGTGGGTGGATATCCTGGGCTCTCGATGACCGGAGGATGAGGCCACGGCAGCCCCCCGCCAGTGAGAACTGTGTTACAAGTGATTTAAATAGTAACATATTAAATATTACACTACTTTAAAAATTAAGAAGCATCCAAAATGAGTTTTTATTACGTATGTATTCTGTTCTTTTAATAACTTCACTAAGAATGAAACCTTCAGAAATATTAAGGAAGCAAATCCTGTAAAATAATGCAGACAAGTGTCTGGAGCTCAGTGCCCACGCCCACCCAAAAACCACCAAGGGGTCCTCGTTTTCGTTTATTAAACGCGGCTACAGTAATGCGGACGCTCTCGTGACGTGACGTATTTGTGAACTTTTCACTTCTGTGACTTTTTTTGTCATCAAATTAAGTTTTCTGTCGTCAATAAAAGAAAAAAAAATGAAACAGAAATACTAGAAAGTATGAGGGACCCCCAGTCACGTCACTTACTAACCTGTGTGTTTGGGGGGCTGGAGCCCATCCGAGCCAGCACAGGGCGCAAGGCAGGAGGAGCACCAGGACAAGGCACCGGTCCATCGCAGACTCAACACGCACACACACACACAAACGTGGGGGGGGGGGGGGGCTTCGGGGCGTGGCTAATTTAGTGTGTCCTGCATGTCCTTGAAGTATGTGAAGACCCCCACAAGGACACGGCGAGAACATGCAGAGTGCAGGCGGTGAGCACCGAGGACTTGAAGCGCAGTGTCCTTACAGCGGGGCAGCAGTGCCACCCTGTTGTTGACATTTCATTTTAAATTGTGTGACATTTAATGATCGCCTTCACCTGCAAAGAAATCATAATAAAACATAAAAGGCGCTATATCTCCAAATGACGGCGCTAATCCCAAGCATTGACCCCGCTGTGTAATGTCATGTAGCTGTCACCACCTGCCACGTTGTCAGAAATGAGAACTGAACTTCATGAGATTAAGCTCACTCTGCAAAGGCACTGTATAAAATCAGGAGCCCCCCAACACCTGGTGCCACCACTCTGTGCCCTGCCAGGGTCCTCACACTACAAATGGGCATCACGTGTTTGGAACTGTCCTCTCCAGAAAGGCACCATATTGAAAAGTCAGTCATTTGCCAGCCCACCTTATTATCCTGGGGGTCTTGGGTCCTTGCTGGCTTGTTTGCTTTTTTATTTTAATTTCTGTTACTCAGCGAGTGATTGGATGAACTCAGACGGCCACACACACACACACACACACACACACACACACACAAGTGAGCCGAGCCACCAGTAAAGACTCAGGTGGTCCTCACAGTGTCTCTCCCCTCTCGTCTCCCCTCAGGTGTTTGTGGTCTTTCGTCCCAAGCTGCCAACGCGTGGAGGTTCACCATCCAGCCGGGCTCACTTAAGCCCATCAATACAACGGACTCGGGGGTGCAGAGAGCCGTGAAGGTGGCCACCTACGAATACAACAACCGGTCAAACGACGAGTTCATCTTCAGGGCTTCAGAGGTCGACGAGGCGGAAATCCAGGTGAGCAGCCATCGTGTCGCGAGAGGACAGGATTGGGAATTGAGGACCTCCAGCCACAAGGGGGGGCATCTGTTCAGCCATCACGGGACGGCTCCCGAATGTCCCCTTTACACCCCGCCAGTCACATTCCTCAAGTCGCTCTGCCCAGGATCTTCAATGTGTTGTGCCCACTTGTGTTTACTTGCTCTCAAATGACAAATGGGGGGGCTTGTTTGAGGAAGCAGCGGCAGACGTTAGTGAGTACATGGAGGCCGCTGACGAGGGTCTTCCCCATCCATATATCGGTGGGTCAGTGAAGACATACGGGGCAGACCACCTTATGGCGGGATTCGTGAGAGCCACCAAGTCTGTTCATTAGGTTGGACTAATCCGGTACCTTAACACACACACGCACTCTGAGAGCCTAGTCAGACCACTGTGTTGTTAACTGGTGCCCCTCTGGCACATGCAGTCCCTTCCACATAAGTCTGTCACCAGCCTGTCACCTCTCAGTACTCCATTGGGACTCGCTGCCACCAGCACTACAACATCAGAACAGTCTGGACGGGGACGGGCCATTCAGCTTCCCAAAGCTCACCAGTCCTGTCCCAAAAGAACATCAAGTCGAGTTTTGAAGGTCCCTAAAGTCCACACTACTTGGTCACTTACTTTGTGTCTGTGGTCCTCGGTTTGGGTGACATCCACCCTTCTAGCCACTAACAGACCTACAACTGTCCCCAAGACGCACGAAGGTGCAGCACCCGCCTTACTGTGTGCACGTTGACCCTTCTGCCCTCTAAGCTGGCATTCATTGCCATCGTTGTGACAGAGGTAGAAGGCTTTGGGTTTCTTCTCTGACGATGAGTTGCCCACCTTTGTTTGTTCTTTGCCCACCAGGTGGTTAAAGGAGTGAAGTACTTCCTGGAAGTGAAGATAAGCCGCACGGTGTGCCACAAGCGGGACCGTCCTGACCTGGACAATTGTGACTTCCAGCCGGATGGACGGCTCAAACAGGTAAGGTGGCTCTTTGTGACGAGGAGATCGTCCTTGGCTGTGAATGTCACACTGATGGCTTCAGATGGGTGTACATGCGGTGATTTTTACATAAAAAGAGAAGTTTGACAAATGCGAGACCCGACCATTCAGTCCACCAGGACGTGGTGTCATCCACTTCGTTTCGTGAGACTGTGATGTCTGGAAGCCCCTAGAGCTGGCATCTCCACAACTAAGGTCACAGTCGTCTTCCAGAAGAGAGTGGCAGGTGAAGTTCAGGAGTGCAAGATGCCAGTGGCCTCGTCCACAAGTGATGACAGAGGTGACAGGTAGACCGATCTTCAAAATGATGATGATGATGAATGAGGCGATGAAGCCCAACGTCACAGGTGCCTTTCTACAGGATTAACAATCGATTCAGTGTGCAACAGGTGGGCTCCATTCAAGTTCTAGAAACATCTCAAGGAGAATTTAAAGCACATGGGAGGCACCTGAGCATAACGTGGAGAGTCGCAGCAAAGAGTCTGAATACTCGTAGGACGGAGCGATCTTAGTTTTTGTCATTATGTTTTTACAGCCATGACAACGCTGGAGTGGCTTTGGGGACAAGTCTCTGACTGTCCTTGAGTGCCCATAGGACATGTGTGGGGAGGTCTGAAGATAGAGGGTCACAGACTCTTCCGATCCAATCTAACAGAGCTGGAGAAGGAGAAGAACGGGGTAAACTGCACACATGCAGGTGTGCAAAGCGTGTAGAGATGCCACCAAGAAGACTCACAGCTGCCAAAGGGACTTCTACTCTACAGAGTCCTGAATGAAGGGTCTGAATACTTCAACGGATGAAAGACTTCAGCAAAGACAACACTGGAGTGGCTTGGGGGACAACTCTGTGACTGTCCTTGAGTGACCCATAGGGCACGTGTGGAGAGACCTGAAGATGGCACTTCTCATCCAATCTAATGGAGTGTGAGAGGATCTGCCCGGAATAATGGGATACACTGCAGACATCAAGTTGTGAAATGCTTGTAGGGACTCAGCCAAGAAGACCCCAAGCTGCCAAAGGGGCTTCTTCCAGGTCCTGAATTTCTGGGTCTGAACATTTCAGCTTTTGATTTTTAATAAATCCACAAACCTTTCTGAATATATGTGTACGTTGAATCTGAAGGGACTGACTGGCGCTGCCCGCTGTTGACTGGTGCTGCTTGCCACTGGTCAGTCAAGTGCTGTGCCATTAATCAGGTGCCACTCCATCATTTTGGGTCTGCCAATGTGCTCCTTAAAGGTTGACAGCTTTTTATACAAGTGCGGTGACGGCAGGGGGAGCAGACACTTCATTTTGTGACTGTCACTAGAGGGTATCGGCTTGTAATGTTCTCATCCTAAATCATCCGCTGGACGGGTTTCGACACTCTGTGACATAATAAAGGACCCTTCAGGGTTGTCACGTGACTTTGTCATTTGGATTCTGTCCTCAGATCGATGTTTCAAAACGTTGGTGACTCGAATGAGTTTCAAATCGAGGTCTCGAGCCCGAGATCATTACTGGGAGCCACTGGTCAAGGCAGCACAGCAGAGGGGCTCCTGCCTCAGCTTCCTTTGATTTATTTTGGGGGGATGCTTAGTTTCTGAGGGGCTTCTTTAACGCCACTGGCCTGATTTTTTTTTTAATTGAAAGTCCCAATCCTCATAAAGGAGCATTTCCTATTTTAGGCCTGAGACGTACTCCTAATGCACAGGAGGGTCCGTACTCCCGACCCACCCATGTGACGACTATGGAGCGTGACGATCGGTGGCAGGCAGGGCTGTCTTAATGTATGGGCACTGGTTGGGGGTCCCCGATGTTTCTGTTTCGCTGTCACAACAGCAGCCCAGGTGCACCCCCTTAGCCCTGTGATGCCCGCTCTGCCAGGACCGAACTGGAAACCTCATTGGTGCCAGTCTAGTACTTACACTGGCGTATTCTAAATGTGCACCCTCAGTGTTGAGGACCCTCTCTTCATTTGCTTTTTCTCTTTTCTTTCAGACTTTCAGATGCCATTTCGAGGTCTGGGTGATCCCGTGGCAGCACTGGATTAAAACCACAGCCCTTCTGTGCCACTAGATGACAAATGGACCTCCTCGTCACTTTGGTATCGTCACAGCAGCAAAACGACTGGCACTTGTGTTTGGGCAAGAAATGAGGGAAGGGTTTGAAACAAAGAGAAATATGCAATTTTCATAAAGTTCTGGGAATACGGAGAATAAAACACGCATTATATGAATTGTTAAAAAAAAAAAAAAAGGGAGAAAAGCAAACCTGTGTTGTGATTTCTAAATGTAACGTGTCTGTGCGGCGCCATATGACAGGGACAGGAGAGGAGCCGATTGGCCATCTTGTGCTTTGTGGTCCTCACAGCCTGCCTAAGGACCACCAGATTAGACCACTCGGCGCGTCTCTGCTGGCCTCTGGTCAGTCTTTATATGGCTCCTTATCACTGGCAGCTGGTCAAGTGCTTTACTAAATGGCAGTGATGGGACAGATTTTATATAGCGCCTTTCACACGTGAGCACCACCTCGAGGTCATTTAATGGGATGGCACACGTGATTGGGAGTCCTTAGAGGTGACCGGACACAAACAGGGACTCGCTGGCCCACACTTTAGATACGAATCCAAGCACAGGTTTGGACTCCCCAAGTTAAACACTAAATAGGATTTTGACCACAAAACCAACTTAAAACCTTGGCATTTTAATGAAAATCCTGAATGTGCGATTACAAGCGATTGGGTGACGTAGATTAGATAGAACTTTGTTTGTCCCAAGGGGTAAACTTTTTGGCTTTAAAAAAAATTAAAATGTGGCATTTGCAAAAGTCTGGGCACCCTCCAAGTCTGATCTGCGTGACGTCTGCACTGGCAGAAGTCGTCCCAGCTGGCAAGTGGGCTTTGGAGTCGGCTGGGCGTCTTTGGATTTTTGGCTGTCAGGTATCCTCACGGGGCGGGGGGGACTGTGAGGGGCCACTGCACAGACGTCACCTCAAGTTTCTTCAGGTGCTTCACGGTGTATTTTGGTCTGTCGTCTTCTTGTAGAATTCAATTTTTTGCTTCTGACTGACATTCTCCTTGAGGAATTACTTGCCGTTTGGTAGAATCCACTGTTTCCCCGCGGCATGCTGGGAGATGCAGCAGCGTCACCAGAGGGGGAACTGCAGGACTGGCGACCTAATGAGTTGTGAGACCACACAGCTGAATGGGGGGCAGTGCTGCACTATTCTTATAAATTGACAGGTCGTTAGTTTAGTTTGTTTGCTCTCAGAGTTGCATTTACTAATTTTGACTTCAAATGTCAACAACATATACAGGGGTGTCCAGACTTTTGCATGGCGCTGTCGTCCTGCTATTCCCAAGATGCCTACACGAGCGTCGACAAGTTTTATCTGGCAGCTTTCTCTAGATAACGCCACCCCAAGGCACTTTACAAGTACATGACATTTATATTCCTTGTAAAAAGCTCAACTTCCTTTTCGGACAAAGTCGACCAACCTGAGCTCAGGCAGGGCCAGCGATGTCCTCGGGGTGCTGAGGGTTCACTTTGTGCTTCAATGGCCAGGGCCTCAGCCACACGGCCATACTGTTAATGCATTCCAATAAGGTGCTGCAACTCACTTATTCTCACACCAGGGGGGCAAGCGAACCCCCAGCCACATCCGCCCACTTAGCCAGTAGGAAGCCCTGCTTCTTGTTTCAAGTGTACGGCGAGTGCGGCCTGACGGAATTAGCACCGGACAGGCAGCTCAACTTGACACGTGAATTTCAATCGGTCTCTTCTTCTTTTTTCTTTTTACTGAACAGTTTCTTTCTGTGTGCCACTTTTTTTATATAAAGTACAATGTCACCTTACCTGTAACTTGTTTACAGAAGTGACATACCTGGTGACCTTTGCTGTCTTAAAGAGTCCGGACTGCCGGCGGAGGCGTCTTCTCCCAGTTATTGCTGGTTTCTGCTCACAAGTCACAAACATGCGGATGTGTCACCTGGTGTCTCCAGGCCACCCCGCAGTCTGAACACCTGCCACCCTTTTTCAGTTTGGGTCCTTGAGTTGCCTTCATTGTCATGCTGGTCTGTGGGACTCGGGGACTCTGAATTAGAGATAAAGGACTAAAAATGAGACAAAACTTTGATAAAGCCAGTCGGGCAGGCAGAAGCCAGAGCCAAAGTGTATAATTGACAAATTTGCTCTTTATTCCCAATTTTATTACACAAACATGGAAAGACCATCAAGCCCAATGACATGATTTCATTTTCATAAAACTCTGTGGTACCCCCTTCAACCTTTGGGCCACTACCTCACAATCTTGCAGTTGCTTGTTTTCAATCCGGTCATTAATGTCACCTTATTAATGCTAATGGTCGTCCATGGTGCCATTAGTGAAGTCAACCTTTTGTCAACAATTCCTACCCTTGAGTGCTGAAAGACAAGAAAATTCTTGTAAATAAGACGCACTGAGGCGAGACAGACAGCTGCAGGTGACGGGGTGACTGATCACGTGACTCTGAGCAGCGTGACACTTCGCTGTCGTGACCTTACGGACGAGCCCATGGGTAAATAAGAGCGTTTTCAATGTCATGATTTTTGTCAGCCGTTGTCCCGTTAGTTGCTTATTCCCGATTTGGGTTATGTGGCTCATAATAATCCCAACGTTGCCATTCTATGACTTATCCCAGTGAAGCCAGTAAGGCAGCGTGTATGCTTCAATGCGTGACACTGCATCCCTTCATAACTGACAAAGACACGACTGAAACAAAATGTCAAATTGGATCAAAGCGGTTAAGCAGTTCTGAGAGGGTGAAACTGATGTCAACAGCATTAGTGACGAGACCCGACTGGCCGATGACTGACGCCATGCCTGAATGTCAGTGTGTTTCAATAAACCAGAGAGTCTGCTCGTCTTATCCACGAGGGGGCCACACAGCCATCAACAGACAGTAAGCAGCAAATCGGACAAACATCCCAGAATACAAAACGGGCTTATGAAACGAATACCAGTGGAGTGAACGGCGCTTCTTTTAGCCAATTTATTAGTTTTTACCCAATTCACTTCTGGTTTGTTTTCTGCTCGCCATTCTGTAATACGCATGCGTGTCGAGCTGCAACTGTTTGTGTCAAACATGCGCTGAATCTGAAGGAGTTTCACACTGAATGTTCCGTCCGTCTAACGTCTAAATAATTACGCTTGATAACAACCCAGTGCAGTAAAAAACAACGAGATCGGACTCCATTACTAGCCAAAGGAAACACAAATCGGCTACAACAGGAGTGAAGCGCTGAAGGTCGTCATTGTTGAAACAATTCAGTTAGCGTTATGAAGAGTGTAGCAAAGTGCTTGGTGTCTTGAAATGACATTCAAATGATCAAATCAGTTGTCTAAAACCCTTTGAGATGAACACTTGAATGGTTTAATAGCCTGATAGAATCGGCTCCCTGCCGCCCTGACCCGGGGGTTCCTTCCCTTTTTTTTTTTTTTTTTATCAAAAATCGGTTTATTGCTAACCCGACAGGAGCTATTTACAAGAAACAGTCGTAAGCCTGTGTTTTAAAACCGCACATGCTTTTATTGAATTATTTATATTTTTCATTTTTCATGAGTACCTGATTATTCAATCATATTATATGGCTTCGTTTACTGAGACACATGCTTGCAATCGGGAGTGATGGTGAAGCAGGGACTGCAGAAACGACAGACCGCCAATGGAACAGAAAATTGTTAGCAGCGCATCTCAAATGACACGGAGCTGTGTGAGAATCAGGGTCACTGTCGAGATTTGGTGGGATATCATTTAAGAGACAAACGAATCGAAGGCATGCAGTGGTGAGTACCTGTCGTGAAAACTGAGCATCGTGGAGGGGTTAGGATAGAAGCATTGACGCTGCTGCCAATACACGGAGTCACAAAGTTCATAGTGGAGGCGACACTTTTTTTTTCTTCAAATAAATGATGAGGGTGTTAACAGTAAACCAGATGGAAAGCAAGAAACCTTCCTCCCAATCAGAGCTCATTTAAATTCAGCCGGCAGAGATAGGGGGACCTGAAGGAGCCCAAGTAGAGGTGGCCGTCGTGCTCGTGCGCCTCACTGATGTACGTCACCACAACTCCATTTGGGTCGTGGAAGCTCCTCTTGCAGACACCGTTGTCACTGAGCTCCAACACCAGGCTGTATCTCGGGATAAATTTCATCAACGTCTCCTGACTAAAGAGCTGGAAAAGAACAAATGAATGAAAAAAGTGGGATTAGAAGAAGGACTCAAAGAATCACCAAGAGTTACAAACATTTCCTCAAGTTGCAATGGACTGCACCAATGAGGACGACACGTCCGGTTACGAAGATGTCACTTCTGGTTTCGGCGCCAATGATGTCATTTCCCATAGTCGATATTAAAAACGGGCAGCACGGTGGTAGCGCTGCTGCCTCGCAGTTAGGAGACCCGGGTTCGCTTCCCTGCGTGGAGTTTGCATGTTCTCCCCGTGTCCAAAGACATGCAGGTTAGGTGGATTGGCGATTCTAAATTGTCGTTTGTGTGTGTCCTGCGGTGGGTTGGCACCCTGCCCGGGATTGGTTCCTGCCTTGTGCCCTGTGTTGGCTGGGATTGGCTCCAGCAGACCCCCGTGACCCTGTGTTCGAATTCAGTAGGTTGGAAAATGGATGGATAGATGGATATATTAAAAACGCCATTTTGTCTCAATGCTTATCATTTCTGTTTTGGACTCTGTTCTATGAACATCTCTCGCTATTTAAATCAACTTTTGCAGCCAAGAAACAATATATGGGTGGCTGCCCCAAACCTTTATGATGTCTGTGACTCGTTTATGTGACACTAAGGACCAAACTGTCTTCCTCCAATGCCCCCCATCCTTAAATACAATCACTTTCTTTAACAGAGGAGCACCGGGTGTTGGCCAACAAAGTGAGCAGGGGGCTGAGCCCCCTAGTCACACAAATATAAGAAAGGTTTTCATCACACCAAGAACCACATATACAAGTAGAATAGTGGAGAGTAGGAATTTAGAGACCTTCAAATCTCGACTTGATGTTATTCTGGACAATCTTGGTGGAGAGGAATAACAAGCTTGTGGGGCTGAATGGCCTGTTAATGTACACTTCTAACATTAGAAAAGCATTTGGTGTACATTAGAAAAACACAGATACACAAACCTACAAAAAATATCTCTTGTTAAAATCACCAAATACAATATGGTGGGGTTTAAAAATATCACCTGTAGTTGTGCCTAATAAGAGTTCTGTAATCAACAATTTAAGAAAAAACAATAAAGCTTCACGTTGAAATATTTCTATTCCTGGTGATCGTATGTCAAGAAAAAAGGCTGAGAATCCCTCAAGCCTACAATGGCGGCTCCGATTGTTCATGAGGTAACAGCACAGCAACATCATCAACAGCCCGAGGCCGAGTTGGAAGTTTTAAACCTGCAGTAAACCTTATCACAGCAGCTTAATCTAACCTAGGATTGTGGGGGGCCACCACGCTTTATAAAGCCCACTCAGGACCTCGATTTGCTTCTCATGTTCTTTGAACCCAATGCTCCTCTCTGCCACAGCACCAAACAAGTCCAAGTCAACTCTTTTCATTTTCTTTTTGCCTTCCTCCCTTTCTCATGGCCTTACTACCAGAATTATTATCGTCTGCTTTATTTCAAGCCTTATCTAGAACAGAAATAAAAATGCAGCCTCATCACATATGGCCATGGTGGGGTAGGGGTGTCTCTTTGGAAACTTGTAATCCGAGCCGAGCGCTGCAGCCTGCCATTGTTTTCAATTCTCTCACCGCCTCATTTACAGGCACAACGGACCCCATTCTCCTCTCTGTCTTCTGGTAATTTAATTTTTATGTTCACTGAATCTGTCACTCACACTTCAAAACAATATTAATTCAAACATTCACAGCTCATTGAATGTTGTCCCACCGGGATATCAAGGATCTCATTGGCTTTATAATTTTTAATGTTTATTCTCGTTCAATTTCAAAGTATTGAAGTAATGATGACTTTGAGATGACATGGCACTGCAGCACGTATCACTTCTTTATGCTTCACTTCTCGCTTACTCCATAAGTCAGTGCAGCACATTCAGTATGCCACAGTTTGAGGCTGCACAGCAACATAGCAAAGCACCAGGGGAAGTTGACCCCCAAGAAACCAGGAACACCTTCTGTGTGGAGTCGGTCCTGTCGGTCCATTTCATCCTATAGTTTGGCCGACTTGTGTCCCTGCTAAGACAAATTGGGTGGGCACATTTGAGGATGAAGACAGTTGAGCTATCACAGTCTCTAGGATAACGCCTGCGGCATTATAGTTCTAATAATAAATTGTGTGAAATGCCAAAACGGAACACTAAAAGAAAAACTGACCAGACACCGAAGTGTAAAAAGTGCTGGTACTGCATACTGGCGAGTATCGGCTCACATCAAACACTGCCAGTGCGCAGTATGGGCCACTTCAACAACTGCATTGACGTTCATAAACCCACTTAATGCAATAACAGTGTTGCTGGGAAGTGCGAGTCCAGTCGAGCAGCATAAGGAGTAAGGAAGGAACCAGTCTGGGACAGCATGCCAGTCCATCATAAATGGGGATGCTCTGATACCGATCACCGATGTTACTTGGCTGGCTGATTCCGATATTGATTCCCATTTGTTTTTCTTTATCCTTTTGAAAAACTTTTTACACTAATCACCTGCAAAACCATACAAACAGAAGTCTTATGTCTTATATTAAAGTGTTTAATTTTTATAATTAAACTATGCACCACAGGTGTTCACTGTTCATTTTTAATTAACAAAATAAAACTCTGTAGGCTCATTGTTTAGTGACCATAAAATACTAGAATAAATAAAGTTTCCTTAAAATACTTACTTTGACTAATAAAATATGTACAAAAATATTTATCCATAATACATATGGCTTAAAAGAAAATAAAATGCTTTGTGTAATTACAAGCTGTCATATTGTTTAATTTTTTTCTGTAATGTACCTATTTGAAACAAGAATTATTATTAAAAAAAGTAGTTTCTCTCTAACAACACACACATACATACAGTGGAACCTCAGGTCACGACCGTAATTCGTTCCAAAACTCTGGACGCAACCCGATTTGGTTGTGACCCAAAGTAATTTCCCCCATAGGATTGTATGTAAATACAATTAATCCGTTCCAGACTGCACGGATTGTATGTAAATATATTTTTTTTAAAGATTTTTAAGCACAGGGAAAAAAAATGAAAATTTGAAAAATCCGTAATTTATACAAAAACTAACC
>JANRMT010062824.1:9581397-9602667 GCA_026402145.1 Polypterus bichir lapradei | reverse complement strand
ATCAGTAACCCACTGACTTAGAATAGGAAAGTTAGGATTCTTCCAGCTGAGCAAGATAAGTCTACATGCCAATAGTGAAGTAAAAGCAATGACAGTTTGTTTGTCCTTCTCCACTTTAAGCCCCTCTGTGAGCCCACCAAACACAGCTGTTAGTGGATTAGGAGGGATTGGGACCCCAAGGCTGTCTGAAAGGTATTTAAAGATTTTGGTCCAAAATGATGTTTGGCGCAGGCCCAGAACATGCGGCCCAGTGAGGCTGGAGCTCGATTGCAGTGTTCGCAGGTTGGATCTTGCCCTGGAAACATTTTGGACAATTTTAAACAAGAGTAATGCGCTTGATATATAATTTTAAGTTGAATAATTAATTGTATGCTTTGCGCATATGGAGCTTGAGTGAATTCTGTGCATTGCTACTTTCCACTGCTTTTGTAAAATATTGAGTAAGAGATCCTTTTCCCACTGTAGTCTGGGATCTTTGAAAGGGAGGGACTGTAAAATAGTTTTATACTTTACAGGGATGCTGTCTGCTGCCCTTACATTTTAGTTTGACTCTCTTTGCTAGAAGGAAAGTTAGGTAGATTTGTTGATTTAATCTCGATTCCCTGTGCGCACATCAGTAGCGAAGAGCAAACAACCTCTAAAATGGCATTGACACCCGGTGAGAGAATAAAGCGAATGTGCAAATTAGAATACTCCATGGATGTTTTAAATTATCGCTGAATCAGACTCCTGACTTGCAAGTGATCTGGAGATCAAAAACAAAAGTCAACACGTTCGTGTAGCTGATACGCCTACTGCAGCATTCGCCTAGGAGGACCACCACTTATGATGACAAGAGGTATAAACCATATTGCGTTACACTACGACTGCCACCCACCTGCTGTGTGAAGACAGCCAGGAAGCCAGAGATGGCAAACATGCGCCAACAGCAGCCACAGCACGTAGCAACAGATGTTTAACGTTGATTTATGTGTGAAAGCATTGCTTTGTGGGATTTTCAGGAAAAATATTCTGCCCTTAAAGAGTTAAATTGAAAGAATTAAAATTAACGGCAGCACCTTGAAGTCTACACAGAAACCCATTTCAGGTGACATTATTTAATTACTGTACATCTGAATATTTATTTCATATTGGTAGAGAGTTTGTTTCCCCAATCTATATAAATGAAATCACAAGCTATTTGTTTGCCTGTTTGCTCACCAATCACGCAGAATCAGTTGAAATGATTTTCATGAAATGTGCACGTGTTTTGCTATTGGTCTCGGGCAGAGGGGATATAATTTGGGGCAACCCAAAAACCAGCACCAATGCAGGGACTACAATTCCCATCAGGCAGAAGGAGAACACTGGGGATGATGGAAGGACCACATGCCAATGCAGGGTCTTACTCAACACCACAGGTACAGCATTTTCTTCTCAGCTAATGTCTCGCTGGGTTGTGTTTTGCCATGTTACATTTCCAAAGGACATTGTATTGTCATTTATTATCTTGCAACTCTGAGTACTTTGGCTAATAGTCTGATAAATGTAAAACCTAACATTGTCAGGTTTAAGTCCCAGTGCTGACAGAACCAATTCTTCTGCGTATTCTAAGAACTTTGTGATGGTGTTGACAATAAAAAGGACCAAATAAAAGGATGACTGTTTTCAAAAGTTTTTTTTTGTGAGGCAAAAAGAGCTTAAGATATCTCTCTGTTATATAATAAAAACCTGGGACGAGACAAGACTTTTTAGCCTGGGAAGAGATTTCAGAGAGATACTTTTCAAGTCTCGCGAGACGAGACTTTGTGCCAAGAGATTTAACCACACCCGGGTCCGGAAATAAAAGACAAAGAGTACATGAAAAAGTAGAATGTCATAAAGAGGTTCCAAAACGTTGGCGCGGTACACGTGCAGAGCAGTTTAATGGAGATAACGAAAGTACTAAAATTCTCAAAAAGTCTCAAAAAAAATGATAGTAAAGATCGCATTAGCGCAAACAAATGGAAATTATTACTCGGTGAAATAACGGAACAGCGAAAAGAGATCAAATATATTGTTTGGATTTAAACTTTAAGTCGGAGACTTGTAGACCGTGTAATTCGTGTTGCCATCAGGGAAAAGTAGCATTTCTTCACAATGAAGAGGCATATCCGCCAGAATTAAAAGATTTGTTGTTTGGTGAAAGTGAATCCACATACGCGAGCAGCAGAGACGTAAAGTGCCTGGTGTGTAGTGCAGGCCAGGGGGATGGTAAGCGAAGAGAGCAGGGGGTGAAGCCCCCTACTTTTATTTAATTTCAAAATGGCTCATTTAGCTATAAAACAAGATCAAATTGTCTAGAATGATTTCCTAAAAATGTAATAAAATAAGAGTCTGAAAGAGATGGACTCTGAGGAAGTGCCAAGACAGACAGAGTACTACAGCATTAAGCAAACAGGAGCAGAGCAGGAAATGGTGGAAATGAAGTCAAAGTTGGCATCATCTGCAAAATGGAGTGTTAGTCTGCTCAATGGAGGTAGTTTTTAGACCCAAGAGCATGGAGTTTACTTAGGAGTGCAGAGGTCCGGTAATACATAAATAACTAACTAAGCATACAATGCGCTATTTTAAATTTTAATGCGTGATTTTAAAAAGTCACTTTGGCTTGATATGATGACTACTGTCTGGCAGACCGCTTGACTCACTCATGTGGCCCACGGGTGTTTGAAAGACCACACTTTTAAGAAACTGTAATACCCAGGAAAACAAACGCACACAGAAAAGGAGAGACCTTACAGCACTCTGTCCTAGGATGCTTGAGGCAGCAGCGTTAACTTTAGCTTGTAAACTTATTGTTTGTTTGTTTGTTATCGGCAAATATCTTCTGAGATAAGGAAGACAAAAGTTTTGAAGTAAGGTGGGCATACTCACCAATCACAGCACTGGAGAGTGCCGACGTCTTGTATGTCGATTAGCCAATGCAAGTGAGACTTTCACTGTACTCTGTACCCAATATGCCTACAGTATAACTGACATGGCATCGTGCTGCCCGTAGGAAAAATTAATGAATGGTAAATGCCTATCAAGGTGTTTCTTAACAACATAATGCTAATTATTGTGTAAAGGCAGAGGCAGGCGTAACGCTCTTAGGTTTGAAGTTTTCCTAACTAAGACTGTCCTCCAAACATTTCTCAAAACTCTTGCAGGTTACACTGAGTGCCATTACCATTTTTTTCAATATGTTCTATCAAATTCTTTGTATTGGCAAGGGTCTTTAACTCTTTTAGGGCGGATATCGACATATTGTCAACGGGCTCCCTCAACACCTCCCATCGACAAAAGTCAACATCCAGGCGTAGAGGGCGATAATCTCACCGTTACGTTAAATGTATTCCCTCTTTACTTGGAGGAATGTTAGACTCATTGACTCGGCATCTAAATCCTGCGTGTGCGTGAGTTATGAAACGTAAACAAAGGCAAGATGGCATCTCTCGAGGGAGCAAAGTGAGTGCAGAAAACACAAATACTCAACAGACAATGTTTTGCGCATTATCGCGGAGTCAGACTCTGAATTTTCGCCATTTGATTTTGTTGAGAGTGATCAGGAGATCAAGCAGGAGAGTGAGGAACTGGCATCAGCTGATCGGACCCCAGCTGATGCCACCCTAGCTGATCGACTGCTAGCTAAGCACATTTATGAAGCCAATGCCCCTACAGCAAGGTTCGCCTGGGAGGAGTACCCAGACATTGATCCGTGGGAGCCAACCTGGGTACCAGACTTCACAAGATGGCATGGCTTGCTGTTGGACACGACAGATTACCAGCCGCTGGACTACTTCAGGCTGTTCTTTCCTGAGGCTGCCTTTCAGCTACTGTCGGACAAAACACACGGGTATGCTGAGCAATCTTTTGAATCGTGGGGTGCACTTGCACCGTATTCTCGTTTTTCAAAATGGAAACCCACAACAAAAGACAAGATAAAGGGCTTTGTGGTATTATCACTTTGCTGGATTGTACTCTGGACTTTGTAACGTGTACAGTATGTGATATGAAATCACATAGTATACAGGCTCATACAACATGCAAGATAGTAACATTTGTCAAAAATAAATATTTTTGTTGATTTGATGTGTTAAACCATTGCTTTGTGTTTTTAAAAATAACCGAGTTTTTGGAAAAATATTCAACCCTGGGAGAAAAGAAACAAAAAGAAAAAAAATCAACCCTGGAACAGTTACTATTGTTAACTGCTGCCATCTAGTGGTCTGTATGTTATCATTATGACTGTGGACAGATCAGGTTTATAGGTTTTAAAGGGACTTTGTGTACAGAGTGCAGTGCAGTTCTCACTTGCATGTGCTAATTAACATGCCACACGCTGACTCTCCGGGCAACCATGCCTTACGATTGGTGTGGTTCATTACATTTGAATGAGAATTCTTGACGTGTTATACAGTATATGTCTTATACGTCTAGTTTGAGGTTCTATTACTTGAACAACATTCAATTCTGACCTTTGTTTCCTTCTAGAGGTTTTCCTGAAGAAGATGAAGAATTTGTTAGCTTTATTTTCAAACACAGTTTTGTTTGACCTTGGATGTCTGATTTTTGAGCAGTTCTGTTGTAGGGTTGGTATGATGTTGGTATGTGTGGCATCCAGGGTCACGCATGTGTGCCATTAGGGTTCAAAGGTACAAAGGTCAGCTCCAAGATTAGAGAAGAACAGTGTTGGTGTGTGATTCTTGTGAGAGAAAAAAACCTTTTTGCTGGTAACAAATTTCTTTTATGATATTAAGGACTTGAATTTTTGATTAACGTTTTGAACATGCCAACAGACTGGTTAGATTTTTAGCGACAACTTCGGCTTGAAATCTCAACCACATCTCATTTCCTGACTGTTTCTTTCTGAGTCAATACAGCACAATTAATTAGTATAGCAACAACATTTATTTATAGAGCACATTTTCACTGAAACAATGTAGCTAAAAGTGCTTTGAAGTAGAACAATCATACCTCAAAACATCGGTCGTACTCACCTGAAAAATTGTTAATAGACAAACAGAATAAGGACCTTTATATTATAGCTGGAGTACTAAATGTTTTTATTGCCATCCTGAACCAATGGTTGTAGAGCCTTTTGTAAAATACGTGCGGTCTTTATAAACAGAAAAAGCGTACAAAAGACATGTACAGTACAGGCCAAAAGTTTGGAGACACCTCCTCATTCAATGTGTTTTCTTTATTTTCATGACTGAAGGCATCAAAACTATGAATGAACACATGTGGAGTTATGTACTTAACAAAAAAAAGTTGAAATAACTGAAAACATGCTTTATATTCTAGTTTCTTCAAAATAGCCACCCTTTGCTCCGATTACTGCTTTGAACACTCTTGGCATTCTCTCGATGAGCTTCAACAGGTAGTCACCTGAAATGGTTTTCACTTCACAGGTGTGCCTTATCAGGGTTATTTAGTGGAATTTCTTGCTTTATCAATGGGGTTGTGTTGTGCAGAAGTCAGGTTAGTTGGACGATCATTTATTTTTCAACAGGACAATGACCCCAAACACACCTCCAGGCTGTGTAAGGGCTATTTGACCAAGAAGGAGAGTGATGGAGTGCTGTAAATGGTCATGAAAAGAAAGAAAACACATTGAATGAGGAGGTGTGTCCAAACTTTTGGCCTGTACTGTATGTGACCATCTGGATTGAAACTGCGCGCTTTTTTCTTGTGCGCTTCCCTCCGAGATTCAGTTCTAGAAGAATCTCGGAAGGAAGCGCGCAGGAAATATCCGCACAGTCATATAAGCGCAAGGGAAATAACCGCACACGGTAAAATGCGCGCACGGAAAAAACGCAGGAAGAAGAATACGCATACGGTAAAGTGCGCACGTGGAAACATATAACTATTACAAATATAAAATATACACCTTCTATACTGCTAGACGTTTTTTATTATAATAAAATATAAACGATTAACACACCCTAAACACTCCCAAAATTGAAATTCTGTTTGGATCGTCTATCCCGGAGTCGTGCAACACTAAGTCAGAGTATTTCACAGGAATTGCAAAATGGATCGTCGATGGATTCGACAAGCGCTTCTCTGCTCGGCGATTTCGAAGACTTCTGGCAAGAGACGATTGTTTCGGAATATAAGTCAGTGCATCATTGTTCACTTCTGATAAGATGTCTCCACTACATTGCGAGAAGTAGCATTCACAGCTGTCATGGCTTGTCGCATTCGATTTCTGGCGATGTTTGCTTCTGCTTTCTGGGGACAGGAGTCATGACAATGACTGGTTGGCTCTTGTACAATGTCTCCGTTCTTCGTTTTCATTAAGGAAAGGCACATTGTTGATTGATTCTCATGGCACCGCCAATTATCTATTCCATTTGTTGTGCGAAAACGCAGATATTCAAATCCCTTGTAACCGAGAATTTGCTTGCCTTTCTGACTGGTCGAAAACTCCATCTCGCTTATTCAAAAAAAAAAAAGTCAACTTGCCTTGGTCGAAAGTTAAAGAAGAGTAAAGAAAAAGTCTAACAAATTAAAACATACAAGCCTATAAATTCGTTTAGTGAACAATTATACAATTTCATTTATTGCGATGTATAATATATATTTTTTTTCTTCTTTTGCATATACGCCTTTGCCGTTCGCGCATTTATCCACGTGCAGTTTTTTTCCGTGTGCAGTTATCTCCCGTGCGCTTATATGACTGCGCTTTGCTTTGTTCTGATAGACAGAGAGACAATTCCTGTGCGCTTCTTTCCGGTCACTACTAGAATTTATGGGGATGGTTGGGAGCATGCGCTGATTATGGCACGCTGCCGCACCCACCAAATGACAAATCACCCAGATTGGGACCTCAGTGAAGCGGGTGACACCTCAGCAGCACACTGGAACAGCATTTTTTTTTTACAGTGGCTTAAGTGCCATTCCTGCCACCAACCTCTGAGTTTCCCATGCAAGTTGGAGGGCCTGACTAAACCTTAATAATGGAGAACAATATCAATCAGTTACCATATTGATATTTATGCCTTTAGCACATCTGCATGGATTTACACTGGAATCCCAACTCCAGGTACTCCAGTTTTCCTAACCCAAATCAAGTAGCAGATACAAAAGGTGTTAAGATGTCACCATATGTGTCTCAATTTTTACACCACACTATAGCAAGACAGGTGTGGCCTTTAAAAATATCCGCACCAAAAAAAAAAACCAAAAAAACACGGGAATCCTAACTGGCCTGCCCAAAAACAGGTCTCTACCCACGGTAGGCTGACCCTAGGAAACTGGGGCAGGGACGGGTTTCCTCCAGTGGCTTCCCTCCTCCAAAAACGCATTAAATGAACCACAAATGAATGACTCACTTTCCTGGCCTGCTTTTAAAGGGTGGGGGGCAGTCCCTTAGTGGTGAGGTAAGGGTGGTCTTATGTCTTGGGGATCCACCCACAAAGTACAAGGAACACAGCACAACACAGTCTATCTAATACACAGAATAACAAATATAATAATGCATTAAATATGTCTACTAAATAATAAATGCGCCAAACAATATTAACAGAAATGACTAGAACAAATGAATAATACTCAAAACTGAATGGAAAAGACAACAAAAAAAAAAAACAAATTTAAACGTAAGTCAGGTGAAGAACCCTCGCTAAAACATAACAATATGTCATGTCATTTTCTAACCCACCCAATCCAGACCAGGGTCACGTTTGGGGGACTGAAGTCCATCCCAGCTAGCACAGGGTGCAAGGCAGGAACAAACCTGGTACAGTACACTGCAAACATAGCAATATGCCCCAGTAATTGTTAAAATGAACCCACATCTCAAAAAGAGTGAATTTCATCATTATAAGTCTGCAAGTTAAGTGTCTAAAAGCAGAAATCTTAACTAGAGGTAGCAAAATCAAACAGATCAAACAGAACGGTTGAGGCGCTTGCTCCTTCCTGAGCAGCTCTTCTTTTCTCCACTCTAGCGGTCCACCGCTTCTATTCTTTCGTCGGCATCTTTTCGCGTTAAAACTGATTAAGTTAGTTTTTGTGTTGCAACTACTTAGTACGTTTTTCTTAATTTTTCACTTAAGCGCAACAATTTGCCTCAAGAATGATTAAAGATATGAAGAGGTAGGGGAAGTGACTGCGAAGGTGGTAGGGAATGAGAACGATGCACGTATGCATGCACCTCACGGCTGCCCTGCTGCGCATTGCCAAGAGTTGATTCTACAATAAAATAAAAATAAAAACAGTAATAAAAATCATCACCCTGAAAGCGGATAGTAGAAGTCACATAGTATACACTGTGTGCACAATTATTAGGCAAGTTGTATTTTTGAGGATTAATTTTAATATGGAACAAACACAGTGCTATCAGTCAATCCAAAATGTTAATAAACCTGAAACCTGAATGTTTCACAAAGGAAATGTGAATGTGAACATCATCAGGGGAATACATATGAATAGGGGAATACACTCTCATCTCATCGGTCCATAAAACCTTTGAAAAAAATCTGTCTTCAGATATTTCTTGGCCCAGTTTTGACGTTTCAACTTATGTTTCTTGTTCAGTGGTGGTTGGGTTTCAGCCCTCCTTACCTTGGCCATGTCTTTGAGCACTGAACACCTTGTACTTCTGGGCACTCCAGGTAGGTTGCAGCTCTGGAATATGAAAGCACTGGAGGATAATGGGTTCCTGGTAGCTTCACGTTTGATTCTTCTCAAATCTTTGGCAGCTAATTTGTGTCTTTTGTTCTCAACACGTTTCTTGTGACCCTGTTGACTATTTGCAACAAAATGTTTGATGGTTCTGTGATCATACACCAATATCTTAGCAATTCCAAAAGTGCTGCATCCCTCTGAAAGACTTTTTACAATTTTTGACTTTTCAGAGTCAGTTAAATCTCTTTTTTGGCCCATTTTGCCCGAGGAAAACTAGCTGCCTAATAATTCTGCACACTTTGATATAGGGTGTTGATCTCCTTAGGCCACACCCTCCCTCATTACACAAATACACATCACCTGACGTGCTTAAATCCAATAAGCATTCAAGTTAATACAGCTTGGAGTTGGAATATACACATAAAAATGATGATATGGTCAAAATACTCACTTGCCTAATAATTGTGCACACAGTGTATGTGTATTAAATTTCAGGTCGATAGGTGGAATGGTTTGCGAGCTACAGGTGATTTAAAATCCTGGACAGACAAATGAACAGCCACGGTAGCGTATTATATAAGAAGATAGGAACGACAAGCCATGGTTCCCAGCTAAACTTGGGTGGCTCCATCGGAGGAAAGGAGAAAGCTAAGAGTTTAGAAGGTGATAGGATTGGAGGTTTTAAAATGATAAAAGGAATTAGTACAGTAGATCCAGGGCCATTACTTTAAAATGAGTTCAACATGAACACGGGGGTATAGCCGGAAACTTGTTATGGATAAATTTTGCAGAAACATGAGGAACCACTGAAACATGGAATAAAATTACCAAGTAACGTGGCAGAGAATAGGACATTAGGGATATTTAATACTCAACTCGACTACTTTGGAGAAATTAGGTGAATAGTATTCTATCATTGATGGGTGGAATGGCCTGTTGTCTTCAAAATGCTTCCAATGTTTTAATGTTCTAAAGAGTGGGGATAAAAATCTCTTTAAAGCAACCATTTATAAACTAGAGAAAGCAATCTGCATTGCAAATCAAAACCACTCTGATCAACTTAAAAAGATGTTCTCTAGTAATGACCGACCTGCAGCGCAGCGAGGTATGCAGGCCTTTACACACCACAAGCAGGAATTACCATCTAACCCTGAGCATGATGTTAATCTGCAGCCAGCCCTGCGTGTAGGCCCTCCAACCTGCAGGAAAAAACCTGGGGGTTGATGGCAGCATTGGCACTGCAGCCACCATTAAAAAATGTCCCAGTGTTCCATTCCATCTGAACTAGTGTGGTGCTGAGGTGTCACCCGTTGCATAGCTGGCACTCATGCCCTAATCTGGGATCCTGAGTTGGTTTGTCATGTGGCGGGTACAGCAATGCGCTATATCAGTATGCGCTCCAAACCTCTGTAGGTGACCTCCAACTGACTAAACTCATTCTACCGCACATTTGATCAACTGTATGCTCACCTGAAATTGAGACATCAATCAGACTTTGCTCACAGAAGGCTGGTTGGGTTTCCTGGTGCAGTCAAAACAAACTTGTCTTGCGTTTGTTTATGAAGCCCATTATAACCAGACCAATTTTGATACTATATATAACAAAATTGATAGAATTATGTTGGCACGCGGAATAACATTTTAACATCGGTTCGGCACAACACCGCTGAAAGGTTGCCGACTCCTGTACTAGGTAATAATTGATAATACTGTAATAATTAGGAATAGGCCTTCAAAATTAGTCAGCCATTTAACAGTTACTTAAAATGAAGACCACAACCAACACTGCACTGGTCCCTGACCATTTGCTTCTCAATAATTCATTGACTCCATTTGTTGAATGTGCTTGATCCAAGTTTAGAGACTTGAGAAACGGGCCTGTCCAGCAGCACAACAGGCTATGGACGGGACACGAGTCATTGACAAAGCAACGGGACAGATTACTGTGGTCAGTTAGTCTAAACACACATTTGAAATGTGGGAAGGAAAATGGACTCCCTAGAGAAAGGTAAAGAAAGACACACAGAAAGGAGCAAACCCTACAGTCAGTGAACACAACACGATACAAAGAGTCTCCTGCAGCCTTGAGGGAGTGTTGCTAACCACAGGGCCTCCATGACACTCATCTGGTGACAAAGCAATATAACATTTAAAATAAAAAAATAGACGACTGGACTAAACAGAATTCTCCTTACCTTAAAAATAACCTTTTTAATCCAGGGTTTATCTGATAAGAAATCAGGCATGGAAAATCCAGGATTGGGACGCACAGCTGACATTGCAACCCAGTATCCTCCTGAACTGCTACGCCGAATGTTGTCTGGAAAACCAGGAAGATTTTCCACAAATAAGTCAGCGCCACCTTTATTCAGTCCGGACACATAATATCTGCAATAAAACAAAAGTATTCCAATTACTTTAAACAAAGCACTTGCACACATTTAAGACAAGTATGAAACACAACAGACTCCAGATTCGCACAAAAAAAAGGTGGAAAAATATTTCCACTCCTTCTGGAATTCTCAGAATTCTGTTTATTCTCTCTCATCCCAGAATTGTTTTTATAGTAATGTGGCCCTCTGCCAAGAAGAAGGAAGCCACCCTATTGGACCCTGAGCATGCAAATTATTGTGACATTGTCAGTGCTGTTCTTTTATTTAACATCAGTCGGCCATTTTCTAAACCACTTTGTCCTGAACTGGGTCGCAGGGGGCACTGGAGCCTATCTTGGCTACCATTGGGCACAAGGCAGGAACAAACCCTGGACAGGGTGCCAGTCCATAGCAGGGCAAACACACAGGCACACACACCCTAACCACACACTACGGCCAATTTAGTATCACCAATCCATCTAACTTGCGTGTCTTTGGACTGTGGGAGGAAACCCATGCAGACACAGGGAGAACAAGCAAACTCTCTGCAGGGAGGACTCAGGACGCAAACCCTGGTCTCCTTACTGCAAGGCAGCAGCGGCACTACCACAGTGCCACTGTGCCACCCTTTATTTGACATATTTCATTAAAAAAGAAGTAACATGGGGTGCGCTGGGGACAACAGAATTATATGTTGGTCATTGTGTTGTCAATGAATCAATCAGTCAGTTTCACTGGACAACAAAGATTACGCTTCCTAAGCACTTTTGGACGTACCTTATGGATTCTGGCCTGCCAATGACAAAAGCCACTACTAAACGTTCCTATCACGTACTGTTTTATTACAGTTGCCTATTTTTGTGGTTTCACCAGGACACTGAAATGATGGAAAAGTGCTGTCAAGGCGAGTGGAATCCATCAATGCTGGTTGGCTGACTACTGTTAAGACACTAGAACAAGAAGAATCAAATGCAGAGTAACAACGAAAATCAGCAAACAAAATGTTTTTAGCTCATCTGGACTTGTGCAGTGTCCGCATCATGAAGTGATTAAACACGTTAAATTGAAAAAAAATTGAATTTCATGTTTCTTTAAAGTCCTATGTGAGAGTCAATCTGAAATTATATTTGTGTTCAGCTTGAAGCAGGAGAAAAAAACATTTTTTGTCCAGTGTTTTTATTTTAAATAGCATTATCTGACAGTGCGCACCATTCCAAGGTGCAATTACAAGTACAAGGCTGTTGCTTACACACACCTACAGTCTCAGTACTGGCTGCTGAAGTGACTCGCTTTTTGAAATAGTTGATTATTTGCTCATTCATTTACATGAGTACTTATTCCACTACAGAATCATGGTGAGCCTGAGCCTATCCTAGGATTATTTAAAATCTAAATTATATAATACTAAGAAAGCAGTACTTCAATGCCCCGTTGCCATCTGACTTTGTACAATTTATTTATTGTATGTAATTTCATTATACAATATCAAGGGTGTACATACAATGAAGTGAGTGTAAAAGTTTATAACACAATGTATAAAGTTTAAGTTATTATTGCCCATCACTTGATTTGTTAAAAGTTGTACATCCACATCTCTGAACCATTCAATCAGTTCTGGAGTGAGATGAATTAAATCATCCTTGTCTCCACAATAACATCTTAATATGAAATTCAAAAGCTATGTGGTATGTGGATTGTTGCTCAGTCACAATGAGTTGATGCCCTGTGTGGCAGTTGGGGGCGCTAGTGCTCCCTTGAACCCTCAGGTACCACGCCAGACACCAGGTAAAAGTCCCAGACTCTTTATTTTTCTTTAGCACAGTGCACCAAGCACCTTCCACTCTACTCATAAATTACACAACCACAATAATAATCTCTCCTCCTCGCCCAGACACTTCGCCCCTCTACCTCCCAGCTCAGCTCAGTGTCTGGACTGGCCCATAGTCCTTTTATAGCCCCTGACCCGGAGGTGTTCCTGCCCAATCAGTCCACAGTTCCTTATTCCTTCCGGGTCAGGGTAAACAGTCCTTTTCTTCAACCCGGGAGCACGTTGTTCCTTTCCGTCACGTGATTGTGACGTACTCCCGGGTTATAAGGCACAAAACAGCCCACAAGACCCCCTACAGCGACTCCTGGTGGCCCCCAAGGTATCCAGCAGGGCTGTGTATAAACACTACATAGTCCATGAGGCCCTGCTGGACCTCGGGGCACGATCCTGCTGTCAGGAGAGCTACTCCTGGGGGTGAGGACCGGAACCAGAAGCCGGCAATCCTCCACACCTGGTACCCCATTTCACCTGTGGTTTGTGATGCAATGTAAAGTACACCAGAGACCTAGAGGCAGGTCAAAGCCACCTGGACTTTTGTTCTGTTTTACTAGGTGCCATTCTGGAGGGGCCTTTCATCCTGCCATCTTAGATTAAGATTGAAATTGGTTGCCATTTCAATTAACTTTCTGGATATTGGTGGGTGTTTTGGGAAAACTCTTGACTGCTGGTTTTTGGAATTCTAGTTATCTGTGTGTAGTGGTAGATACTCGTAATCTATTATTGTGTTAAATACTCGTCCCAATGCATTTTGTCTTCTGAGACAGGGAGTAGTGGTATAACTCAGTGTAGGCTGGTGGATTTTACCCTGCCAGTGATCACCCTCATTGTTCTATTTACTTGAGTATCAACCTTCCGGACATGTGAACTGTTAATCCATGCTGAAGTGCAGTACTCAGGTGTGAAGGTTACCAGGCCTAGGCCTGCTGGGTGTAAAACACTAAAAAGAGCACCCCATGAGGTAGCAGTAAGCTTATGTGTCACATTCCCTTCAGTGCTGTCCATGTGGAGTGCGGTCTGCAGGTTAGTGACCAGCAGGTTGGTAGACTTTTATTATCCCAAAGGAATAATCAACAACACCAACTCTACTACAGACATGTTAAACTGGGACAGCTATACCCAGACAAGACACGGCGTTATCTAATCACAAGGCCTTGCCTTCATGATTTGATGAGTGATTGATTAATGGTGTGGGGGCACACTTAGAAGCATCTATTGTTAACCCCCCCCCCCCCCCTTATTTGTGATAAAAATCCTGAGTGGAGTAAGCAGTGTGGAGCATTTTGTTTATTCACTGATTTTCCTCTTCAGGTAACCAGCCTCTTAGGCACGGCCATCAGCAGTGTGGCTGTATAATGAGAGACTGTCGACCTCATCGAGAGGTTTATTTACCTCGGCAATGACATTCACGTCTCTGGTGACTATGAAGTCAGTAGATGGACTGGGAGAGCGGTTTGGGGAGGGGGTCATGAGGTCACTGGAAAGGGGTGTGGGTCGCTCCTGAAATCTCAGCAAAAGGACGAAGGTCCAAATCATTAGAGTCCTGGTGCTCCCTGTTTGTGAGACATGGACGCTACCCAGTGACCTGAGATGAAGACTGGACTCCTTTGGTACTGTGGCTCTACGGGGAATCCTTGGGTACCGCTGGTTTGACTCACAGAAACCCGAATGAGGCACATGACCTGCATTGTGAGGGAGCGTCACTTACGGCACTACGGCCATGTGGCGCGATTCCCTGAGGGTGATCCAGCTTGCAGGACCCTCATTGTTGAGAAACCGAGTGGCTTGACCAAGTCATGGGGACGTCCACGTAACACATGGCTGTGGAAGATAGATGGTCATTTCCGGAGGGTAGGGCTGGACCGCGTGTCTGCCTGGGGGGTTGCCAACTAGGATCCTGAGCTGTTTCGTCATGTGGTGAGTGCAGCAACGCGTTGTACTAGTGCATGCTTCCCAACCTGACCTGTAACCTGCTAGAACCAAATGTTTTTCTGTTAAAGAGTATTTATTTGGACAAATATTTCTTATTAGTTTCTAACAGTTTAAGTGTGAAGTGGGAAAGACACACGGAGTGGGGGACAGGGGGCTGCAAGATTGACACTTTAAGAATTGTTTAAAGGCCAAGTCTTTACATGAGAAGTAAGGTATTTGCAAACCAAACCAGCATGTTTGTATTAAAAGACATACAATTATTTTTTACTTTGTGATAATTATGAATAATTTTACAGATGGCTGTGAGCTGTGGTGTTAATGATAAAGTGCTATGTAGTGTACAACAACTCGGTTCTACTAAATTACCGTGTTCTTGCTAAATGCTTAGTGTACTTTACATTGATTTGTGATAAAGACACTGATGGTGATAAGCATTGTGGAGCATTTCATTTATTCATTTCTTTTTCTCTTCAAGGTCGTTACATATGAATAATCTGTCATTTCTCTCGTCCAGCACAATGCCAATGAGAGGGAAGGAGATTCATGAAATGAGAGCCATGGTAATGTGACCTTACTAATTAATTGCATGCAACTGTTAATCTTTTCACTACCAAAGGTCTTTAAAGCCCCACTGGATTTAAAATGTGCAGCAATTATTAAACAAAAAGCCAAAAAGAGCCAATCACTTACCTCTGTATTCTTGCCATGGTTGTTTCTGCCACAAGAACAAAGTCTTCACTTGGCGAAAGTTGAACTCCATTGGGAAACCTGAGTCCTTCAAGCAGAACAGTCACTTCCTTGGTCAGAGTATCGTACTCCAAGAGCCTAAATAATGAAACAAGAAATAATGTAATATTATCACAGGATGAAGAAAACAGCAGACTTTCACAACAATCAAGAGTGACTGTTGAATTCCTAACTAATTACGGCACAGTATTGGGCAGGTTCTGTGGAAGAAATCCCCCAAGGAAGACAGGACAAGTTCAATCAATTAGATCTTTTATTTAGTCACAGATGAGTTCATGGATTCTACGTTGCAAGGCACAAGAGCAAAGTTCAATTTTTCCGATTGGCTTTTTATAATTTATTTAAAAAAAATAAAAACATTATCGTTTACTTAAGCATTTTATTTTATTACGCTAATGGGCCATCAGTTCTTATTTTTTTTTTTACTTGTCAGATAGACCCTATAGAAGGAAAGGTCATCTTTCCTGTGTCAAATAGACGAGGCATTCCTAAAGAAACTGGAAATTGTCCGAGGTCAGCTTACTGTCTTATGACAGACGCCTGTATGAATAACCTGCTGTCTGCTATTAACCCCAAGTAGCTTGCAAACAGTTAATTTTTCTTTCAACCGTTCCTTGCAGTAGCATCTTGTTCGTTTCAGGGTGCACATCCACTTTTCATCCCACTGGACCAATAGAATCAATGCTTAATGCAAACATTAAAAAAATGCATACATATGCTCAGCACTAGTTCAATAATTTTTTCCCCCATATGAAAATTTTGGTTAAGCAGGTGCAGTGAGACCACATTTTTTTGAAATTATACAGTCTACTTTTCATGAATTCAGCATTCCGGGCTCTAATCCCATGCCTGGCTGTTGTCCATGTGTGGTCTGTATGTTCCTCTTATTTCTCGGTGGTGGCCCATTTTGATTATTTTTCCCCCAAGATATGCCTGTGCTGTTTCCTGCCATGTACCCAGTACTACTAGGACAGGCTCTGACCCACCATGACACTGGATTAAGTAGTTCTGAGAATGTTCTACAACTTACAAAGGAAGCTAACAAAATTAAATGAGTGGGTAACAAGGCAGTCATGGGGAGCCTTGACAAAAGGCCACTGCAACTGGCCACAATAATATCAAACTGGTTTGATTTTGTCATTAAGTTGTAGGGGTGAATGATACCATCATCATAGGCATGACTGCCATCAATGAAGAGACAACTTCAGAGAAGAAGTTTTTTATTGAATCAGTGGTGCCAGGACAACAATCTGACCCTTCTGTCACCAAAACCAAGGAGCAGGTCAAAGAATTTAGGAAGCGGAAAGAAGACCATGCCGCCATCTACATCGGAGGTGATGCTGTTGAAAAGGTGAGCAGCTTTAAATTTCATTGAGAAACTGAACACAAGACATTTCAGGTCATTTCAGAAAGGCTGACAACTTCCTTAGACATCTGAGGGAAGCTCACATTTCTCCATCTGTTCTCACAAACTTCTACAGTTGCACCATGGACTCCATTCTGGCTGGCGGTATCATTCCTCATATGGCACCTGTTCGGCTCAAGATCATAAAGTACTGCTGAGGGTGAAGAAGGTGGCATAGAATATCACCAGCAGCCAGATGCTGCTACACAACACCTGCTGCCTTACACAGGCAAACAAGATAAGTGAAGGTCTTGGCCATCCTGCACTTCCACTTTTCTCACTCCTTTCTACTCACAGGCCACAATGTTGCTGAGCAGTCAAAGAAAAGAACAGAAATTGTGTGTGTGTAAACAAATACTTGCAAATGTATATTGTAAGAGACGGCCTGCAGCTCAACCAAGCCGGGACACCCAGAGATGAAAGGACAGGGCAAGGCACCTTTTGTAGGACACTGCCTCCCCCAAGACGCTAGATGGCAGCTCCCCTGGAGTATAGCGTGCCCTGGATTCCCACAGAGCATCCTGAGACTTGCAGTTCGCTATCTCAACTCTGTTGGGTGTCATGGGTGACACCAGGGGTTGCTGTGGAAGGACCGGAGAAGTTGTACGTTGAGTTCTCCTTCTGACCCTGAAGTACTAGCAAGTCATGTGAACAGAAGGACAGGAACATTTCTGGGTGGAGGAATACATAACGGACTGCTGAAGACCCAGCAAGGGAGCCAGAGTCGGGTGGAGGTGGACTAAGTTTGCTGGGAGGTGTGGAGGAGAGAATTTGGAATTATTATAGAGAATTGAGCTTATTTAATTGCTTATTTACTGTGGCTGTGGTGCTTGAGGGTATTGTTTGGAGAAGAACAGAATAAAAATACTTCTCATTGCTTTTACCCTGTGTCCTGTGCATCTGTCTGTTAGGTTTAAAGGAGTAGCAGTGCCACCTTTTTCACTATATATATATATATAGTGAGGGGCCCCGACCAGGACAGCTGCACGATGGAAGGACCAGGGGAGGAAGTGTGGCCAGAGCATTACCTCCCCTGGAATGCTACCTAGTAGCCCCCCTGGGTTGCAGCGGTGCCTCAGACTCCCGCAGGGCTCCATGGGAGTTGGAGTTTGATACAGCCCTGTTGGGATCTGTGGGTGCCCTTCTCGGCAGCTCCTCCACCACACCTGGAAGTGCTGCCGGAAATGCGTCAACAAGCACCTGGAGCACTTCTGGGTGCATTATAAAAGGGGCCAGCTGGCAATACTCGGTGAGCCAGAGTCGGGAGGAGGGGGATGAAGCTTGCCAGGAGGAGTGGAGGAGAAGAAAAGAAAGAGAAGAACAGTATTGTGTTGTGCTGTGCTTAGTGAACTGTGTTGTACAGGTGGGAAACGGGTGAACACTTTTCCCACAAGGGACACGAAAAAATTAAATCGTGTGCTTGCTCTTGTGCCTCCTCCATCTGTGTGTGTTGGGTCAGGGCGGCTGTATGCGCCCTTAGGCTTCACAATATATTATTGTAAGTGGCACACGGGATGGACAGGCATCCCAGCCAGGAACCAAGAAGATCCCTTACCTGCACAGGAGGTCCCAAGGGAATGTAAAGGCATCCCAGCCAAGAGAAGGAAGGAGGCTGCACTTGGAATAGGCAGCCCTAATGGATGGACAGACATCTCAACCAGAACTGATGGTTCCTCACCCGGGCGGGAAGCCCCAAATAAATGTACAGGCATCCTGACCGGACATGGGCTTAATACCATTCCTTGGCCATAAGAAAAGAAGAGGACAGTGAAGGACTGTCTCAGAGAGATGTTTAATCCCCCCCAGGCATTAAATGGCAGCAGCGCTCCATACTGGCGCCCATTTGGGAACCAGCAGCGAATGCCGGGAGTTGTAGTCTGGCAGCACAGTACTGTTGGGGTCCATGGGTGCTGCATGGGGGTGCTGCAGAAAGATGTGCTCCCAAAATTCATGGGACTTCCGTATGACCAAGAAGTGCTTCCATCGGGCAGTGGCCCTGGAACCGGAAGTACTCCAGGGTCCTCAATAAAAGGGACAGCATTCCCTTATCCAGATGAGTCGGAGCTGGGGGAAAGGAAGGCAACATTCAACTGGAGGAGGGCAGTTCGGTGGTGAAAGGAAAGGAGAGGAGAGGAGAGAAATTGTGAGGAGTAGTATTGAGGAGAGAGATTACTTGTGTTTTCTGCTGGTGCTGGCTACTTTTTGGAGGTATTTTGTGTAATAAACACGCCCTTTATTTGAACCCGGGATTCTGTGCGTGTTCGTGTTGAGGTTTGGGGCTCGCTGATAGCCCAGTTGCATCACTATATATATATATATATAAAACATGTGTGCATGTGTCTTTGGCTAGCATTGTATTTGTGTCAACTGTTGTAACATGACATGCAAGTAAGCATAGCACTGTGCACAATAAACTTGACTTAGAGGTCACAAAATAAAGTGGTGGAGTGGCCACACTTGGGTGCAGGTAAACTGCTGCAATACTGAATGACTGCTAATTACTCAGGACCACATCTCCATCTGTGCGAGATTAAGGGCTGCACCCCACGGGAGACCAGTACATGGAAATCACTGAGCAACTTTCTGTTTGATTGTGAAACACAAACATTAGCAAAGTGAATACCTTTAACCAAAAGAATATTGACTTCAAATCTTTTTCTCCTTTTACTTCTTCTTGAGACGGTTAGAAACAAATGCTTGTGTAATGCAGGAAGTGCACTTTGTTGTAACCACTGGCTGAAAGGAAGCTGTAGCCAACTACTGCTTACCCAAGATGTTAAAAATACAAAATTCCAAATGTTTTAATTGAAGAATAAATTATGAGTCCTTGGTTTGTAGTTCTGTCATGCTTCACATTACTGATTGATTCAGATGAAATACTGACTTCGGCTCGAATAAGTTCAAATTTGAGGTACTCCTCTTAGATGACTGGCACCCCACTTATTTCAAAAGGTGTAAATAAGTTATTGTGCTAGATATAGAAACACTAATTTGTATACTTGTAAGATAACATTTTCAAACCTTCTTAATCCCAGTTGGTGTGAAGGGTGTTTGCAGCCTACATCAGCAACATCAGGCACAAGGCAGGAGCAAACCCTGAATGGGGCTTCACTCCATTAACTACACCTGAGACAGCGTAGGACAGGCAGTTAAACAAACGTGTGTGTGTGTGTGTGTGTTTGGGACGAGTACCTGGAGAAACCCACAGAGACATGCAGAGAAGGTCCAAACTCCACACAGACAGCGATCAGGTACAGGATTCAAACCTATTCAGATCCATGAGGCAGCAGTGCTAACTACTGCAACACCATGCTGGTCATACTAAAATACAACCTGTTACCCAAAACTCAGCGGCACAGAAAAAGTGTGAAATTTGCATTTGAAAAACTAAAACAACATCTTACTATCTACAGGGTGGTCCAGATCTAATTATGCAGATCCAGATTGTCTGGATGACTTTGATTTATGCGGGGACGATTCCAGTTTGGCACAAAGATGATTCTTCATGTCGTCAGTTTTCAAACTTCTCAATGGTCCGGGATTTTTCAGGTGATTTTCTATGTAATAAGTTATAGCGTGATGAAAATTGCATAATTAGATCTGGACGACCCTATAGTTGCCCCTATTTGTCCATCTCTTATTGTGTCCGTTATATTAGTAACAGGAAAAGAATTTGGTGCTGGAGTGTCAACACGTAAAGCCATATTTCAGACATGTCAGCTTTGCTAATAATCAAATTCCTTCGATCTAAGTGATTACCCCCTTCCTATAACTTTGGGGTACAGTCTATGGACGCCAGTATATGTAAAGGGATGAGGTTGGGCAAAAATTCAGATCTCAGAAGGGAAAAAGGCAGCTGAAGTGTCAGTGGAAATGTATGAAGTGAGCCATCAGACAAATCCCTAGGCTTGATGAAAACAGCGTCTCTTGAGGCAGGCCCACCGCATCGAGTCCCTTTTCATGTCTGTCTTTTGTTTGCACTTTCAAGCTTCTTGTGCATTTTCTGGTGTATGAATTCAAATGACGCACTATTAAGGACGAAAAGAAAACTAATTCTGTAACTCTGAACGTTTTGTTTGTTATGGGGACACCTAGCAAAATACACAAATTCAGAACATTGGAACACTTTTGATGAGAACTGACCATTCAGCACAACTAACCTCGTTAGTCCAAAATAAAAGGAGACGACGCCTAAATTCTTAGCTGTTTCGACACAACAAAAGTTCAAGCCCTTCAGAGTGTAGAGCTGACAATGTCATGTTGCCATCTGGGGCTCTCTTTTCCCTCAGTTATTGGACAAGTACATTTCATTCAGGTTTGAATTTGCTTTGTCTCATTTACTCAGTAAATGAACACAA
>JANRMT010062824.1:9556098-9576397 GCA_026402145.1 Polypterus bichir lapradei | reverse complement strand
GATTTCACCCTGCAGTACTTTTAGTCGACCAGTGGGAAACACATGTACCAAGTTTCATCAAAATTGCTCCAGCCGTTCGGAAGTGATGATGGAACATACCTACACACACACATTGACTTTTATATATAAAGATTTCTTTCTTTCTGTTATTGGATGTAACTGAGAAGGCAGATTTCACGTTTTCTAGTGTAAATGTGACAAAATAAAGAAACCGTGAAAGTTAGTGAACTGTCAGCAGATGCCGGTACTTGGTGTGTTTTGTGCAAAACTCCAGAAGACTTCCACCTTACCGTCCATCGTCAGTGCCTTCCATGACAAGATAAGCGTAATCCCTCCTTTGCCATTTACTGCTGGAATCTGTAAAATAGATCTTCCTCCCATCCTGTGTAATATCAAGGTCATTCACAAAGGACAGCGGTCTGCCTTTCACTGGATTCTGTGTAGACACCAGCACGTCTACTTCTCCTGTTTAGAAATAAAACAAGCAAAAAACTGTAGCACATGTGAATAATTTGGCTGGAAATGGGAAACAGAGCAGGACAAACTGCTCAAGAGGGTGACATGACAAAAAGGAAAAGAACAGCAGCAACATTTGCTGAGCATGACGCACATTGCTTAGGCCACTCACAGGAAGGAAAATAACAATAGCTTTATTGGCCAAGTGTCAAGTGCAGGATACAAAATACACATGAGGTAAAGACAAACAACTGCCTGATTAAACCAATTTGCTCTCATGTCCTCACAGCAAAATGATTGTTATGATGACAAACACACCATGCTACACACACTGTGATGGCACCAAAAAGGACTCCAGTGGTTACATCTGCTGAGTGTCAAGCCAAACACAGGAGGCGCTTCAGTGATGAAGAACGAGAAGCGATAAAGACAAAAAGACACTGAGGCACATGGCAGAGCAAGAGGTAAGCCCCAATATTGAGCCACTGACCAGCCGGCTACGGCTCATCAACACGCCAGACACAAACAACAATACAGAAATGTATGCAGGCGAACAAGGAGATCATTACATACTCACAACTTCCACCCATTTGCAAACTTTGCTTTTACATCAATGTTTGGTTGAAGAGCACCGCAGTGGAAAGTCTGATCAGCGCTGGGCTCACTGTGGGGCAGGATTTTTTTTTCATAGTGATAACAAAGGAATGTTTTGCCAAAATGGAATTGTTCAGCTTGCTCTGTATGAACTACAAGAACTAACAGAAGACATGACACCTCCGACAAGGACTGAAACAAAGAAGTCTATTTAGGACACATAAGGGGTATCAACAGCTCCTTATCTATTGCATGAGTGGCAGCCTCTATTGATAATCTCATAGGACACGGTGCACTCAACTTCACTCCCCTTTTATTTTAGGACTAGAGGTCCATGTATTTCACTAGTCCATAATTACAGTTGTACAGAAAGTTTCTCTGTTTTAGGACAGATAAGTCTGAAAATTTACCCAGGTTTTTCAATGGGAGGTTTTGAACTTTCAAAACCTTGTGCAGTTTGCTGCATTCAAGATAGGTCAACAGAAACAGAACTTTATCAACAAATTTCCCTGAAGCACAAGTGTGCCAAATTGCAACAAAACTAATCCACTAGAGCGGAGTTGTTTCGTGTGGACAGATAGACAGACAAGATCACCACTGTAGGTGCTTTCCACATTATACACACATGAACCCTCAAACCAGAATAGAGTTCCATTTAAATTAAACAAGAAGAAGGCACAAACCTGAAACTGGGTTAACTTCAAACAAGCCGAGGTAAGCATCAGCTACAAACAGAGTTCCATTTGGGCCTACGCGAATACCCAGAGGTCGTCCACAGGTTGGCTCATTCTCTCGAGAACCTTTTAAAAAGAAAGAACATTTTAATTGATGGCAAAAAAATGACCAACCAAGTGACTGATTTCCATTTGGACTCAACACTGGGTGTTTTGCATATTTCATCCAGATCCTAAAACTTCCCTGTCATGAAGAACAGTGATCTCAAGATGGCATAAAATGCAAATGACAAGCAATATTAGGCAGTGGCCTTAAACGCTGGAATTCTAACATGTCAGCACCACATTGGCGTACACCAGCAGTGAGGGAAGCTGTCAACAAGCCATAATATATTAGCAGGGCTATTTCCATTGTCACACATTGTCACGCATGGGAGGTAGTCGATGGGCTAACGCAAATGTACCGGACCAGGGGTTGGCAATGCACACTGACAATTTTTCTGCTTCCTCTGCCTTCAGAAGGAAATCCCACCTGACTGCACTTCTGGCTTCAGCTCTGATCTCACTTCCGGTTCAGACTCTCAAAGCACGCCCCTCCCTGCCTACCCTCTATAAATCGGCCATATTGTCTGTTATTTTTAGTTCAGTTGTGGACTCATTCTTTTAAGATAACTCAGATTTTTACTCTTATTTAAAGCTCTTCTTGGATACCCTAATCCTTTTTCTTGGTTTTGCGTCTTTCTTACAACACATTTGACCAAGGGGTGTTGCAGGACATCACACAGGTTGTGCCCAGCATTAGCAGGGAAACATTAACCTCTGTGGAACTGGCCCCGGACACAGACAGACGGACGTCGTTTATTTACACCACAACTATTTACAATATTTACAGTTCAAGTGCACAAACCCAGTGCCTCCAGCACCGATTTCCCAAAAATCCGGGCCTCTCACACAGTCACTAGTGCCTTTCTTCTGGCCTCCTCCAGTCCTCTCTCCAGCTCTGTCCTCTTCCACCCGACTTCCGCTCTCGACTGTTGGGAGGCGGCCCCTTTGATAGCACCCCGGATGAGCTCCAGCTGCTTCCCGGCATTCCTCTGTGGACACGCCCCCGTGTGGCGGAAGTGCCGGCTGCGCACCCGGAAGCCCTCCGGGTGTCCACATTCTTCTTCCTTCCAGCACTTCCGGGTGTGGCGGAAGTGCTGGGCTCCAGGGTTCTTCAGGCACCGGGGCGCCGCCTGGCGGAGGCCACGGGCCCCTACAGGGTTGGGCTTCCAAGCCCCCTACCCGAGGCCACCAACAAAACCAGGGCGGTCGCCCCCTTGTGCTCGGGAGGAGGCACCAGCCCTCCTCCGGTTCCCTCGGGCGTCCCGGCTGGGCTCCACCCTCAGCCGCATGCCACACCTCTAACGGTGAAAGAAGCAATTTCAGGAATTCCAATCCCTCATGAATATGCCCATCAATGAGGAGTTCAGTCTACTCCTTCATCTGAAGTTGCTAAAGTGGCTAAAATTCTCCAGAGAAGCGAGGCGGCAGGGGTTGTTGAGATCCAACAAGAAATGCAAAAGAGTTTAGACAACATGTGGGCAGTTTCGGTTAACATGTGTCTTCTGTTAACGGTTATTCAACACTGGCAGGCTGGGGTGGTGGTTTGAGTTTTTGAAACAAAGGATAAAATTGCATTTTCCAGGTCCAAAGGATCATGCTCCTCAACCTTCTTCTAAAAAAAAGTGTATGCCAGGGGTGCTCAAATAGAGACAACCTCAGACCAAGGAGGAGCAACGTTCATTTCATCCTGGCCATTGAACAGTAGACATACTCTCAGCCCTTACACAAATACTTTCAGGGTTGTGGAAGTTTGCCAGTCCCGTCTAGCTAAGATTTTTCCTAGTTCAGAAAGCACATGATCATGTAGAGTAGTTGAACATTCTTTCTACAAAAGTATGGCAATCTGGGGTCAATTTGGCATGTCACTTGGCTGCTTCATTTGTGGGACAAGAGATGAGTTTACTCACATAGTGTTAAGTCTAATCTGTTCGATATGGGCACAGGACTCTGCCAGGCTTGTGTCTCGTCTCATCTCCTCACTTGTCCTAGAAATAAAGATGCAGCCAACGCTTGGAGGGAACCCAATTTAGGAATATGGGGGTTGCATCTCTGCCATCTGTGGATGATGTCATCCTTTCAGCCTTATGAGACGATGATCTCTGATACACACTGAAGGGATGCAATGAGGCCAAGAGGACAATTAGCACCTCCAAATATGGGATTATGGTCGTCTCTTGGGAAAAGAATGGCTGGTTGCTTGTAGGCCTCTAATGAATGAGTCTTGTCCACAATCATAAGACTGACTAATGCATCAGTGCAGCAGCTATTTTGTGGACATTGTACCAGACTATGGGAGGTCTTCAGAAGAAGATATAGATTTAATGGCCTCTCAACATCCTCACCTATCATTACCAGATCTGGGTAGTGACCAGAATAAGACTGTCAGTTAAATTAGCAGAAATGTATGCTAGCGTTACTGTGACACATTGTAAAGCCCAGCAATATAGGCCAACTTCAGAGTCAAACTGCTGCTTCTCTGGATCAAATGGTGTGAGTCAGAGAGGACAGGAATGAAGTTAGCATGCACCCTGGATCTCCAGTAGAGGGCGCCGAGATAAGACACATTTAACACTGCGCTTCACTCCGGACCTAAATGAATAAACACGGTCTGCTTGGGCTCTGAGGATGCAGGATGTACATACAAGCATTAATTAATGATTGCTGGATGACAATCGGGAGGCACCTGCACCCGACTATATTATAAAGGGAGCCAGAGCAGAACAGAGAGGGAAAAAATATCAAGAGGAATACAGAGAAAGGAGCCAGAGGTTAAAACGAGTGTGCAAGAATGAAAGGATGGTAGAATTGGGACAGAGAGAGTGCAGTGATATGGAATGAAGGCAGGTGCTCAAGATGGTGGACCCAGAAGAGCCTGAGGACAGCGCTAGAGGAGTCAGGTCACTCCTGCTGAGTGACATGGAAGTAGGAGTGACCAACTGCTTCATGAGTGCTTCAAGGATGAGATGTGACATCCCAATGTGGCGCTCTGACTTAAAAGACTGACTACACCCGTTGGTACACCAATTCCTGCCTGTTATGTGTCTTCACTTGATTAACTCATCCCGGTCATGACTATCGATGGCTCTGGGCTTAAGGACACGATGGCAGCTGCAGCCAGACTGTCACAGCACAGGTCATTGGGGAAAAAACTCAAAGACAGACTCAGAACACAAAGGAAGGATTACATCTCAGCTGACATGGGATTGCCTGGAAATTCCATGAAAAAAAAGCTGGAGTGTTGTTTTCTGGTGTTCAGGAAGTTTAAACTGAGACTTTCATCAGGAGAAGGAAAAATGGGCCACTTGTGAAGTGAAACACGTAACACTCATAAATGTTTATGTCACAACACATTAGTAATAATTAAACAATATGAGACTTAAAAAAACAAATCATAATGGAATGAAGGAGCAGGAAATCAAAATCTTTACAAGTGTTGTGGGCTTTTAAAATCCCTAAATCAAACTAAACAAACTTCAGGAAACTGTCTCCTCTTACCACAGGGAGGTCTTCCTAGGGTCGCCACCATATGCAGGCTATTGCCTTCTATTTTTACGATCTTTCCATCCGCCGTTCCAGTATAGAGAACATCTACAAACAAAAAATAAAACCATTAAGGGCACAGCAAACTTTCCAAAACAGTGAAAGAGGGTGACCACCTCATGTGGGCAGGTCTTCCCAATAATTGCATTCTTACTTTTGTAGGTGCAGACTGTCCGTACAATGAATATGAAATAATTTAAAGACATTAAGGGGTGGCCACGTACTGAATGGCACTGCCTTATAAACAAATCCCAGCCCATCTGTGTGATGTGTGTATTCCCTTCCCATATCCACTTGGGATCTCTGGCTGCTTCTCAAACCGGATCCCATGATTAGAATGGTTTATTCCATTTCCACTACAAACAAACACCTTCAGATTTGTAGAACTCAACATCCTAGCACGTTTCACACGGACTGCTGGGTAAATGTGGTTTTTGATCATTAGCCGTTTGTTGGATTTCATCGGATTGGCTGGCCCAGCGCTGACTCAGCTGTGGAATGGCCAATAGGGGGAGGCAGCTTGATGACCGAGGTCTCCAGGACTCTGAACAACTCCAAATCCTATTATAGGTTATCATCTACTGTTGAATTCTACTCTGTATTTGTAATATTTCTATTTCACTATTATATTGTATTGAGGATGACTTGTGCTCTGTTCTGTGTATTGTTTTGTATTAACCCACCCACTGAACGCCCAGCCTACCTGCAAAGGGGTCTCTCTTTGAACCGCCTTTCCTGAGGTTTCTTCCATTTTTTTTTTCTTGTCTTCTAAGAGAGTCAAGGCTTGGGGGCTGTCAAAAGGCAGAGCCTGTTAAAGCCCATTGCAGAACTCCTTGTGTGATTTTGGGCTCTATAAAAATAAACTGTATTGTATGGTATTGTATGTTGCACTTCTAATGTCAATTCTAGTATTTTCTGTAGTGGATGTTTTATAAACACTTGTATATTTAACATGATTCGAGTTATAAATGACCTCCCTGACATGCACCGCCTGTGCTCTTGCTCTTGAAGGTTTCCTTTGTGTCTGTAAAAGTCACGTTGGATTAAAGCAAACGCTAAATAAACGCGAATGTAAATAACACTAAAAAGCTTGCTGACAGAAGGCCCCTTTCATGCCGCTTCAGCAGTTTCTTCTGATTTTATTTATTACAGAACCCTAAGCCTTGGCAATTTGTTAGCACACTTTATTAACTCCAACGCTAAATTGGCAATTGGAAGAGTCGTTTGAGTTAATTAGAGAAGAGCATCCACTTGATTCCCCCGAGGAAGCCAAATTAAATAAGCGTTGCTCTGAAAACACCAAAAGCAAACAATAAAGCGAGAGCAGATGGCGTGACACCACCAAAAGAGCAGAAAGGAAAGAATAAAGTCACAGAGTTCCAGAAAACTGAAATCGAAGATAATGAAGAATCGGTGTGGCTCAGTGCAGAAAGTCAGATTTCTGTATTACCTTCTACCCGGTTAACTGCTGCATTGTTAATGGATTTATGTACACCCTGGTTATTTTAAGGCATATTTTCATTTGCTTCGATGACTCCTAGCATTAATGAAAGAAAAATATCTTTGAAGTAAAACCAAAGTAAAAAGTTACAGACAATGGGGTGTCAAATTTGATGACTGACAGGACATTTCTGATTTTGTTGCCAGAGAATGTCAGATTACACGACTAATTATTGCTTGGGGTGTCAAATTAGACGACTGTTTAATGACTTTCCAGAATATTTTTACGTTTCTAAACGTATTGTGAGCTCACCCCTTTACCCGACAGCCAATAATGTGCTGCCTGACGGAGCCCATGCCTGTGGGAAGGGTTTAAAGGTACGGCGACTTCAGCCACAATCTCAACTGTTAATTTCTTATACGTTGTCACACACGTGTGAATGGGAGGCAGCTAAAGGCAGCTCGAAAGAAGGTCATTCCACGCCAGGCCAGGGGAGAGTGACAGAGTGCATTAATCCTCTCTCTATTATCTCTGCAGACTCAACATGGGAAATCCCGCCTTAGTCCGACAACATCACTTCCGGTTCCTGTCTCGATGACGTCACTTCCCCTGACCAACCTTAAATACCTGCCAACTATCCAGCCATCCAGTATCCAACCCACTATATCCTAACTACAGGGTCACGGGGGTCTGCCGGAGCCAATCCCAGCCAGCACAGGGCGCAAGGCAGGAAACAAACCCTGGGCAGGGCGCCAGCCCACCGCAGGGCACACACACACAAACACACCATGCAAGAGAGAACATGCAAACTTCACGCAGGGAGGACCCGGGAAGCGAACCCGGGTCTCCTAACTGCGAGGCAGCAGCGCTACCACTGTGCCACCGTGCTGCCCCTCTCTGCCAGCTACCCTCAGTTAATCAGTTCTGGGTATTTGAGTACTAAACGGACGGCATTGAAACCTCCCCCATGGAGCCCAACACTAGAATGGGGAGGGGGATCTATAGATTTTTTTTTATCCCAATAAATATGTTATGAATTCGTAAACATAATTTTATGTACGTATTTCTATAATGTCAGTCAGTTAGTCATTTTCCAATCTCCAACCCGCTATATTTTCATGTCTGTAAATTTCTATATATTTTTTTTATCCCAATAAATATGTTACGAATTTGTCAAAACACTTCTGTTTTCCTTTGCCACTGCCGTCCATTAAGTAGACAAGTTTCCAGTTCTGTTTTCTGTACACAACTGTGCATCTTATTTTGCTCTTCTGCAGTGTGACAAGAATACACAGGAGACATCAAAGGTTTTGGGTCAGCCACCCGTGTAATATGCCCTGGCTGCAAATGGGCAATTTTCATGTGTGGTGTTTGGTACAAAGTCCAAGGCAGAGATGCAAAGATGGCGGCTTTAAACCCTATGATCGGAAGTGACGTCATCATAGGCGCCGGAACCGGAAGTGACATCATCCTGGCCACCAGGCCTGGAAGTGACATCATCCTGGCTGCCGGGACTGGAAGTGACATCATTGTGGCCACCAGGGACCAGAAGTGACACCATCCTGGGTGCCAGGACTGGAAGTGATGTCATCATGGGTGCGGGGATCCAGTGGGATTTCCCGTGAATGGTCTGCAGAGGATTGAGAGAGAAAGTCAGTGCACATTGATGACATCCCCTTCCAATCTGGAGTGGAATTATCCTTATTCAGGCCCATTAGCTGCATCCCATTCGCAAGTGTGTGACAGCAGCCAAAGCTCAAGTGGACAGGTAGCTGCCCCAAACCTTTTTTGTGTGTCAAGGGTGATTATTTCACAACATACAACATCTGACACACAGGCCTCTGTTCTGTTTGCAAGGCCCAAAACACAAAACACCCGCATCCTTCCTCACTGTGGCATTATATGCATTGTACTTGCAGGTGAGTGCTCAGTGCTTATCATCTCTCACACACACACCCGTCCAAAGATGAAGACGAGATTAGGAATGAACTCAGCATACCTGCTAAGCATTCATACGGGCACCAGCACTGCCCGTCAGCTAATTGGCTACTAAAATGCAGCAGCCTTTGGAACACTTTGGAAGTCTGAAACTGTGCTGAATCCTGCAAGTGTTACCTGACATCCTCAAGGAGATCCAGCAGCTACAGTCATCACGTATTGTGCCACAGGCTTTAAAAACACACACACACACACACACACACACACTAACATTTCAGCTGCAGGTTATTAAACCAGTGACCCAGCTTTATAGACTGGGTATAAACAGTAACGAGTAACAGACACGAGTGACAGCAAGGGGGCCCAGTTTTAGTATCTTGAGCACAGGCTGTGTGCATCCAATGAATGTCAGGTTAAAAGAGCTAAAGGACGGTTTAAGATGCTCTGTACCTCACATGAAAAACACTCTTCAGAGCAATGAGAAGCACAGCCAGAGAGCTTTGTTTTTAAACATGCGTCTCTACAGACCACCCTTGGAAATTGTTGTTGTTAGCTTTCTTCAGTCCCTATAAAGAACTACAAAACTTAAACCACAAAAAATGGAAGACTACTAAATATGTATACTGCTCGCAGACTCTTAAGTTCTAACATTGGAAAAAGCAGAGAAAAGCAAGTAAATCCTCGCCTTCAGCAACACAAATCTAAGCTAAAATCTCAGGCCCAAAACCATAAGCAACAAGCAGCTCACCCTACGCCCTATCAGCACTTGCAAATAGTCTTTACACTCAGGGCACTGAACGGCTCTCTCACGCACAGTCATCTGCCAGTGAATAAGGATCTGCATTGGTAATCGGCCTCTTACGATGGACCTGCACTAGAGTTTTTCTTCTGTCTTAACTTTGCTTTCTTTTATATTCTTTTCTCCTGATTTTGGGAGTCTAGTTTATGTGCTGCATCATTTTATTTGTGTAACAGTTATTTTCATTTTGTTTTATGTCTTCTCCCCAGCCACCATAACCTTGAGACTCCTTTGCGTGGACGTAATGCCGGCCTGCTTATCCCAGAAGTCAGCATCATACTTGCACTGCAGATATAAATCATTTAGATAGGAATATAAGTAACAAGCTGGTGAAATTTGCAGATGATACCAAGATAAGTGGATTAGGAGATAATTTGGAATCTGTTATATCATCACAGAAGGACTTGGACAGCAGACAGAATTGGGCAGATTTGTGGCAGATGACATGTAATGTCAGTAAATGTAAAGAACTACAATTGGGAATTAAAAATGTGAGGTTTGAGTACAAAATGGGTGGTCGGAAAATCAAGAGTCCACCTAATGAGAAGGATTTAGGAGTCATAGTGGACTCTAAGCTATCAACTTCCAGACAGTGTGCAGAAGCCATTAAGAAGGCTAACCGTATGTCAGGTTATATAGCGCCTTGACGTGTGGAGTACAAGTCACAGGAGGTTCTGCTCAGCTTTATAACACACTGGTGAGGCCTCATCTGGAGTCCTGTATGCAGTTTTGGTCTCCAGGCTACAAAAAGGACATAGCAGCACAAGAAAAGGTCCAGAGAAGAGCAACTAGGCTGACCTCAGGGCTACAGGGGATGAGTTATAAGGAAAGATTAAAAGAAACGAGCCTTTACAGTTTAAGCAAAAGAAAATTAAGCAGAGACCTGACTGAAGTGTTTAAAATGATAAAGGGAATTAGTCCAGTGGATCAAGACTGTTATTTTAAAATGAGTTCATCAAGAACACGGGGACACAGTTGAAAACTTGCTAAGTGTAAATTTCGCACAAACATTAGGAAGTTTTTCTTTACACAAAAACGATAGACACTTGGAATAAGCGACCAAGTAGTGTGGTGGACAGTAAGACTTTAGGGACTTTCAAAACTCGACTTGATGTTTTTTTTGGAAGAAATAAGTGGACAGGACTGGAGAGCTTTGTTGGGCTGAATGGCCTGTTCTTGTCCAGATTGTTCTAATGTTCACCCTTTCCTCCTTTGCAGATAAATCACAACAAATCTCTGACGGTTCGTATGCGCTTTGCTGGCTAGGATCAGTCATTACAAAAACATTTACACCAGCCTGTCTGGCACCAACACTTGTGCCACAGTCAAAATCACTGAGATCACATCTTTCCCCCAATTCTGGGGTTTGATGTGAACATAAACTGAAGCTCCTGACTGCATTTGCATGACATTATGCATTGTGTTGCTGCCACATGATTGGCTGCACACATAAGCAGGCGTTCCTAATAATCTGTCCAGTGAATGTACGTTTGTCCCAGTGAGACTGACCTTAGCCCAACCACAAGAACTGTGCAATATTGGAGCAACTACTCCGATGTCATCCTGCTTTCTAGTCTACCAACAGAGACCAAAACCTGTCACCTGTCGGCCTGGAATGTTTTGAACTCTCTTGCTAAAGTGGGAATCCCTCCGTCTACAAAATTATACTGGGCTTGAAATAAAAATGGCCAGAAAAAAAGTTGATAAAGTGTGTGAATAATATCTTTCTAAAATTTAAAATGAAAAAAAATCCAAAGTGGAGAAGCATCTCTGGTCATTCTCACCTCCGATATTTGCAATGGACTCTGGTCCAACAAGCTGGTCTTCAAAAAGTCTTTTTGCTTGTCTTAGCTTAATGTTCACCTCCAACGAACCGGACATAACAGGTGGCTCGCTAAAGCTAAAAGAAGAAGAAAAAAGAAAGATGAATGTCAGGCGCACCTCATAGTGATGCGCATCTCAACCCACTTTATTGATTGGACTTTTTTTTCAAACTACCAGTTTAAGTGAATCGATTCATTTGATTGGTTTATTTCATTAGTAGGATCCTTAAAATGAACCTTTTCACACATGCGTAACCAAATAATTCATACATAATATGTATGTAATAAATTATCTCTATATATAATCTTCATTTGGATCTTGATCTTTGTTTGTCCGCGAATGAATTAGAAGAAGAAGCACTAGATGGCAGTAGAGAGACAGCTAAAACATAGGCATTGCATTAAGAATCTCCTCCAGGCTTATACTACTGAAGACTGCAGTACGCCAGTCACACCTCAAAACACAGACATTCAAACTAAACAAATTGTTGTGCTTCAAATTAACTAAAGAGATGTTCATTTAGATCTTGATCTTTTTTTGTCCGCGAATTCCACGCATGTGTAGACCACCTTCCAGTTTAGTACGTTGTTGTTACTCATGGATGTCAACAATGTGCCGGAATAACGAAAGGGGTGGTGGACAGTGTTACGCTGGTTAGCGAATGAGGCCTGATTAGAGAATGAGATTGCCGAAGATAAAAGGTACGTGTCTACGTAACATATGAATGAAAGAAAGACAGTGGGTAAAATGAATGACAACGTAACAGCACATTCCGGAAATTATTATTGTTACGTTGTAGCCGGCGAGTGCTGCGCGTCTCACAGTTGTACCGTGGCTTGCTCACATGTCAGTGAAGTGATCCCTATTTATGCTTTAAAGAGCCTGGATACCTATGTGTCCCCCCTTATAACCATTGCTCCGTGTATATTGCCTTACTCTTTGGATTGCCACAAAGCAACCTGTGAGATTGGAGAAAGGTTGAGAAGAGATCGTGAGAGGAAACGACAGCGTCGTGAAGACGAGACAGATTGAACGGACAGAAGCAGAAATGCTCCTACACCACCACATAATTACTATTCGAACAGTGATTCCGAGTAGGCCGTTCCTATCGAATCAATATCCAAGGGTTTTCTTTTGTAATTTTGTTTCCCTTATAAAAAATCATAATGCTGTGCGACGAAGGGCCCAGCTCACAACTGGCAGCCGCGTTTAAACAGTGAGCCCTTCACAGACAACTTTAACACGCGCAGCGTAGTTGGGCGCACATGGCTAGTTAATTATATATCTAACATGCAGTTACAGTACCTGACATCCTCCAGCAACTATAGTCATTAGGTTTGATGTGCTCTCCAACTAGAAGTCACGCAGTGTGCCACAGGCTTTAAACACACACACACACACACACACACTCTGACATTTCAGTTACAGGATATTAAACCAGTGACCCAGCTTTATAGAGTGGGTATAAACGGTAACAAGTAACAGACACGAGTCACGGCAAGGGGGCCCAGTTTTAGTATCTTGAGCACAGGCTGTGTGCACCCACAGTAACAGGAATGTCAGATTAAAGGATCTAAACTTTTTTAAACTACTAGTTTAAGTGAATCAATTCATTTGATTGGTTTATTTCATCAATAGGATCTGGGGCTCCTGAAAATGAACTACTTCCCAAATATTCTGTACAGTACACCCCCAAAATTTGTGTGGTTACGTTCCTAGAGCACCCGTGGATGTGGTTAAAAAATGCCTCTTAAATGCCTATTTATAGTTTAAACCCTAAATACAGTATGCCCCCATAGCACTTAAATTTTGTTGCAAACTCAGCTTAATACATTAATACATTACCTAAAAACAGAATGTAAAGGTAAACCCGTATACTGTGCAGTACTGTACTGCTATGTCTCCCACGGAGCTAGAATGTAAAATAGCGCTGTTACTGCTACACGTACTGTAATTCATGCAAGCGCGTTTTCTTTGGTATGCGCTGTTGTTTTCTTTGTTGTAAGTAGAGTAAATAATTTCATTTAATTAAAATACAGTAAAATGTATGGGTACTCACCAATGATGAATGATATTGATGATGATGATGAAGTAGCTGTGCAGGACGATGCAGAGGATTTAAAACTCCTCGGGTGGTGCCTTTTCTTCAGGCGCTTCAGGAGGAATCGTATCTTTGGACGGGTCTTCTGCTGGTGGGGTTTCGTGCTGGCTTTTCTTTATAGGTTTCAGGAACATTGTGATGGGAAGTTGCCACATTGTCTCCTGCAGTGAACTGCTGGCACAATTTCCATGCTTTCTCACGGATGATGTTACCGTCGAAGGGTATTTTCTTCTTCCTGCAGTCAGTGATCCACAATGCCAAGGCAGATTCCATTCTGACGATATTTTTATTCCTTACGGTCGTTACCTTTTTGCCGCCATCACAGAAACTTACAGATACAGTACTCCAGATCGCTGCTTCGTTCTTCTTTATGTAGCGTATGGTGCTTTCATTAATGCCATAGTGGCGCACTACTGCAGCATAACGTTTTAGTTCCCGGAGCAAATCCAGTAGTTCAACCTTCTCCTGGAGTGTTTTAAACTTCTTCTGATGCTTAGGCTCAGTGCCATAGAAGGTGCAGGGTGATTCGGCGACATCGTGTGCGTTTAAGATTAACAAAATGAATACAATAACAAAATGGAAAACACGAGGACACTCAGCTGGAGACGCGTCACAGGGCAGCAGTCAATCAGCAGCAAGGAGAAATGAATAACACTCTCGGATTGGCTACTTTCACCATCCCAAACCGCATTTCCCCCAGCGGTGGCTTCCTGTTCTCTCTACAGCACAGTATTGCCACGAAAAAAGCCATAAAAAATTGCAGAGGATATTTGCGTTTTCCGCTAACAATTAATAGTTAGGTTCTAAGGAAACATCCGCGAACAACTGAGTCCGCAAACACTGAACTGCAACTTCACGGGGGTCTACTGCATAACCAAATAATTCATCCATAATATATGCATATAATAAATAAATGTCCTGTAAAACAACCAGATGGGACAGTTGTGATATGCACAGGAATTCCAAGGGTGGTGGCTCAACTCAAAGGTATAAGAAGAACCAGAATAGAATATAATAGACTTTTATTTTATACAAGTCATTTGGGTGTAAACCGATGAACCAAACAGAGTAAATGTTTGCACCGATTGACACCGAATGTAAATTCAGTAGTTTATAAAATGAACTTCTATTCTTGGTTTCTCTGATCATTCTAGCCAGGCTGTAACAGCCTGCTCCCTCTAAGGCATTTTGCCGAGGAGTACTTAAAAGATACCGTGACCAGCTATTGTCCTGCCTGATTACTGATTTGTCCTGTTAGAGGATAAGTTGCTCTCTTTAATAAGATGTTACCTTTCTACCACAGACCAAACTTGACATGGCTTTCAGGAGGCTGTTCACAGGGGATTTCATTTCATCACTACACCACCATCCCCTCCAGTTCGGCAAAACCGGACTGTGTTGTGAATGTTTACTATTTTGTACTTAGTGTTTTGTTGGATTTCTAACTAAAAACACAAAAGTAGTATAATAAATTACATTCTGTAAAAGTCACAGTCCACTAAACTGTTAAACTCCACACTTTATTCAGAGGACACCACTCATCTTTGTCTCGGCTGCCAGCTTTGCACATGATTTCCTTGCCCAGTGATCGTTCTCGCTCGTATTTATCACAATTTTTTTGAATATACTGTAATCATGGCCCCAAAAACATATTTGTGGAGACCCTGCACCCCTATGTGAATTTCCCCTTGGGATTAATAAAGTATCTATCTAATCCCCGCTGTACATTCTAATATAAATGAGTGTCACTGTACTGTACTTGTGTGATAATACAAGACAATCACCAGTGCCAGAGTTCTCCTTTGCCAGTGATGATTAAGTTAAAACTCAAAAAGAATCATAAGAGAAGCATGCAAGAATCAGATCGGCGGTCCTTATAGAAACCCCTTAAACATCCACCTGCATAATGAAAGACATTGACGACATCATTCGTGGGCTACAGCGCTCCTGTTGAGCTCCACTGAAGTTATTTTTTGAAGCTCGTAAATCGATTGCCATAATTCAAACAAAAAAAAGAAACACCAGCATGCCAACCAGGTGCAGATGCTGCTTTCCAGCATGGCATACCTCTCTGTAAAGAGCAGTTGGCTGGGCAGACCTTGTTGTGCAGGCAGGATAGAAAACAGGGCATGCAAGTAAAATCTAGAATCTGAAGTCTGCTTCGGCCACTCCGGGCCATTAACATTGTTGTTTTGAAGCCAATTCTCTGTCACATTGCTTGAGGTCTTGTCTTTGCACATGGCACAGGTTTATTACGGCCTGCATCAGGTTTTCTGACGCCATTTCCCCATATTTTGCTGCATTCATTTTACTCTCACAAGCCTTTCTGGGCCTCATGTAGAAAGGCATCCCTGAATTTTAAAACCTGAATTTAAGGCAATCATTACGAAATGGAAAGAGTGTGGCACCGCTGTAAATCTGCTAGAGCAAGCCATCCATAAAAACTGAAGAAGACGAGTGAGGGAGACCACCAAGGGATCTGAGAGAACTCTGAAGGAGTCACGAGCTCCAGTGGATGAGATTATATGCCCGGTGTGACCAGCTGCAGCTTAATGGGGAAGTGGCAAAGTAGAAAAAAAAAAAAATAAGCATGACATCTTAGTAGAAGGCTGTGACAGATAGGGGGCGCTGTCGTCCCCTTGAACCTTCAGACCAGACACCAGATAAAAGTCCAATAATTTTTATTCGAACAATAATGATGTGCACCAAGCACCCTCCACTCCACAATACTCATACACAATACAATAATTAATCACAATACTACAATCCTCCTCTCCCAGACGCGTTGTCACCCTGCCACTGACTCAGCTCAACCCTGGGATCTCCCACAGTCCTTTTTATAGTCCTTGACCCAGAAGTGTATCTCTGTCTGTCCATGTGACTGGTAACACTTCCGGGTCAGATAAAAAACTCCTTTTCTCCAACCCGGAAGCACGTCATTTCTCCTGTCCATGTCACTTGGAAGTACTTCCGGGCTGTATGTAAAACAAATGTCTCTGTGCCTCCCTGCAGTGTCCCCTGGCGGCCCCGATGTTATCCAGCAGGGCTGTGTATTAAAACTCCATAGTCCATGATGCCCTGCTGGAATTCGGGGCATCTCCACGTTGCAGGGAGGGCTTCATCTGGCGGCTTGGGGGTCTTGGCCGGGATAAACTGCCGGCCATAGTCCACAAGGCCCATGGGAGACTCTGAAGTGAATTTTATGAAGGTTCTAATGGTCTGATGAGACCAAAGTTGAGCTTTTTGACCACCAGACTAAACACACATCATCAAAAGCACACCATCGCCATTTCTTTTCTTACGTCGTTGACGTGGTTATTTTGCTGCTGTTGCGGCTCTGTAAACGGATCGCCCTTTCAGTGGTGCGATTGGTCCAGCTGAGGAGTTAGCGCACCCTGCTGGATACGACCTTGCATCATGTGACTGAAGCCCAATTAGTGTTGCAAGTAACACAAAATGACAGGAGGTGCCAAGAGCAAAATTAAGGCAAAGAGGAGATTAAGGGCAGAGCCCAATGCCCCTGTATGACACTGGCACAGGGCTTTGCACAAGGTGTAGCACTTGCAGTTCATTAAATCAGAAAAACTTCTAAAGAGTCAAAACAATTCAGCAAGAAACTGCTGTCACCCACGTGCACACAGGAGGCAGTCAGTGGGCCTAACTGAAGGTAAAACGCCGGGCAGGGGGTGACAAAGTGCACTCACGTCTGCAGGTCATCTGATCGGAAAAACCACCTGAAGCCCAACCAGGCTCCACTTCCGCCCTCGTATTAAGCTGTTGGACCCTCCTCTTCCTCACCACCACCTATAAAGCCATCCACTTCCCTTAACTCACCAGGCCTGTTCTGGACTCAGTCCTCAGAGACCACTCAGTGGCAACATACAGGGTGGGTCCCCAAACCTTTTTCTCTTTCGCTTGTGCTTCTTTTACACTGCAATATCTGAGCGCTAAACAGACGCCAAATAAAAACTCTTTTGTAAGAAGTTGAGAAACCTCTGTAGGTCATTCTTGGGTAAATGATACTCCCCAACAGTTAAGCAAGAGCTAACAGTGATGTAAGCGAGTTCTGTTTTCAGACATGACAGTAGACACACCGTCTGGCTCTCAAGGACGCTGACCCTGGAGACCACAGCTGGCCTGCTGTTGTTATCAACGTCTGCTCACGTCTTACAAAGTTGTTCCTAACCCTTGCACACCGACAAGTCGTCCGTCAATGGACTCGGTAAAAACATTCACTCCCATGTTTTATATTGTGGCAAATTGAAATTCTAAACTTCTACTGTGTAACAACGTGTCCCTTCAATCCATGTAGTTTTCTACAACAACATCCTAACGTATTCACCCCTTGGACTTTTTCATGTGTCATCGTTTTACAGCACAGAATCACAGTGTACTGTATTTAATTAGACTTAAATGATACTTATCATCAGAAAAAATACACTGAAATGGCAAATTAAATCTCTATAAGCTTACCTAAATGTATAAGTTATGATCCTGGAATGCTTAAGCAGATTGGCAAGTTCATATACAGTATACAGTAAACCCTTTGACGCAGATTTTTCAAAAATCTTTGCACACTGGGGAAATCCCTAAAGGATTGAAGCCATTAAATACTATTCTCTTATATATAAAGGGAGAGAGGAAAGATTCAAGTAACCAAAGAGATAAGTTGAAGAAATTCTTAAGGACCAGTAACGGCACACTGCTATAACGAGAACGTGCAGTGAATACACTTGACTTGAGCATTCCTAGTTTTCATCCTTTCTTTCTCTGTACGTTTAGCATTCGTTTGCTCAGAGGTTGATGTGCTTGCCGCTTCCTAGCAGTCCGCTTCTTCTCTTTGTTCGTTGGCATCTTTTCTTGTTAAAACTGATTAAGTCAGTGTTTGTGTTGCAATTACTTAGTATATTTTCTGAATTTTTCATTTAAGCTGGCACTTAAGTCTTCAATCTGCCTCAAGAGTGATTTAAGATATGAAGAGGTAATGGAAGTGACGGTGAAGATGGTAGGGATGAGAACGGCACCCGTACACATGGGCTGAACTGCTGCCCTGCTGGCCGTTGCAGAGAGTTGATTCTACAATAAAATAAAGAGAGGAATAACCTTGGATGTCAATCATCACCCTGAAAGCGGACAGTAGACGTCACGTTTTATATGTGTACCAAATTTCAGGTCAATGGGTCAAATGGTTTGCAAGCTACAGGTGATTTAAAATCCAGGACAGACAAACAGACAGCCATGGTAGCGTATTATATATAAAGAAAAGGGCGAGCATCACATGTTAAGAATATGCTGTCACACACGTGCGAGTAGAAGGCAGCTAAAGGGCCCGAGTTATTATAATACCACGACAGACCAGGGGGCGGAGGGGTGCGCCAACTGTCTCTCTCAGTTCCTTGCAGATCATTCTGAAGGCACCTCTGAACACGAAACGTCTGCTTGCGGCACCTTTGATGATGTCACTTCCATTTTTTCCAGTCCCAATGATGATGCAATTTCCAGTCCCGATGACATCACGTCCGTTTCTGCCCAATGATAATGTCACTTTCCAGTCCCGATGACATCACTTCCGGTTCCGGCCCCAATGATGACGTCACTTCTGGTAAATATGCCTCGTCTGAGAAGTGACAGAGTAAGTGAGTGAGTAAGGAAGTACGGAGGAAGAAGAAGGGACAAAGACGTCACTGGTCATCAGAAAAGCATCATGAGCAACTACAAGTGCTCGATCACAAGCCACCTGCGACATTCATCATTGTCACCTGTAACTTTTTCTAAAGACTATACACGTATATATACAGACTTTTCTATCACTCCTATTTTCTATTATTCTTTGTTCCAGTGGTTTTATTATTATTATTCCTGTAATAAATACCATGCTGCTTTTAACTTTCTGTACTTTATCTACATGTCTAGAGAGACTGAAGTAATAAGGTAGATTTCTTTGAGCACCTGGTGCAGTCGGAGGTTTGCCATACGCTTCGTGCTGCAAGGTTTATTAAGGCTGTGGGTGAGAGCTCCACCCAATAGTAGGGAACAGGACATAAAGTGAGGTATTCTTGGATGATAAATGGTCGATAGTCAAGAGTGCTGAGCCTTTGTATGTTTAAATGTATTCTTGGAGACCAAAAGTAATATTTAGGTCTGTGATATCTTTAAAACATTGTATGTTGTTTGTGCCGATAATAAGTAAGTCTCTTGAAGTGATGAGAGAGTGACAGGCTGTGTTATTCCTAAAGCACTTGTGTGGTTCACAGTGCCAGAGGTTAACCTGTGTGTGTGTGTGTGTCATTCATGCGGCACTGTAGTGGTGAGGGTCTTTGTGTTTGCGTATATCTGTGTATGTGTGGGTTCATCTTAAAGTGCAACAGTAGACCAACCTGGGAACAAACTTGATGAATACACTTACCCTTGAGAAAACAGGTAAAGGGTAAGTAGAGGGAAAGACTACGATAATATAGATGGTAATTCCACACCAGACCAGGCAGTGGCAGTGTGCACTAATCCTTTCTCCTGCAGACCACCCATGGGAAATCCCGCCTGGGCCTGTCTTCCTCATATCAAGTTCTGGCACGGAATTACCATCTTTCAGGCCCTTTAGCTGCCTCCCATGTGCACGTGTGTGAAAACAAAAAGCTTAAAACTTAACTGAATTCATCCACTTTGACGCAGCAAAGGTTTTCATTTAAGAAAAATTTGATTTCTTTCCTTCTTCCAGCGACTAAACTACAATATACGGGGTGGCTACCCCAAACCTTTTTGTGACTTTTTTGTCCTTTATTCTGACCATTATATATATATATATATATATATATATATATATATATATA
>JANRMT010062824.1:9513753-9555698 GCA_026402145.1 Polypterus bichir lapradei | reverse complement strand
TATATATATAGTGTATGTACTGTTTGCTTTGGTGTATTTATGGTAGCTGTACAGCACTTTGGTCAATTTCTGTTGTATTTAAATGTGCCCTATAAATAAAACGGACATGACTTGATTATATAATTAAAGTGTTTAAAATTATGAAGGGGTTTAGTCCAATCAATCCCATCTGTTACTTTAAAATAAAGAACTCGGGAACATAACTGGGAGCTTGCAAAGGACAAACTTCATGCAAAGTTTAAAATCTTTTTCTGCACACACAAAAAAAAAAAAAGACACACACACACACAGAATGAGTGACCAAATCCTGTGGTGGACAGCAGGACTATCACTTCGATGTTGTATTTGATCAATCTTAATGAATGGCACTCTCCACCTTGTTGGACTGAATGGCCTGTTCTTCTCAAATTTGTTCTCGTTATCTATTATTTTTTTTTTTTTTTTTATGGCTGAGGTTGTACTCTAAATTTACAAAAGGAACATACTCTTACCATTAAAAACAAGCTTGCATCACAGAAAAAGAAAAAAGATTTTAAAAAGTGCCACATGACATGAGAAACAGACAAGATGAATTCTCTTACCTTAAAAGCTGAGGTTCTATTGGAGATTCCAACAAAATCAGTGCAGCAATCAGTGGTCCCAGCAGTGCAATGGCCAGGGTCATAAAAGTCATGCGGAAAACTCTACCGCTGTATGTGCTGGAAAATAAATGGACACAGAAAATGACATCTCGGGGCTGGGTCAGAATTAATCTGGAGGAAAGGGCAAAGATGTCCCCAAATTGAACAATTTATCCATTTAAAACTCAAGGACGGGTTCAAAAAAATATCACACATCATATTTACTAGCAAGCGGCACGGTGGCGCAGTGGGTAGCACTGCTGCCTCACAGTTAGGAGACCCATCTGGGTTCGCTTCCCAGGTCCTTCCTGTGTGGAGTTTACATGTTCTCCCAGTGTCTGCGTGGGTTTCCTCCCACAGTCCAAAGACATGCAGGTTAGGTGGATTGGCGATTCTAAATTGTCCCTAATGTGTGCTGGGTGTGTGTGTGTGTGTGTGTGTGTGTGTGTGTGTGTGTGCGCCCTGCGGTGGGCTGGCACTCTGCCTGGGGTTTGTTTCCTGCCTTGCGCCCTGTGCTGGCTGGGACTGGCTCCAGCAGACCCCTGTGACCCTGTAGTTAGGATAATGGATGGATATTTACTAGCAGTTTAATATGCATGACGGCCACTAAAACTCGCCTTTCACACTTTGACTCCATCTCATGTTGTGCTTTTCACACTTCTTAGCTCCAGTTCTTCCAATTCTGCTGACCATCGTTGAGCTGTTTCTACCCCTAGTTTGGAGTCCACCTCTGTCAGTTCAATTAACTGGACTTGATTAGGAAAGGCACATACCGGTCTATAGAAGGTCCCACAAGTTGAGCAAAATCCAAGCCATAGGGTTGAAGGAAGTGCCAGCAGAGCTTTGAGACGGGATCGTGTCGAGGCTCAGCTCAAAAAACATTTCTACAACACTGACGGTTCCCAAGTGCACGGGGGTCTCCCTAATTCTTAAATGAATAAGTTTAAAAACTACAATTCTTCCTAGAGCCGACCAAACTGAGCAAATAGTGGGAGAAGGGTCTTGGTAAGAGAGTTGACCAGGAACCCGGTGGTCACTTTCACTGAGCTCCAGAGAACCTTTGTGGGAAAGGGAGAAACTTCCAGAAGGGTGCCCTTCACTGCGGCACTTTGCCAATCTGAGCTTTCACGTCACCTGTCTTATCATTACTATTCATGGTGGCTCCAAAATCCGTACTCATCCCTACTCTCTCTTCTGTTCTTTTTCCGGTTTTCTGTGGTGGCGACCTGCGCCACCTCCACCTGATCAGGGCACCCACCGTGATGTCCCTACATTGAAGGATTAAAGGCCAGAGGTCCACATGACTGTCATTATCATCAAGTTCTTCCATGTGAACCCTGAATACAATGAGGACTGATTGAGGTCATTTATGTTAGGTAGAATGCCCAGTGGGGGCCTGGTGGTCTCGTGGCCTCGGACCCCCTGCAGATTTTATTTTTCTCTCCTGCCGTCTGGAGTTTTTTTTTTGTTTGTTTTTTCTGTCCTCCCTGGCCATCGGACCTTACTCTTATTCTATGTTAATTAGTGTTCTCCGATTCTAATTCTTACTTTGTCTTTTGTTTCTCTTTCTTCATCATGTAAAGCACTTTGAGTGACATTATTTGTATGAAAATGTGCAACAGAAATAAATGTTGTTGTTATTAACTCCCTGCTCACCATCTTTAGCGCTGGATGAACACCCTCGTGACTGGACGGCCTCTTACCCCACCTGCCAGCGCCCCTTGGCCCACCTTTTCATGCCAGTTGGGCATTTGATTACATTCAGTGTTGACCGATTAACGTGTGGTCTTGAACCGAAATGCAATACACTCTGAGCGGCTGCCAAACAAAATGAAAAACATTTGCTTTGCTTTTATTTCTGACATATCACTCAAAAAATGTGCAATGTATGCATTAAATTCAGATTCGTTTAAAAAAGATTTTTCTAGCTATGCTCACTTAAATTTGCTCGATGTCACACTCACACAATTTGTTTTTAAAGAAATCAGACAGAATATTTTCTTTCAACAGAAGCCCAATCTGCCACTGGAACTGTTCTCATTACTCACTTATTCTACATTCATCCATCCATCCATCCATTTTCCAACCCGCTGAATCCTAACACAGAGTCACGGGGGGTCTGCTGGAGCCAATCCCAGCCAACACAGGGCACAAGGCAGGAACCAATCCTGGGCAGGGTGCCAACCCACCGCAGTATTCTACATTCATCTTACTCAAAATTCATACTTTTCTAATCCTCAAAACGTGGTATTCCCATTTTCCTTCTACACAGTTAAATTAATTTGATTTAACTTAAAATTTACCAGATTTGCATAAAGTGTGATATTTAGCATAAAGAACCGCCCCCTTTTTTGACAATACATTCTGAGGGATCCTCACACCACTGAATACTCAGAACGAAAGTTAAAGACTTTTACCAAATTGAGTGGGGTTTATGGAAGCTAATTTATGAGAGTGAGGAGACAGCGAGGTTAGGTGCCCACTCTGATACAGCGCATTGCCGCACCCACCACATGACAAACCACCTCAGGATCCCAGATTAGGACCCGAGTGCCAGTCATGTGACTGGCGACACACCTCAGCGCCACACTAGTTCAGATGGAGTGGAACAGGGTGAGGTTTTTTGTGGTGGCTGGAGTGCCATTTCTGCAGGTTGGGGGGCCTACATGCAGGGCTGGCTGCAGATTAACGTCATACCCATGCATCCATTATCTAACCCGCTATATCCTAACTACAGGGTCACGACGGTCTGCGACAGAGCAATTGCAGGTTAAGGGCCCAACGAAGTAGAGTCACTTTTGGCGTTTACCTTCCGATTACCAGTGCGAATCCCTAGCCTCACAGCCACCACTCTTTTTCATATACACGCCACCCACCCTACATTAGAAAAGCATTTTTTTTCCGTTGCTTCCAAAATAGCAATTTAATTAATGTTAAGATTGCATGAAAAATACAATGAACCAAAACATAACTTGATTACCTTATGCACTAATAATTGAATGACTACACACTTAATAAATTGAACAGCGGTGACGTAAATTTGAATATTTATTACACAAGATATAATTCACTAGTATTGCAATCTACAGTTAAGTAAAGACAAAATGCTGTGATGCATCTTTTACGTAAGTCCATTTAGTTTGTACATGAAATCCACTGAAATAAAACAAGCTTGAGGTTGTGTCAGTTAGTTTAGTTTGTTGAACACAAGGAAATGTATTTGATCAAACTTGACCACAGGATGCTGAACTCTGTTCACTACCTTCCTCTGGACCGTAACAAGAGTCATTATCTACCAAGTACCCTACTTGAGCTGCTATTATATAAAGACTCCATGTTCCATCTGCTGCTAACCGTCTCTCTTTTTGTGCATCTCATAAGCTTCTCTATAATGCAGCTTCTCACTTTTTACTTTAAGTGGCTCTTGCACATTGTACATAGGTTTACTTTACAAGTTCTAATGTTATTTATCTTATATGTTATACTTATATGTTTTTTTTCTATATCTTATATTTTATTGTACTATGAAGATGAGGGAGAAACAGTATTTCAATTCTTCTGTATGTTCTGCACATACTGTATAGTGAATTGACAAGAAAAGGCCATTTGATTTGATTTATGTTGACTGAGTGTAAAGAGACAACACTAAACATTTTATTTACAATTTACACAACTTAGTTTTGTGAAAATTGTTCACATAACATAGTTAAGTAAATCCAAGAAAATATTGTTTGAGTAATATACGATCTATGGACAGAAATTAAAATTTTCTATTGCATTTTAAATGGAAATTAAGTGGCACAGTGAAAAGCCATCGATTGTTTGGTTGGTACGTTTTTAGTTATGTCATGATACACCCGAATATTGCACGCACGTACATTGCATTGCGTGTTGGACTGCGTTTACTTTTGGCAGGAGCGACCATCAATATCTGACTGTAGGTTCTCACATCGAATCCAATTCAAAATTATAACAATAACTTTTACATTAAAAATGACTGCAGATCGACAGATGAATATTCAGGAACAATGTCATAGCACAGGGCCAGTCGGGATGCCCCCCTTTCTGGAGTATGGAGGGTTTCCCTGTTGCTCCAAGCACAGTTACAATATCATGTGGGTGAAAGCTAATTGTATTATTTGTGATTTTTCGGAATATGACCGTTTCCTGATGATGTCGGTCCCTTATTCTCCGGTACCCGAGCCACGACTGTAATTCAGGAGGAGGCCACATTTGAACTGAATGCCAGGCGATCTCCTACGCTGCAATCCTAAATCGATAGCTGGCACTGCAGGCTCAGCAGATGTCAGGAACGGGCAGCGGGCCACTGCATTTTGACATAACCGAAGCAAACAGGTACAGACTGGCTCCGGGGGCTCTTCCGGCTCGGCCACGACCTGTGCCCTACATTGTGTAATCGGTCGCCTTTAGACAAACAGGCTTTCATTCAAACAGGCAAAAGGAAACAACACGTAACCCCTGCGAAGGTTCCAGCTCGGGCAATTTGATGCAAACACCGCACATTTCTTAAATGTCATCAAACGCCTGCACGTGAGACACTAAACGGAGAAATTGGCATCGCTGCACACGAGCGCGCCCCGTTACCTGGTTTTAACGGCGGGCCCCTGGACTTCATCTGTGATTATCCGCGGTCTGTTTGTCCTCCGCTGTCGCAGTCCTTCTGTCTCGTTCATTTTGCACACGATGCCTCCAGGAAAGTTCTGCAATGTTTACAGCGCCCAATTCATCCGCGCACAGTCCATGTGTGGCGCGCAGAGACGATAAAGCAGGGAGGCGGAGGCAGAGGCAGGCAGGCAGCTTCCCGCCCACTCAACGAGACAGATTGAAGATTCGGCTTTCCACGCCCCCTCAGCCGTTCCACACACTCCGCCCCTCCTGGCTTTCCAAACTCCGCCCCACGGCTTCCCACAGTGAGAAGGAGCCGCGCAGTTGTGCGTTTATTCCAATTAGAAAAAGAAAGGGAGCTGAAAACGTTTTGCGATTCGGAACATCGGCACAACAGAATCAGATGCGGAGTAAAAAGCTCAGAATGTTTAAAGAAATTTTAGAACCATTGAACAAAACTGATGAGATTTACGATTCAACGGGGAAGTGGGATTACATCAGGGATCGGCTCTGAGCCCTTTCTTATTGGCAATGGTGATGGACAGGCTGACAGACGAGATTAGACAGGAGTCCCCGTGGACTGCTGATGACATTGTGGTCTGTAGCGATTGTAGGGAGCAGTCTGAGGAGACCCTGGAGAGGTGGAGATATGAGAAGAGAGGAGTAGAATGAAGGTCAGTAGGACCCCCACGACAGAATACATGTGTGTGAATGAGAGGAAGGTCAGAGGAATGGTGCGGATGAGGGAGTGAAGTTGGTGATGGTGGAAGAGTTTAAATACTTGGGATCAAAAGTACGGAGTAATGGGGATTGTGGAAGACAGGTGAAGAAGAGAGTGCAGGCAGGGTGGAGTGGGTGGAGAAGAGTGTCAAGAGTGACAGGGAAGGTCTACAGGACGGTAGTGAGACCAGCTATGGTATATGGGCTGGAGACGGTGGCACTGGAAACAGAGCTGGAGGTGGCAGAGTTAAAGATGCTAAGATTTACATTTGGGGTGACGAGGATGGACAGGATTAGAAATGAGGACATTAGAGGGTCAGCTCAGGTTGGGAGACAAAGTCAGAGAGGCGAAATTGCGTTGGTTTGGACATGTGCAGAGGAGAGATGCTGGGCATAATGAGAGAAGGGTGCTAAGGATAGAGCTGCCAGGGAAGAGGAGAAGGGGAAGGCCTAAGAGGAGGTAGTGAGAGGGGACATGCAGGTGACGGGTGTGACAGAGCAAGATGACGAGGACAGGAGGATATGGAAGAAGATGATCTGCTGTGGCAACCCCTAACAGCAGCAGCTGAAAGAAGAAGATGATGAGATGTACGATTCTAGATAGTGCGAGCTATGAATCCACATGTTTTGTGTTTTTTGTCGTTACTGACATTGGGATATCCTATTTTTAAACATATTGCTTTAATGAATTACTTTTCCCTTCTTTTATTATTTATTTTTAATATTTATATCATATTATTTCAGCTACATTAACTTTTTAACTTATTTAAGTGATAATGTATATGTTAGTGTACAACGTGAAAGGTATTTATGTTAATGGTCATCATTAATATAAGTTAGATTTCTTATTGAACTGATTTTTCCATAGTTGGGCAGTTAATTTAGCTTTATATTTATAAAAGCACGATAGCGCCTTCTGGCAATTTTGTATTACAGTCCTGGCCAAAAGTTTTGAGAATGACACAAATCTTAATTTTCACAAAGTTTGCTGCCTCAATTTTTATGATGGCAATCTGCATGGACTCCAGAATGTTCTGAAGAGTCAAAGGATGAATTACAATTAATTTCAAAGTCCCTGTTTGCCATGAAAATGAACTTCATCCCAAAAAAACACTGCATGTCAGCCGTGCCACCACAGGACCTGCTGACGTCATTTCAGTGGTCCTCTTGTTCACACAGGTGACAGTGTCAAAGGGGACAAGGCTGGAGGTCACCCTGTCATGCTGATTGAGTTACAATAGCGAGGTGAAGAAGGCGTCAGGGCGCCCAAGAAAGTCCAGCAAGCGCCAGGAGTGTCTCGTAAAGTTGACTCAGCTGTGGGCACCACCAGGGCAGAGCCTGCTCAGGAATGGCAGCAGGCAGGTGTGAGTGAGGCAGAGACTTTTGCAGGATGGCCTGGTGGGCGTCAAGAAGGGCAGCAAAGACGCCATCAGGGACAGACTGATATTCTGGGATTGGACTGCTGGGTCAAGTCATTGTCTCTGATGAATCCCCTTTCTGTAAAAAAAGAGAAGGTGAGTGGCACTACCATCAGTCCTGTGTCAGGCCAACAGTAAAGCATCCTGAGACCATTCATGTCACGTGGGGTTTGCTTCTCAGCCAAGGCAGTGCAGGGCGCACTCACAATCTGGACTAAGAAGACGGCCATGAATAGAGAATGGGACCAAAACATCCTTGGAGAGCAACTTCTGCCAGCCATCCAAGGACAGTCTGGTGACCAACATGACTGAGCACCGGGCCAGAAGGCAAAAGTGAGAATTGAGTGGCTCGGGGAACAAAACATCGACATTTGGGGTCCATGGCCAGAAAACTCCCCAGACCTTTAATTCCACTGAGATCTTGTGGTCAAGAGGCGGGTGGACAAACGAAAACCCACCAATTCTGATTATGTAAGAATGGGCGGCGGCCATCAGTCAGGATTGGGCCGAGAAGTTGATTGCCAGCCTGCCAGGGCGAATTGCAGAGGTGTTGAAAAAGAAAGAAGGGCCAACACTTCAAATATGGACTCTGCACATAAACTTCATGGCATTGTCTATAAAGGCCTCTGAAACTCCTGAGCTGCTACAGCAGAGAAACATCTGACAGAAAGATCTAAAGACACTGAAGCAGCAAACTTGGCGAACCCCAACACTTGGGTCCTTCTCAGAGCTTTGGGCCACGACTGTACTGTGTTAATAATCCTGTATTGTAAGAAACATTGAAGACTTGTAGAAACTGTGATTGAAAACAGCAATGTTAATAATGTTGGACAAATTAAAAGGATCCTGCACGTTATTTTTTTGTCTTTCCTTTTTTTACATTCCATGTCAATGTGGAGGAGCAGGCTATATAAGCTTTATCCATCCATCCATTAATCCATTTTCCAGCCCGCTGAATCCAAACACAGGGTCATGGGGGTCTGCTGGAGCCAATGCCAGCCAGCACAGGGCGCAAGGCAGGAACCAATCCCGGGCAGGGCGCCAACCCACCGCAGTATGTAAGCTTTATGATAACTATGTAAAGAATGTTCCATTTTTTTTTCTTAAAATATATTACAGCAACACAGAATCCTTCAGCTTCATCTGGAGGCAGAGCAGTGGTGGTTTGGGGGGCAACTCTCATTCCCTTCATTACCGTCAATGGAGAAAAGCAACACAGACGATGTCTTTCAAAAATGAGACTTGTTATCTGAATTCCCTGAAGAAGAGGAGACAGAATTTGCCCTTCACCTTCCCTTTTTCACATATTACAATTTTTACTGGGCAGCACGGTGGCGCAGTGGGTAGCGCTGCTGCCTCGCAGTAAGGAGACTCGGGTTCGCTTCCCGGGTCCTCCCTGTGTGGAGTTTGCATGTTCTCCCTGTGTCTGTATGGGTTTCCTCCCACAGTCCAAAGACATGCAGGTTGGGTGCATTGGCGTTCCTAAACTGTCTCTGGTGTGTGTGTGTGTCCTGCGGTGGGTTGGCACCCTGCCCAGGGATTGGTTCCTGCCTTGCGCCCTGTGCTGGTTGGGATTAGCTCCAGCAGACCCCGTGACCCTGTGTTAGGATACAGCTGGTTGGTTGGACTGACTGACTGACATTTTTTACTTTTACTTACTGTATATAGGATGGATTGGCATTCCAGCAGCGTGGAAGCGAAAAATATGCTGAAGATTCTCACTTTAAATGAAGGCTAAAGGAGTCGAAGGATAGGCAAACAGAATAATTAGATTTACTGCAATAAAACAATAACACAGACTCAACCCAATTAAGCCAAACTGAGCTGAGCCCCGAACAGGCCAAAAATCACACTTCATATAATCATTTCTGATCATCCTGACCTCGTCTGAAACAGAGCCTTTGCTGTCTATTCTGACCCACCACTCCAGCTGGCTTCTCGCTGGCCACCAATGTTTTCTGCATTTCGTCATTAGTATCATTCCTTGCTTCCTGGCCTTCAAACAACAGGTGTCATCCTGTTCCCCCTTCTCTGTCCTCGGGTAGTTTCTGTACGTCATTCTCTTCCTGCTCTATCTTTCCGAGTTACCCAATATTGGTGATTTCGCTTTGAGCTTAACTACAAATGAAATGTGACAAGTGTTTGCTTGACATATCTAATTTACACTAAATTTAATGTTTATAGAAGCTGTTAATTATTTTTGTCTATTTAGATAGATAGATAGATAGATAGATAGATAGATAGATAGATAGATACTTTTTTAATCCCAAGGGGAAATTCACATACTCCAGCAGCAGCATACTGATAAAGAACAATATTAAAGAGTGATAACAACAGACAATAACTTTGTATAATGTTAACGTTTACCTCCCGAGTCGCATAGTGTGGGGTCTCCTCAGTCTGTCAGTGGAGCAGGACGGTGACAGCAGTCTGTCGCTGAAGCTGCTCCTCTGTCTGGAGATGATCCTGTCAGTGGATGCAGTGGATTCTCCATGATTGACAGGAGTCTGCTCAGCGCCCGTCGCTCTGCCACGGATGTCAAACTGTCCAGCTCTGCGCCTACAATAGAGCCTGCCTTCCTCACCAGTTTGTCCAGGCGTGAGGCGTCCTTCTTCTTTATCTTGCCTCCCCAGCACACCACCGTGTAGAAGAGGGCGCTCGCCACAACCGTCTGATACAACATCTGCAGCATCTTATTTCAGATGTTGAAGGACGCCAGCCTTGTAATGAAGTATAGTCGGCTCTGTCCTCTCTTACACAGAGCATCAGTATTGGCAGTCCAGTCCAGTTTATCATCCAGCTGCACTCCCTGGTATTTATAGGTCTGCACCCTCTGCACAGTCACCTCTGATGATCCATGAGGGGCCTGGTCCTCCTAAAATCCACCACCAGCTCTTTGGTTTTGCTGGTGCTCAGGTGTAGGTGGTTTGAGTCGCACCATTTAACAAAGTCCTTGATTAGGTTCCTATACTCCTCCTCCTGCCCACTCCTGATGCAGCCCACCATAGCAGTGTCGTCAGCGAACTTTTGCAGATTTATGAATTTATGCTAATATATAATTTTTTATTTTCCATAGCAGGAAGTCAGGAAGATCCCTTATCCCCGAGGAAACAGAAAGGCATCCCTGGCCAATTGAAGGAAACTGGTGACACCCAAACAAGGCTGCCCTAGGGGATGGATGGACATCCCAGCCGGATGTAGCTCCAGTACCGTCCCAGTATTGGGAGAAAAGGGAAGGACAGGGAAAGACTGTCACAGAGGGATATCTAGTTCTTCCAGACACTAGATGGCAGCAGCCCACCATGACAGCACCCATTCAGGAATCAGCAGGGAATGCTGGGAGATGTAGTCCTGCAATACAGCCCTGCTGGGGACTATGGGTGCCGCAAGGGGTTGCTGTAGGGAGATGGGACTTCTGTTTGACCTGGAAGTGTTTCCATCGGGCAGCGGTTCTTAATAAAAGGGACTGCACTCCCTTATCCAGGCGAGTTGGAGCTGGGAGGACAGAGAGCAACACTCGCCTGGAGGAAGGCAGTGCAGTGGTGAGAGATGTTGTGCTTGTGCTTTATGTTACTTGTGGAATTGTGTTAAATAAACACTTCTTAATCTGAGCCCAGGACTCTGTGATTGTGTTTGGGGGTTTGTGGCTCGCTATCACAATACACACACACACACACACACACACACACACACACATATCAAGTCAAGTTGGGCAGCATGCACTGGTACAGCACGTTGCCACACCCATGACACAATGAAACAGCTCAGGATCCCAGTTGGCAACCCCCCAGGCAGACACGCGGTCCAGTCCCACTTTCCAGAAATGACCCTCTATCTGCCTTAGTCAGGTGTTACGTGGGCGACCCCTTGGCCTGGTCCAGCGACTCGGGTCACCAACAATGAGGATCTTATGAGCTGATCACCCTCGGAGAAACACGCCACATGGCCAAAGTGCCGTAACTGACACTCCATCACAATGCAGGTCATGTGACTCATTCGGGACTCCATGAGCAACACAAAGTCAAACCAACGGTACCCACACACGTGAAGGAGTCCAGTCTTCATCTCAGGTTACTGGATAGCGTCCATGTCTCACAAACAGGGAGCACCAGGACTCTAAAGACTTGGACCTTCGTCCTTTTGTAGATATCAGGAGTGCCACACACCCCTTTCCAGCGACCTCATGGCCCCCCATGCTCTCCCAATCTGTCTACTAGCTTCATAGGAAGAGTCACCAGAGTCATGAATGTCACTGCCGAGGTAAGTAAACCTCTCGATGACGAGGTCGACACTCTCCGCAGACAGACACACTGCTGATGGCCGTGCCCAAGAGGTCATTAAAGGCCTGGCAAATTAAAAACAGGAAAAGTTTTGAAAGTTTAATAACTCCATTTGTATTTTTAATTTAGAATCGCAGTGTAGAACAAATTAAGAAAACACAAATCAAGGCAGACAGTGGAGGATGAAGGTCCCGTGCAAGCTGATCATTTCAAACATTAATCGATACAAACAATTTTGCAAATGTGTTTTTTCTTTTATGGAGAACCTTCAATATGATGCCTGTTGATCATCACTCATTTTGCAACAAAATAAATTAATTTCTCTTTTGTTGAACGAGGTTCCAGAAATAATGTAAAATACTTTCAAATATTTCAAATGATAGAATTCCTTATTCTCAAACATGTTATGTCTTCCTTCGTTTAACTATCGAATCCTGAATCACATGTTATTAAACGGATTTTTTGTTACTTAAAAGAAGCACGACAATAATAATATAAACAGAAACTCGGATTCTTGCCTTAATATCGGAGGAACGCATATTAACAGTAATTCACCGTCTAATTATGCAAAGAAACCGAGAAACCAACGTGCCGAAGGACGGAGGCGGGGCGTTGTGGGTGTGGCCAGGAAAGTCGCGCCGAATGAGGGGGCGTGGAAGGCCGAGTCGAGTAGCAGAAACCATTTTTTCGCGCATGCACACACAGAGCTGGCTCGCCCACTATGAAGACGCATGATGATGACGTCACATCTGCGCGTCATTTGAGCCTGTCAGTTTGTTTTCTGGCATTTAACTCAGAGAGTGGAATAGATAGAATAGTTAAGAGCTGGAAAGGGAGATGATAAAAGGGGCGCGATTGAGCAATCGAAACAAAAGAAACGCTTGATTACGGTAAAGAGTGTGCTCAATAAAAATCCTTATTTGACAGACCCTTTAAGGAATAAAACTACTGGATGTGAACTTTATATGACAGGCTCCTCGGAAAGCACGCGCTTCAGTTTCCTCATATTTCTTTCTCGCACATCTGCGGCCATTGTTTGCATGTATGAATTGCATTTTTTATTATTATTAATTCTAAATGCAAATCGTGTTTGCATCCAGGCTTTGTGACAGAGTGGCGCGGCGACACATGAAGCCCCTCTTAGAGTTTGCAAAAGGGCACCTAAAGGACACTCAACAGTGAAAAACGGGACTCCGCGAGGCTGATGTCGGCTACTTATTCAGACTTTCACATTAAATTCTGCTATATCTTGCGTATTTAGATTAGAGTACATTAGGTAAGAATTATTAATCCCATAGGGAAATTCAGATGCATTCTGCAGCAGAAACATAAAAAGAAAACGAGGATACGGACTCACAGGACGAATAATAAGCCAATTAATCAATGAATAAAAATAAATAAACGAGTATCGTGCAGAATCTGAGTAGATCGAGAGAAAGCATTGAATTGTCTGACAGCAGAGGGCAGAAAAGACCCCGGATACCCTTTTAAGTACACTGCGCTGAAATGAGCCTGTGGCTAAAAGTGCTACAAGACAGCGCCCCCTGGAGGGGATTTTTTTTTTATTATGACGGCATCCAATTTTGCCACCATCCACTTTTCAACAACAGCTTCCATGTGTCCAGTGTTGGCCCTGTGATGGCTCAGATTTTCCTAATCAGTTTGTTCAGGTGTTGTGCTTCCTTTTAGCTCAAGTTGTCGTCCCAGGAGACTGCAGTGCAGAACACCACACTGGCTACTGTGGACTGGTAGGACATTTCTAGCAACTTGCTGCATACATCAGCAGACTGGAGTCTCCTTAGGAAGTCCAGTCTGTTCTGGTCATTCTGTTCCGATGCCACTGTGTTATCAGGCCAGTCCAGGGAGCTCCGCACCACTTTCAAGAACACCCCCCCCCCCCCGGCGCCCAAATGGCGACAGATCTCAGTGATGCACTGTCACATCGGCCATCCACCCCCAGCTCTTTTGTCTTGCTGATGTTTTGTTGCTGGTTATTGTCCCTGCACCACAAGGTGAAGTCCTCCACAGCCTTCCTGTACTCTGACTCCTCTCCATTACTAATGCAGCCTATGATGGAGGGGTCTTCTGAAAATGTCAGTAGTGAGCAAGTGCTGATATTATGCTGGAAGTCTGTTGTGTGGAGAGTAAACAGAAAGGGACACAGGACAGTTCCCTGAGGTGCCCCAGTATTACATGCTGCTGTTTCTGATTTAACCAGTAGGTGTCACTAAAACCTATTCTTCAACATACCATATTAAAAAATGGTCAACTGCCACATCCTCATCAGTTGCTATGGCCTTTGTGTTTGTAGATCGTCTCACAATAGTGACACTTTATTATGGACGTACATGTGTTCCACTACATATAGGCTCAAGCACAATTGTCCCAATGTCTTCTTTGTGAGATGGTGCCTAGCAATTAAGCAGAGTTTTGCAGGAGTGTAACTGCAGCCTGCAATGCCAATGAGGTCAGTCATGAATGGCCACAACATCAGGTGACACCCTTCACCTGCCCCGTTACAAGATGGTTAACACTAGAGCTGTGGGACGGTTATGTGACTCAATTAACGAGGACTGCCAGAAGTGGACCTCTGGAGCCCTGCAGCCACAACACAGGGCGTTGTGCCAGTGCCATTATGGGTGTTATGTGACTGGTATCACGGGCTGCATGGACACATCTCAAGTTTTGTGTCAATTAGACAAATGTTCACAGAACAACAAGTACAAAAAATCCATAGCAGAATTTCTTGAGATTCAGGCCATGAGTAATGAAACGTATTTCTTTTCATGTCCCCGTGTCAATATTGCGAGATTATGTACAGACAAAGAGATAAGCGTATAGCAATATAGCAGAATGTGGTGTGTCGAATGGCCAAATGGGTTCAGAAGGCCATAAGTCAAAAACTCCACAGTAAAATGTCTTGGTATTTTCATTCCCAGTGGTTTACTAAGCCAATGAGAAGTCCCTTGCAATATAAGAGAATGTGATGTGACAGATGCCAGTACCTTCATGAGTGGCATGTTCAGAGGTCCACAGATAAATAACTCTCATCCTTGTGAGACAGCGTAGAAAAGAAAAGGTAAGGCCATAGAAATTGATAAGGACGTGGCAGTTAATCAAAGAATGCATGTTGACAATTGTTTTTTAGCGACATCTACTGGCTAACTGCGCAAATAACAATAGTTAAGGAGGAACGGAAAAGTCAAGTAGGTGGCTGGCAAATATGACCAACTTCAGCCTTGGTAAGAATGTCTGAGAAGAGAGCATACAAGAAAAGACATTAATAAAGAAACGCAATCTTAGGGCAGTAGCCACTGGGATAAACTAACACAAAAAGACGAAATAAAAGCATAAATTAAGACGAGCAGACGGCCAGACACACCAGTCGGCACCATCTTTCAAGTCTGGCTTGTTGATCTCAAGATTAGCATCATGTCCGGAGGAAACGTGTGCAATACGATTCCAGTGATGAAGTACAGTGGTGGCAGCATCAGGGCTGAGAGAAAGAGAAACAGAAAACAAGTATGGAGACTAAAACTTAATGAAAACCTCCTGCTGTTGGCCACTGTGGACCTCCAATTCATCCTTCAACAGGATAAAGCAAAGAGGACACAAGAGAAGGCTTAGGGTCAAATCTGTGGATGTTCTTGAGTGGCCCAGTCACAGTCTGGACTTGAACCCAGTTGAGTGTCTCTGGAGAGACTTGCAAGTTGCTGACTACTGAAGGTCAAAATCGCTTTGTCATTCTCTGGTATTGAGTGTTGCTTGATGAGGGAAAAATGATTTTAGCAGAAGGCTGCGACACCACAAACTGTGTAAAAAGTGAAGGGTCTGAAGGCTTTGTGAAGGCGCTGTGTGTCATACAGTAGTCACAGTCTGTGCAAACATTTGACTTTGTGTCATTTAAACTCCTGTTCTACCCGCTTGGTCAAGCTTTGACGTTATCAGCTTTTATTGATCAAGTTCTCTACTGTCCTTCTCAAAGACAAACCCTGTAAGCTTGTGAATAAACTCGGCCTTTACAGATGCGAGACGTGTTTTGTAATGTTAAGGGTCAAAGTGTAGCACTGCCATTTTTGTCTATGATGGGGAGATCTTGTGGAGCAACTTGGGGCCGAGTTATAAAAAGCCTCCCATGGCATTCACCCTGTGGTTCTTGTTATTATTTCAAATAAAAAGGCTTGCAATTCCATCACTTAAACTAACAGTGATGCTCATTTCTTCCTCAACTCTAATGCACTCTCTGTATGATTTGTTTTGTAAGCCTCTACACGCAAATTATATCAAATCTCAACCTGATGTTATTTCTGACAAACCAGATGAACAGGATGTGAGCTTGTTGGGCTAAAAGGTCTGTTCTCATCACAACATTTCCAATGTTCTAATATCCTTATCTTCTAATATAATATGTCTGTCTTTTTCCATATTTGTACATTATTTTGTGTTTAAGCCCAAGCAGATGCCAACAAAGCGCAGCTCTCAGTGTTGAGACACTCTGTATTGCAGACAGCATGACTGGAGGGGGACACTCAGGGTGACAGGAATGGGATGATGGGATCTGTGCCCCTACATGCCAATATGCAGTATCAGAAATATTGTTCAAAAACAAAATAAGGTGGGGCTGCCACCTAAGGTAGTGCAGTAAAACGATTCACTGGCCAAGTTCTCAGCAGAAACTTTGAGTGTTTGTGACTATCCTGCCCATGGCTGTCATCTAACACCTAAAGCTCCATCTTCTTAAGTCTTTCTACTTTTGAGCAATGTAATCAAAATGGAATTTTTCTAGGAATAGTTCTGCTTTTGTCTTTCAATTTCAAGTGTAAGGGACATGTTATCTTTTTTATTTATTATTTAGGCTTTGCATTATGTTTTTAATAATGATTATGCTTTGATTTGGAGGACACACTGGAAAAATGTCCTTTCTAAAGTGGTCTGGGAACACCTCAGAATTCTCTGGGAGGATCTGGGAAAAGCTGCTCAAAGTAGGATATCCCGGCCTTTACACCCCAGTGTGTTACAACCGTGACCCTCACCAGAAAAAGTATAGTAAAACTATTGTAACAGAAAACTTTACACATGTAAATATTAACTTTTAATAAGTTTAAATACAAATGAATGTATACAGTGGTCCCCTTTCCGGTATCTGCACTCTAAATCACCTATTTTATTTCATGATGAATAACCAGTCAATGGCATTCAGAACCATACTTTTCATCAGTGCACCGATGTTCTTCACTTCAGTCACCTCAAACTAGCATTATAAGGCTACTTTACCTAAAAGACTTGCCATGTTCTCCTAACTGAACCAGCTGAAAAAGTCAAACTTTATTGAAAGTAGTTATATTATATAAAAATGTGATGTCTGCTTAATTCTATAATTTGCATATGAGTTATTCCTGTCTACCATCAAACTGTCGTCTTCTACACACATAATTGTTGTGCCCTACGTGGCTGGGAGAGGCACTGCCTCCCCAAAACCCTAAAACTCATAAGCTATTTGACAGTAATGGATGGATCAATGCAGTTACACGCTCAGACTGAACCAGACCAAATCACTTAGCAAACATTCAAAAGTAACAGATACTTAAAAATTCAATTAATCTGCAAACTTTCTGAAATAACTAGTCTTTGTGAGCTGAAAAACTATAAAAAGATTAAGTGTTAAAAAATGTTAATCTTTGGCTCACAAATTATACGTTATATACTGTGTGTATGTATATATGTGTATATATGTATGTACACTCACCTAAAGGATTATTAGGGACACCTGTTCAATTTCTCATTAATGCAATTATCTAATCAACCAATCACATGGCAGTTGCTTCAATGCATTTAGGGGTGTGGTCCTGGTCAAGACAATCTCCCGAACTCCAAACTGAATGTCAGAATGGGAAAGAAAGGTGATTTAAGCAATTTTGAGCATGGCATGGTTGTTGGTGCCAGACGGGCCGGTCTGAGTATTTCACAATCTGCTCAGTTACTGGGATTTTCACGCACAACCATTTCTAGGGTTTACAAAGAATGGTGTGAAAAGGGAAAAACATCCAGTATGCGGCAGTCCTGTGGGCGAAAATGCCTTGTTGATGCTAGAGGTCAGAGGAGAATGGGTCGACTGATTCAAGCTGATAGAAGAGCAACTTTGACTGAAATAACCACTCGTTACAACCGAGGTATGCAGCAAAGCATTTGTGAAGCCACAACACGCACAACCTTGAGGCGGATGGGCTACAACAGCAGAAGACCCCACCGGGTACCACTCATCTCCACTACAAATAGGAAAAAGAGGCTACAATTTGCACGAGCTCACCAAAATTGGACAGTTGAAGACTGGAAAAATGTTGCCTGGTCTGATGAGTCTCGATTTCTGTTGAGACATTCAAATGGTAGAGTCAGAATTTGGCGTAAACAGAATGAGAACATGGATCCATCATGCCTTGTTACCACTGTGCAGGCTGGTGGTGGTGGTGTAATGGTGTGGGGGATGTTTTCTTGGCACACTTTAGGCCCCTTAGTGCCAATTGGGCATCGTTTAAATGCCACGGGCTACCTGAGCATTGTTTCTGACCATGTCCATCCCTTCATGACCACCATGTACCCATCCTCTGATGGCTACTTCCAGCAGGATAATGCACCATGTCACAAAGCTCGAATCATTTCAAATTGGTTTCTTGAACATGACAATGAGTTCACTGTACTAAAATGGCCCCCACAGTCGCCAGATCTCAACCCAATAGAGCATCTTTGGGATGTGGTGGCACGGGAGCTTCGTGCCCTGGATGTGCATCCCACACATCTCCATCAACTGCAAGATGCTATCCTATCAATATGGGCCAACATTTCTAAAGAATGCTTTCAGCACCTTGTTGAATCAATGCCACGTAGAATTAAGGCAGTTCTGAAGGCGAAAGGGGGTCAAACACCGTATTAGTATGCTGTTCCTAATAATCCTTTAGGTGAGTGTATATATACATGTATGTATGTATGTTCAAATGTATGACATTCAAACTCTTTGAATTAAACTTTGGCGGTTTATAATTTGCACACAAAATGAAGTGCAAAAACACTTCCAATTCCATTCTAAAAACCACATTTCCTCTCAGTCGTAGCTAAATGATGAAATGAAAAAACCTCAATGTGCACTTGGAAATGCTGGTGAATATTATCAATATGAAATACAGTCATGATACAGACGTACTGCTATGTCATGTACTAACCAAATAAATCAGCTCTGCCTGGTGACTCGTCTGATGAAAACAGTTTTAAGTAAGTGTAACAAAATAACAAATGTAAAAAAAAGTCACAGTTTGATAAAATGTACAATTAGTAAAGGAACGAGTTAGTTTAAGACTACATTCTGTACATTACAGGTATCTCTTTGGCATTGTGTGCACAGCATGCGTATGGCCTCACAGGTATATTACATATTTATATAAAGCAGGCACTTCTTTAAACACCGGTACAACTGTTGTTTTTGTACTTTTCAAGAGCTTCCACGATCTCTGTGATCACACCTGGATCATCTAAGGTGGTTGTGTCTCCAAACCCAGTAATGTCATTAGTAGCAATTTTGCGTAGGACTCTCCTCATGATTTTTCCAGAACGTGTCTTTGGAAGCCTCTTTACAATCTAAAAAGAAACAAAGGTTTTACAAGGGTTGAATATTTTAGTAAATAAATAAGTATAAAGACATTTCCATCTTGATGTCCTTTTAAAGATTCCAGTTAATCCAATTCAGAGTAATGGGGCACTTGAGCCTAACCAGGCAGCACTGGATGCAGTGCAGGAATCAGTCCTACAGAGGACATTAGCTATCAGCATGTATCGACCAGTCTTCTAGCTGCGGCATCCAGTTCAGGGTTGTGATTAGCTGGTGCTTGCACCTCAGTACATCAACAAACAGGTGGCGCAGTGGTATTGCATGGGTTCGTGTCCTCAGTCCTCCCTGTGTGGCAGCTCTTTGAATAGTGAGAAAACTGCTATACTGTATAAATGTAATGAATTAATATTATTATTATTAAAGTGCTTTAAAAATTCTTTAATGATAAAATCTTTTCATTTCACCCATGCTTTTAAAGGATCTTTAAAGTATGCCTATTTAGTTTTCTTTTAATGATTGTGTACTTGCAGAGAAAAACACATACAGCACCTTGCAAATCCAGGGCTACATAAGCAAGTGCGTACCACTTTATATGTCTTATATCCACATTTGTTATGGTCTCCATTTACATTTTTGAAGATAAAGCCTTTAAGATGAATTCAACTTAAAGGCAGGCTCCAAAACTTAAAAGATTTCAAACAAACCACTTAATTATCTCTTGGTTATACTAATTTGCCTGTTTTATTAAAGGCATCCACTGCTGCATTTCTGATAAATCTATGATGCATACAGACATACTGTATATTGCTCCAGTTGTCGATGAGACCGACTGCATCAGAAAAACAACAGAAACTACTTAAACACATTTATGTTATATAGAATGTGGTTGGGTGGTCCTTTGGCCTTGGGACCCCTGCAGATTTTTACTTTCTCCAGCAATTTGCCAGCTGGAGTTTTTTTTTTTTTTTTACTTTTTCTGTCCTCCCTGGTCATCTGACTATAGCACTGGACTTATCATTATAACCATGCAAGACTTAAAAATGAATCCATACTTGACGACTTTACTGTCCCTCCATCCATCCATTTGTCAGACCCACTTTATCCTGAAAGGGTTCCAGGTGAGCTGGAGCTTGTGCAAGCACACATAAGGCACAAGGCAGGAGCAATCCTCGAACAGGGTGCCAGCCCATGACAGGGTGCACACTCACACATTAGGGGCCAATTTGCAACACCAGTCCACCTAACCTGCATGTCTTTGGACTGTGGGAGAAAACCGAAGCAACCAGGGGAAACCCCCACAGATATGGGAGAATATACAAGCTCTACATAGGGAGGACCCAGGTCACAAACCCTGGTCTAACTACTGTCACACACGTGCAACTAGGAGGCAGCTAAAGGGTCTGAGTAAGTGTAATAAAACATCTGACCAGAGGGTGGCAGAGTGCGCTGACTGTCTTTCTCAGTTCCCTACAGACCTTTCCAGGGAAATCCTGCAAGGTCCCGGCACCTCAGAAGACGTCACTTCTGAAGCCGGCCCCTTAGATGACGTCACTTCTGGTTCCAGCCCCTTTGCTGACATCAGTTCCTCTCCAGACCTTTAAAGCCTCCATCTTGGGCTACTATAGCCAGTTCTGTTGTGGACTCTGTTCTATGCACATCGTGCTTCAAAAACATAAACTTTTGCAGCTGGGAAAAACAATATACGGGTGGCTGCCCCAAACCTTTATGATGTCTTTGGCGTAATATTATCACACTACCATTGCACCACAGTGCCACCCTCCTTTTTAGCTATTACTTGTATATCTGAATTATTTAACACAACTACAAGGAATGACGGAAACTGTCACTTATCAATTGTCTAATATTAACACTGGAACACTTATGAAGCCCATTACACATACGGTGGTGTGCCCCCACAAGGTGTTTCTTTGTGTTTGAGTATACAGTACAATTCAAATGCAAAATAAAATGCAACAACACAAAACACATCTCACAATAAACAAATAATAAAATGCTGAATAGTATTTGAATAGCTTTATTATGTTTTCCTTGAACTTGATGTTGGACAATCACCTATAAATAATTTTATACTTACCAAAATGTGATCAGGAACTGCATATTTAGCTATTTTAGAGGCAACAGTTCTTTTGAGCTCTTCAATAATCTCCTGTTCTGTGTGTTTGATGTTATCTTTTAAAACAATGAATGCAAATGCAGCTGAAATAGAATAATCATATATGTTAGAATATCAGGGTACTGTCAATCTTTCATTAATGGTTTCACATGGTATCTTTCAATAGAACAAATTACTTTACATTGCTGAACATGAACAGCAGTATAAAAGGCAATGTAACTCAGTTGGAGAAAGTAGTAAGTCATGGGTAGGAAATCCATTCTAATATTGAAAATGAAAATGTTTAATTTTACAGAGACAGAGAGTCCAAAGGCAAACACCATAATTCTGAATTAGTCCTCTGATATTACACTGCACTTGGCAGGCGGTGTAGCACAGTGGATATGTAACTGGACTCTGGACCGCAGTCTTGCCAGTTCAATTCCCACCTCTGTTCCAACATTAAATCACTTAACCTTATTGTTCTAAACCATTCTTTAATATATCTGTGATGCATATCTGTCTTGTTTTATGAATAAAATATCACAATTTAGTGGCATATAGCAAACTTGAATAACTAAAATCACTGGTCACCTTCTTTATGAGTTTAACCCACAGCAATTCTGACATGTTCTTCTTCTGTATTGATCTTTTAAGCATGAATACCGTTGTCATAAACAGGATCCGAAAAGGATTCCTAAAGGATTTATAGCCATTGTTATGTTTCTGATGTATTTGCCACTGATTTGTTTCTAGTGCTCTAATATTAACATCTGAACATGTTAAAAGACAAGTGTTACATTTCAATTTTTGTCCAAATTTCCATATATTTGGATTGACTTGTCCTATATATTTTCACCTGCATTTCTCCAAAACAACTTTATTTAAATATTTGTACAGTTCTCTTAAGATCCTCACTTCTAGAATATTCGTCCCTTTTTTCTGTTAATGGAGTCCATCTCTGTTAAGGGAGTCTTTCTGATCAGTTCCAGTGGCTGATAAATCTAAAGCCTTCTTTTTCACACCATGCCACCATCCAGGCTTTATGACTGAAAATTTACTTATAAATATTTAGTTCAGCCTTTTTTCCACTGCTGGAAGAGTCTCAGAAAACAATGACAGATTTGGGTTTGGCCTTTACTCAGTTTTCCAAGTTCCAAGCACATTTTCTGCAAGGTAGCTGCACTTTCCAGAGTTTCCAGTGTCATTTGTTACAAAATGAACTACAGCCCTCACCTGCAGTCAGTAATGGTTTATATGACAGTTATATGGGACACTGTTGGTCACAGTAAGCAGCAAACTGCTCTGGACTCATGATTTTGTCTGCATATCCAGCCGGCAGCATTCTGGAGAATGAAATCTCCAACAAGCAATACTTCCAGCAGACTTCCATTTTAACATTGTGTGACAATGAAGAATTGCCGGTTTTTCCTGGTTTTAGTATCACAGTATATCTGTTAGTTAATTTTAGTCTTCTAGGTGATGGAATGCTGGGTTTCCTTACATACCCTTTAACTGCCTGACCCCAAGTCTGATCTGTTGGAGTCTGCATCATGTCATGTTGTCTTTAATTTGAAAGGATGTTTCAGAAATTGTTAGGGTTGCTTTAGTCCTGTGGTTGTCTATGAGTATCTGGAGCTACAGTATTTCTCAAGGATACAAACCTTCACAGTGAGGTTTGCCATTTTCAGGAAGTTGTCACTTGTGTTGTCCAACTCCACAGAAAGTTGGAAAAAAGCCCATATATTACATCTGTTGCAGCTGATGTGCTTAGTAAACATAATTTAAGTTCTCTATAACAAAATCTTGTTTGATCTGTAAGTTCAACAGTAAGATTTAACTGAAGACAGTAGGGGTTCAGATATGAAATCAGCAATGGTTTTGGCCCATGTGTCTACTTTTATTTTTTGCAAACGATTGCCTATGTGCAGCATTAACAGTTTGTTACCAATTATGTATGGTGAAATTGGCACTGTCTGCAATTCAACAGGAGACACTAATATATTCTTTCCTACCTGTTCTATTCTGTTTGTCAGGCCCTCGGTTCATTACCTCACACATGAATTACAGCATTGATGTTGAATGCTATTGTGACACATACTGGTCTACTACTTCTATTTCCTCCTTCTAATATAGTATGTAGAAATGTTTCAAAGGTCATGATGTAAAAATATGAATCTCTTAAACAGAAATCTATAAAGCTGTTTTAAATTTTTGAGTGAGAGTGCTAAAAAATACAGTATTTAAGTTACCGTAAATGATATACTATATTAATATTTATATATATATTATTAATCATTGGACAGTTACTGAGTATACATTTTACTCAGCCAATTATAAAACCTTCATTATAAGGTCATTACAATTACATATACAGAGCCCAGTTAAATTTGTAGTTCAACTTCAATATCAAACATTTCACCACTAATAAACAGATACAGTTCAGCAGTCTTTCTTCAGAAGCCTTCACATAAATGTTGCAATTGTATCATGTACATTATTTTTGTTATATTAAAATTAATGAACCAATTTAGAAAGCTTTACTCTTTACTGAAAAGACCAAAAAAAGTATAGACACATAAAACCACCTCAATGAAAAAACAGGCTGAATTATGAGGCCTGAAGGATTTCACATCTCACTGCTGTTCAATTAGACTAATAATCCTCATCAGTGTCAGACTTTTTATCGGAATCATTTACCTATATTAACTATAACTTTTAATTTTTTTTTCCAAAATGTTTATAAAAATGTTTTGTGTATATACCCTAGTATGTTTTTGCAGACATGATGGATGGTGATTTTACATTTCTAGCGTTACAGTGCATTCAAAAATGATTCATACTCTTTCACTTTATTGTGCTGCAGATTTAATTTGAAATTGATAAATTGGCCATTTTTTTCCATTAATCTACACTTGATAATTCTTAATGGAAAAGTGAAAACATGTTTTCAGAATGGTTGGAGTGGCTCTGGGACAAGTTTGACTATCCATGAATGGCTCAGCCAAAGCCTGGTCTTAAACTCCACAGAACATGTGTGGAGAGACTTAAGCATAGCTGTTTACAGACACTTCCCATCCACTGTAATGTAGCTTAAGAGGATCTGCCAGGAAGAAGGGGATAAACTCCCCAAATACAGGTGTGCAAAGCTTGTAGAGACTCTAAGCTGGAACTGCTGTCAAAGGGGCTTCTACAAAGTACCAAATTAAGGGTCTGGATACTTATATGAATGAGTAATATCGGTTTTTAATTTTTAATAAATATACACACCTATCGGCAAAAAAAGTTTATTTAGTCTATTTAATGAAGAGTGATGGGCAAAAATAAAAAAAATGTATCAATGTTCAATTTGTAAAAATAGACAGTTATATTTGGGCATAAAATGACTTGATAATTAGCTCTACTTTAAGGATGCAGAATTATTATTTAAACTTCATCCCAGCATTTCAGCAAAGTTTAAATATTTTTAAAATAGATTTGTGAGTTTGTCATGGGTTAGACAAAGGATGATTAGCTGAATAAAGATGGAGGTGCATATGATAAGGCCCAGAGAAAGGCTGAAGGAGATGTGGTTGGTGGTGCTTGAATATAAAAAGGAGATAGAGGACTGTGGAGAATGGAAGGAAAAGATATGGGGTTGGGGCAAACAGAGCTAACCTGAGTAAACCTGGAAGATGGCCAGAAAATCAGTGAGGATGATGATCATGATGATGATTATGTTTTAGTACTAATCCCAATCATATGTTGATTCGCAGCTACCAGTTGTCCAGGTGCATGTGTGCATAAGTGTGTCCTGCTATGGACTGGTGTCCCATCCAGAATTAAATGTAGCTCACATCACTAAGCAAAGTGTCAGCTCCTTAGACACAGTAAGCAGATTTTAAAAATGGAAGGATAGATGGCTGATTCACAATTTCTGGAAGGATTTTACTAAACTAAAATGAAAATAGATCCATTATTTTGTGCAGATGACTCACCTTCTCCTTTAATATCATGAGGGTAGCCAATTACTGCTGTTTCAGGAACATCAGGATGTTCATCCTAGACAATGAAGGAATAAAGACATAAGGAGCTCTTGACAAAATGTACATGATGTTTCTGTTATAATTATTAAAGCAACTGCATTAAGTGTTGTAGTCAAAATGTCACTAATATTTTAAGTTTTTCAAGGGCAAAAAATATTTTTGGTAAATTATTAACTGGGATACATACATAAATATGTAAACTGGATTAGTTGAAAGTCTTATATCTGATCATATGTAAGAGTGTTTGACTTACAGGGTCTTTATAGGTTTATAGGGTCTTTATTGTCACGTGTACAGAGTACAGTGAACTTCTTACTTGCATGTGCTAATCAGCAAACAATATGTTGCCACTCTCTGGTGCTATTTTTAGTGTGTATAACTACACTACCTCAAAACGTATGCCATCGTAAACCCCTTAAGTACTACACAACTTTTCCAGCAATTTTGAGTTTTGAGTAACCTTCATTTACATAACATTAGCAACTTATGGAGAGCTGCAGAGCACACCAGCGATAGTGACCCCCATTTGTGTAGTGTGACATCCCTAGCAACTTAGCTATTTAGAGAAATTAAGCAGCAATACATATGTCATGATCATATCTGGTTGCCTTTCATTCATGAGGCTCAATTTTGATATTTATAATTCATCGTTTCTTATATTTTCAGTTAATAGTGGTAATGTTGTGTCATTGCCATTTTGTAGCTCATTTTTCTAGCCACCAGAGTTTTGTATATTTTGTTTATGGCAATTAAGTCAATTACCAATCACATGGTCATGTGATGTCATCATGTTGCCATTATAACAGGTCATGGCACTCTATTTAAATTCAAGTTAGGGATATAAACAAAAACAAAACAATGGTGTATATATTATACTTAGGGGAAGATTATCTAGTTATTCAGGACCTTTTGACTACATTTTACCTCTAGTTTATTTCTTTGATATTTAGATATGTTTTGACTAACATCCACAGATCTCTGTCCTACTACTATATGAACCCCTTGTTATAGAAAGACCACCATTTTTTTATCTTTTTGGACAATTTACTCATTTTTTTCCTTTATAGTCTTTTCTCACTTGCCAATTTACCAAAAAGAACATAATATCATATTAGTGCCTGCTACTGAATTAAATTATAAGGAAAAATATGACTTTCCCTACCAAGGCATCTTCAATTTCTGCTGTACCAAGTCGGTGCCCACTAATATTAATGACATCATCCATACGGCCTGTGATCTGATAATATCCCTCATTAGATCTGTACGCACCATCACCAGTAAAATAGTAACCTGTAAGAATGAAACGTGATCAGTTGACATATACTAAGAACATTTTTTCATGTTTCCAACATGATGTGTTTTAAACTTATTCAACCACTCTGAACTTTCTAACACTTCATTGTTATAATATGGAAACATTTATCATTTAGAATATGAACCTGCTTTGCTCCATTCAGCATTTTGGGGGCCCATTATTACATCAACAATTACAAGAATAAAACCTGGATGGGATACTAGTCCACACATTAATACACAAATTCACTCACTTGCTTCAGGCAAATTTAAATTTTCCAATTAAAATAAAACATACAGAGAGGAAAACAAAAAACTGAATATGTTCAATTATAAAATTTTTGCAGTTGATCAATATGAAAAACTGCAATATCACAAAACACAATTCTACGTTCCTATTATAAAAGACATACTGACTCTGCAAGTATTCACGTATTCAGTAATTATTTTCTATTGGCACATATGGCAGAAAATTAATCGATGAGTGTTTCCTGATGCATATAGTTTTGCTTTCTACATCTGATAATTGCTATTTTTATTTAGTCCACTTGCTGACCCATGTAGATTTGCCTGGACTAACCTTCAGGCTTTCACTGGGCCACTCCAGAGCACTAATTTATTATACAGTATATAGGTCATTCCGGGCGGCACGGTGGCGCAGTGGTAGCGCTGCTGCCTCGCAGTTAGGAGACCCGGGTTTGCTTCCCGGGTCCTCCCTGCGTGGAGTTTGCATGTCCTCCCCGTGTCTGCGTGGGTTTCCTCCCACAGTCCAAAGACATGGTGGGTTGGTGATTCTAAATTGGCCCTTGTGTGTGTCCTGTGGTGGGTTGGCACCCTGCCCAGGATTGGTTCCTGCCCTGTGTTGGCTGGGATTGGCTCCAGCAGACCCCTGTGTTCGGGTTCAGCGGGTTGGTAAATGGATGGATGGATAGGTCATTCCACTAAGACATTCCTTCCATTGTCCTGCTTGAAGATAAATATTTCATCAGTTGCCAGGTTTGTTTCCTATCAGGAATTATCAATATATTACTGCATTTATTTTGCCTATTTTTTATTCCTTACATACTTTAACACAGAGAAGCAGCTCCATGTTGCAGTGCAACCCCCATGATTCTTTATTATAAATGTGCTGTTTACAGACACATCTGCAGTATTCCATTTTGCACTAAAAGTACTTAGCACTGTCTTTGTATTTTAGTCCTGTCTGACTAACATTATATGAGGTCTCAGTCTATCATAGATAATGACTATTATCCAGTCAATAAGTGACACTTTTTCTCACCCATGGCTTTTGTTTTAGCAACAGTCACAAGAAGCCCCTATTGTGAATCATATGGAAAATATTATTTTACGCAGATTAAGAGCTATGGCACATTTTATCAAGTTCTTTATAATTGACCATCATGGAAAATATTTTTAATGGATTGGTGAATTCCATTAAACTAATTATATTGCATCCAAAAATAGCTGGCAACACCACAGCCTATTTACATGAGTCACAGGTAAGAGGTTAAACACTTAAAAAAATCAGTTATTTCATGCTTGATGCATTATTTGAAATGATTTTTATATGTCGTATCTAGTTTAATACTACAAATTTAAATTTATGAATTAAGAAATATTCCTAAGTAAAAAAATTCCATTTGCATATTGTAAAACAATAAAATGTGAAAATGGTCAAAAAAGTAGATTTTTATTGATAGCCACTTTTAATAAAAGAACATGATACAAAAACCAGAAAGAATATTTTTAAATATAAAAATGAATTATGAGTGTTGCATATTAATTTCTAAACAGCGTTTTTACAATCTTCCAACACCCAGAATTCAGAAGATCAGAAGGTATAAATTAAGTAATTATTTTTTGAGAAAATCTCCTGCCACCACCAACAATAAAACTGTCACTGAGCACTTCACAGAAAACTAAGTCAAAGGGAACAACAGAACAGTTTTTTTAATGTTAAAACCAATTACTGTATATAAACATTTTTAGAAAAGCCACACAGTTAATGAACATCCAAATTTAAGGCAAATAACACTTAAGCTTAGATGAAGAGCAAGTAGACATTTAGCTGCTTGCCTCCACCAGCAGTGTTCAATATTATAATTTTTATTAAGTACTTTATTAGCTTACCGGGATAAGGTTTGAAATATGCATCAACAAATCTTTCATGGTCCCCATATATAGTTCTTGCCATACCCGGCCATGGCTGGCTAATGCACAATGCACCTGATACATCATTTCCCATTACTAGGTTTCCCTGAATGTAAACAACAATAGCAGAAATATCAGTATATCCTGTTCACATTGGTGAGGACTTTCTAAGCAAACACCTTTGCTCTATTAATTTTACTATAAAAAACACAGATGAGATAAACAAATGTGTTTATTTAAAAAAAAGGTACCTGAACCTCAGATAATGGAACATCTGTCTATCTTAAATTTAATATGTATACAGATATATGTTATCCAATTAAATGACAGCAGTCAAATGTCCCCAAGACTTTGCCAGTTAGACAAACATACTAAACAAATGTAGTTACCCTGTCATCCATTAACACAGGATCAATCCCAAAAAATGGTCTCATTGCCATGCAAGGGATAATTTCTGCTTCTTCTTCTGAAGGTCTGGGAGAAATGCAGATTCCACCTGTCTCTGCCAAGGAACCGAACAAGTGATAGATTATTTATTATTACATGGTTAATTTATGAATAATAGATTGGATTTACACGAATATGTTTTTTTTATAAGAAACCAAGAAACCTTTTAAAAGAAGAAAAACTTGCACTAACCAGAAAATAGGCCTTCTGTTTTCCTTGTTATTTTGAAAAGATTACTTTTGCATTTTTTACTTCGCTTTAATTCTCTTTTTTATTTACTAATGAAAACTCTGCAAATAAACACTGATACATTACATTGCAAAAATTGTGTGAAGATTCATCCAAATTACTGAATTCAGGTGTTTCAGTTGCAGGCTGGGCAAAATCAAGCATATAATCTCCATTGACAAACAACAGCAATAGACTGAGTTGTACTGAAGAGCTCAGTGACAGGACACTGTCATAGGATGCCACCTTTGCCACAAGCTATTATTGTGTAGTGTGTCTAGGAACAACAGTTTAGCCATGTGTTTGAGTGCCAAGTGCTGAAGCATATAGAGTGTAAAAATTGCTTATCCTCTGTTACATCACTCACAGCAGAGTTCCAAACTGCCTTTGGAAGCATTATCAGGGCAAGTAATGTGCACTGGGAACTTCCTGAAGTGGGTATCCATGGCTGAGCAGCTGCACACAAGCCTAAGATCACTGGGTGCAAGCATCAGCTGGAGTAATATAAAGCGCACTTTGGACTCATGAGCAGTGGAAATGTGTTCTCTGGAGTGATGAATCATCCTTCATCCTAGTTGTCAGGAATCTGAATTTGGTAAATGCCAGGAGAACGCTAACTTCCAGAGTGCATGGTGCCTACAGTAAATTTTGGTGGAAAAGGGATAATGGCCTGTTGCTTTTATTCAAGGTTGGTCCAGGTCCTTCGGTTCCATTGAAAGGTAGTGTTGATGATACAGCATACGAAGACATTTTACACAGCTGCACGCCTCCAACTTTTGGCAACAATTTTGAGGAAGTCCTTTTCTTTTTCTCACAAATGCTCTTTTGGCTGAATAGGCACAAATTACGAACAGGAACACACTCACAATTTTGTGGAAATCCTTCCCAGAGAGTGTAGGTTTTCAAACCCAGAAATTGTGTGTGTTTGGTGGGGGGTGAATTCCATATTAATACCCATGGTTTTGAAATGGGATGTTCCACAAGCTTATATCGGTGTGATAGTTAGGTGTCCACAAATTTTTTTCCAAAACAGTGTATGTCATACGTTTTGGCACTTACTCATGATATGATGAAATTTTGAGTCTTTTTAATTTTTGCCTTGCATGGTTAGCTTTGACCTTCAAGTGGCATCCTTATAATAAGCTTGTTATGTTGCTATATAAGTAAATGTCTTTAAAGAAATGCTCTGCTCAAAAATAAAACTTTTAGTAGGTACGCTGTCCCAATATCCCATACACATGCCTTTTGATAAATTTTTTCAAAACAGCCCAAACACATTTATTTTGGTTAGGATTTTCCATTTCCAGAAAATACAGTCTAACATGAAAAGAAAGGAAGCTCAGATGAGACCAAGCTGTTGAATGAAAGACACACAGCTCTCTTCATTCGCTGAGCATATCACTGGATATCTCACATTTGCATTACGTGACAAGAATAAATTAACATTTTACAATTTTTATAATGGAGAGCTAAAATCGTATGGTTAGGAGCAACAGTGGAATATACTAGTCCTCAACATTAAAGTTAGTCACTTTATGTTCATAGAACATAATACAAAAGAGTAGGCCTAACTATCTGCATCTAGTACTTACAGATTTAACAGATTAAAAATATACAGTATATATAATGCCTAGATTTTAATTCAGTCTACACCAGAGCACCTACATACCCACAATTAATATATACCAGGTTAATTTAGAGTCACCAATTTTTGACCAGGCTGCTAATCAAACGTTTTGTATTTGTGAGGGTGAGGCACTAAACACTGTACTACCATAAAGCCCACAAATGCAGTAGAGTATGTGCTATTAAGTCCTTGCTATTATAAAATTGAGGCGTATTAGTTGGCTAAAGAAAAACTATGCTATGTCTCCTTTTATTGATCCTATTACTCTAAAAAGATTGTTCTTTGAACAAAAATATTGATGTATTACCTGTCTGCCACCAGGTATCCACAAGTTTACATCTCCCTTCTCCAACGACATTGTAGTACCATTCCCAAGCTTCATTATTGATAGGTTCACCAACTGCAACACAAAATGAATTTACTACATACATTCACCAGCAGAGAAAGAATAAAACACATTTATATTTTGAAGATTATTTTTTTTTAACAGCTTACTCACAGAACTCACAGAAAACAGAAAGATAATCTGATTACTGCATGACAGGCAGTGTGTACTAGTAACATCCTAAAGACAAGAAAGGAATTTATATTCAAATTTTAGTAGTCCTTACTATAATGCAATAATTATGTTTAGCTATTAATAACAGACTTTTGATATTGACTCTGATGATAACAATTCTGTGTGTAATCAAACACACACACAGTGTACTTTGTTTGTAGCCTTACTACCATTATTGATTATTGTATCTTATACTGAACATGCAGGTAAAAGGAGGAAATTATTTTTCCAAAGCCACTATATTATTCAAATATAACAGAATGATCCTATTTTAATGTTCATTTTGCCAGCTCCACTCTTCATTGTGAATGTAACTAATTCCACTAAAACAACAGTCTCTGTCATATCGTTTCATTGTAGTTGTGTATTGTTCTAACAGGTTTAGCCTCAGAACAAGCTAGGATAGAAATGTTTTGAATCACTGAGCTTTTTCACTAAAGAAAAAATCTTTTCTATATGAACTACAATACAATGTATACCAATAGCAACAGCAAGGATAGGATTTAAGTAAATTGAGTGGCTGTATAATTATATAAGAAACCCAAACATAATTTTTGGAATTTGACCTTTTTTATTGCTCAGATATAACTGAATGTTTTAAGCTTTTTTTCAGGTAAGCATTACATATAAGCAGCTTTAAGAGGCAATAATTCTTTCCTTGTTATCTTTTACGATAATGAGTTACAGGATACACTGGAATCAAATTATCAAGGATTTACAGTAGAATCTATCAAGATGTACAGCGCCAAGGGCGTCATCATTCTTATTTTATTTATTACCACTGAATCATACTGCACAAAAAAGGAAGAATTAGAAACAAATGACAAACATGCATTACTGCATATTTTGATAATCTGATGTTCTTACGTATTTTATTTTAACTCTGAAAAAGTGTTTCAGTTTGTTACTACATTTTAATGCTATGTTTGGAATTCAGTATAAATGAATTCCAAACATAGTTACATTTCTAAATTGTTACAACCAATGATGTCATTCCAGAAAACAGCATACAACTATTAGTATTATTTTTTTCTCAGGTAGAAGAGGATTAAGCAGAACTCTCTCTCATTGCAGCCATAAGGTAAGTAGGGATCGATTGATCAGAGAAGTTTTTATAATGGACGAGGCCAGAAATCATAGTCAAGAGAGACAGATCATAGCATTTACAGAAGTTAAAGCAAGGAAAAGGGGGGATTATTATAAAAATTGCAATAACCATACCAATAAGAAAACATTAATACTAGTTAAGGTATTAACTAAAGTAAGTGCACAGTTTGGTAAAAGCAGAAAGGAAAAAATCTATTTACGCACTTAGCTGTTTAAGCAAACTGTAAATAGGAACACCTACTAAACATAATGTATCAGATGAAATGCAGAAGCAACCCTGGACAGAATTATGCATCACACTACGCAAAGACAGTGACTTGACCAGTAACTGAACCCAGTTTGCTGGAATCATGACAGAGCAGTCTCAATTACTGCTTGCTTTAATGCTAGGAGTATCAAGTGATTTGGAGATATACAGTATGTAGCTGAACATAATCATGATATTACAGCAATAACAAAAACCTAGCTAAACAATAGAGATGGGGATGAGTAAAACATATATGACTGCACATTTCATACGAAACATAAGCAGAATCAATAAAAGTGTGGGAGGTTTGCCGTTTATGTAAAACAGAATTTGAATGCATGTGTTCTTCATTTGAATGATCAACTCCATCTTAGTAAGGATGTCGTGATTCAACAAGAAGACATTCAGGATAAAGCACTAATATTGACAGTACGTTATAAACCCACTAATGCGGATAATAGTTTCAATGTTCATCTGATCTCATTTCATCTCATCTTCTAGTCCACTTTTCCTGATGAGGGTCATGTGTACCTTTTTAATAATAATAAATAAACAAATTTAGTGGGGGATATTATAGTCATGAAGGATGTAGTGAAAACTAGTGATAAGCGAACCCCACTGAATATATCTCACCAAGAATTTGGCAAAACCACAAAAATGTTCAAGAATTTTGGGAAACTCTGAGACATGCACTGAAGTCAATGGGGAAGGAGAATCTAACAAAGTATCTTCATAATATTCTCATTATGGTGTACAAATACCCCTTAAAACAAAACACTGCAAGTTTTTTTTGTAAGCGTACATAGGCTGGAGTACCAATCGGTAGTGACATTGTGCACGTGTGTATACGGCATAAATTATTAAAGCAGCTTGGACAGTAACATAAAGTATGGATGGGGAGTGTGCTTAGAGTAAGCATGTGTGAAAGTTGTGAGCATTTACAACACATATCAGCCAGATAGCACAGATCAGGTAGTGACATCCCCAGCCAATATTGATACTATAGCTCTGTGATGTCATGCTGTTCTTGCAAAGCATCACTGGGCGTTGATCATAATTATTCTAAGTTGGCTGCCCTGCAGATATTCATGGAAAAATTAAGTGAACATGGCAAATGACGAACCCAGTAAATTTGATGCAAAAAACACTTTCGCTAATTTCTCTCATTAACACCAGTGAACAACTATAACCAATCTTGTTATTCCTACCCAACTTTTACTTTCAAAGAAGGTATCCTCTTCTGGAATCAAATATTTTCTAAATGTCCAAAGAGAGTGCCTTCCAAGCCCATTGTCTACCTCAAGCGTGTGGCACCAGGAGGAGCAGGTATTACATTTTTAAATATTTTTAACAAGATACCATAAAGCTCAAGCAAGAAATGAGCTTTGTAACACTAGCATCCCAGCAGGAAGCTAATGAATCGCAGTGCCCGATACCAAACACCAACAATGACATGGGCCAATTTGGTATGTCCAGTTACACTTTTTGATTTTATGTCAATCAAAACACATTATACTTGCACCCAAACATCTAAAACATCCTAAGATATGAGAAATGTTTTCTAATTTCATTGGGGCTTTCAGTTCCTCCTTTTAAAACAAATGATTTCTCTTTACCACTTCCAAGTGTTCTCAAAGATGATCTGTCATACTTCTTCACCCAGCTGTCTCCATACTTCAACAACAGTCGGATAGCTGTTGGGGCTCCATAAAACTGGTTAATCTGCAACCTCTGCACCATCTCCCAGTATCGCCCTGGAATTTTCATGAAAAGCAGTTGGAATCACAATAATTTTTTTTATTCAAGATTTCACAACATTCTTGATCAAGACTATTTTTATGTCTAAAAATTTTTAATCTTTCTTTACATTTTCTTAAATCATTTTTACATTGCAGGGGCAATTTGGAATCAACCACTTGGTTTTAACTTGCACATTTCTGAGATAAGAGACACATCCAAGAGTTCCCAGAGGATAATCAAATGGCCGCAGGGAGAAACTGCAGACTGAAAAATGAGAGAGACCAAGCCCGAAATCAAACACTGGTCTCTGGAGCTCTAAAAGCAGTACTGCTATACCACCGGGTCATCTGTCTAAACAAAATCTTTATTATTTAGATTGTTATTTGCACTTTTTGATATTTAATATATTTAATTTTTTAAATCTCTAAACATACTGAACATATATTTTTTCTCAGGAGAGTAATAAAGAAATGTAGATATGGCTCCTTAAAATGTGCCGCTCTTATACTACTGCATATACTTTTTATTTGTGTCTAAGATTCACAATGTGCATTTTATTTGCTAATAAGGAAATATTCATTTATAATACACATTTTAGACCCCAATTACATTTTCCCCTTTAACCAGCACTTCTACCGTAAGTCAATCCACTTAAGGAAGTAATTGCTCCATCTGATAAAAATAACAGTTACTTTATCTTCAGATAATATACTTTAATAGCAGGAAGTGATATAGAGCACGTTCAAAAAAATGTGTAAATCCCCAAAAGCTATAGAAAGTGGTTGATGTATAATCTCAGAAGGCCAAGAAAGAACCAAAAAAAGAAATCCATATCATATACTGATTCCAAAGCATTGTATGTGACCCAGTTGTATTTTCAAAAGTAGTGCTCACTAAGGAATACAGTTTCTATTTACTACATAAACTATAGGGTACACTTTTGGGCAATACATTAGCATAGTGGTAGCAAGATATTTTGAATAGAAGATATTTACTAGCAATAACATGATGAAGGTGTTTAAACTACTGTAGATATTGACAATATTCTGCCAAAAGTCATAAATTAGCGTTTTGTTGATATTTCTTTAAACTTTTCAACATGCTAACAGAAGATGTATTACACATCTGTGGCAGGTAACACTCGGAACTTACATTAATACTAAAATGTAACTTACTTATTTTAAACATTGAAGACAAATATGTCATTGCAAAACTGCAGTGTAAAATTTTGACAAGATTAAAAACTTGTAAAGCATGTAAAGCTCCCTATCAACCAACACATGTTCAGAATATGAAAACTTTTCCACTTATTTAACAAACTATATTCAATTCAATTTAAAATGAATCATTTTTAATGCTGCCTTACCTGGATCAGGATAAACAGGAGTGCTTTCAAACAACACGGTTGTGGCACCATTGCAGAGTGGCCCATAGACAACATAACTGTGTCCAGTAATCCAGCCTATGTCCGCTACACAACCAAATACATCCCCTTGATTGTAGTCAAAGACATGCTGCAAAGAGCAAAGTTCAAAAATACTGTAGTACAGAACTGCTGTTTGCTTAAATGAAAAATGACTATAAAAACCACAGATGTATAGCATTTACCTTGCTTTGAGGTCGACGTCTTTTAGTATTGCACTTCTGAGTTTGGCTTGTCTCAAGTGCATTAACATTTAAGGACACATAAACACACAGCCAACACACTGCATTTTAGGAATGTAAACAATGAAGAACAATGCCCAGATAACACAGCATGGCTGTCTGCACCAAAAAATGCACATTTGTCTGCTTTCAGATAAGTAACTCTATTAAGATGGTTGTGTATTAAAAACAATTCAGAATAATCAGCAATAAATGAAGTGTAAACACCAAATAACAAAAACAAGTATCCTCAATATTAAGAGACATTGTCATAAGTTACATAGACAGCAATAGGTGAATTAATGAGAAGAGCTAAAGTAAGTGGCTACAGATGGTGGTTCATACACTCGATTCACATGTCTGATATGCAGTTAACCTTTATAATATGTACTTCCAATTTAAAAAATGGTTTTATTTTTTACATAGTGTAATTTTTTAATCTGGACTTTCTTCTTGTTTTTGCCCTAATATAACTGAATTAATACTGTACATATATGAACATAAGAAACAAATTTAAGAATCTGAAGTCTGGCCAGCTCTAAAAATCTGGCTGCACTATCAGGGTGTGTCACAAGGATGACCAACTCAAGCTTATAGCAGCATAACTAAGTAAAATGACAATTCAGCTCACTGAGAGTGACTGGAGTATTGAGAAAGTCTCGTTAGCCCTCTCAGCAAGATTTTAAAAAAGAGGAGAGGTTTTGTGAAAATTACTAACTGATCACACTGCTCTTTGTGTCCAGAAAAGACTATGCCTGGGTATAAGAAGTGGTATAGCAACTGACAGCAGAGTACATTCTGCCCTAGAAAAACATGTTTATTCAAAATTAAGCCAAGTGTTTTAAATGTGTCTATGACTCTGTTCAATTTCTTCTCATGTTTCTGATTTCCACGTGGACCAGGTATGAAGACACAGCTGAGGTCTAGAGTTTCCAACTATTAGAGCTGAGGGTTAAATTTTCAGATGATTCTACCCTCCTTGCCTTTACTACACACTGGAGTTCTCTTTAGTCAAGTGCAACTGGTATGCTTGCTGAATACAGTGGAGAGCAGCATCTCCAAGCAGTGAATTAAAGCTACCTTGGAGTATATGGGTCACGTGGAAGAGCAGACATCATGTGATTAATCAAAATAGCAATTGCACTTTACCACATATTGGTAGTGATGGTAAAAATATGATTACAAGTACAAACAGATGCACTAAAACCGAGGGATTTCACACTCAAGAAAGACTTGAGAGTAGGAACATTGAAGGAGATGGCTGAGGTGATTTGGAAGTCTAGTGATAATGGGAACTATACAAAGTACAGCACACTAGAAGAAAATCAAAAGATCAGAATCAGCTTAAGCTGCAGAGTATTTGAAAAATACTGTTGCTGGACTTAGGCAAGTCTGTTCTGAGCTACTCATGTTACTCTCATGATCCCAATACAAAAAGGAGCATAAGGAGAAAAGAAATATACCCTTTAATTGCTCTTTGACTATCATGAAAGGAATTGACACAAAGAATAATCTGAAAGGCACTATTAAAAGCAAAATATTACTACCTTGTGCGTGGTGGCAGCAAAAAGCAGATAGCCAGCCTGGGTATGAACAATTCCTTTAGGTTTGCCTGTGCTTCCTGAAGTGTACAGCATGAAAAGCATATCTTCACTACCCAAGGCTTCTGGTGGGCAAACTGGTGACTCTTTCGCCATTTCCTTGAAACAAAAGCAAAATAACAAATTACATCATTATCATAATAAATAAGATTATACATTTTTAAAGCATACATATTTTACTATTTCCAAACAAAATATGTAACTTGTATGGTCTGGTCAATAAAAATATGTTTTCTTTGACTCTGTCTTTTTAAATTGTGATAATATCCATATCTCAAAGCAAAGTTTAACAATGCACAATTGCAGAGTTTTAAGTAATGTTATAATTGGTAAGCAAGTCACTTTGTTGTTCCTTCCTTTAATTATTTATACAATTATCTCTCATGACTCTACTACTTGTTGAAGATTTTCTTGGAAATATTTTTCCAATCAATGTTTGCCTTTCTGCATAATCTACTTTTCCATGTGTATACTGTTAATTTATAACTTGGCGACTGATTGTAATGGTGTTTAAAAGTTAATAGGTTTGCACTGCACTATTGCTTTTTCATATAATCACCAACAACCTTCCCTAGTATACAACATTTGTTTTGCATGGAGAGAGAAGAGATATTTTAACTAGTAATTTAATTATTGACAAGTCACACATATATACAAAACCAAGATTATTAATTTAAAAGTCACAATGTGTCACTAAAATATCCATGTTTTGCCTATTTTGTTCTCAATTTTCCACAATTTTTTCTGTCTTTGTACAGTTTGTAAACTTCTCCTTAGTTATGTAGGTTTTCTCTGGGTACTGTAAAGATGTTCATCACATGTTTAGGCGAAAGTATCATGTGCTATGAATACACCCTGTGATAGCGCTGTCGGGGCTGAATACTGCCTTGAGCAAAGATGATGTCAAGATAGGCCCTGATCTAAGAAAACCTTTAGTGTATTAAAATACATGGGTTGGAAAAAATGGATAAATGAATCAATCAATCAGTGTTCATGGGAGAAGCAGCAAAAGGTAGAATCATTAGTTTTTTTGTGACCATTATACTGAAAAGTCCTGATGCTATTTTGACTTTGCTACCTTGCTGTGCACAAACATTTTAAGATACAACAAGCTTCTGAAAACTTTTGAATCCTTTTTGATGAACTCTAAAATATCCATCCATCCATTATCCAGCCCGCTATATCCTAACTACAGGGTCACAGGAACCAATCCCAACCAACACAGGGCACAAGGCCGGAAACAAACCCCGGGCAGGGCGCTAGCCCACCGCAGGGCACACACACACACACCAAGCACACACTAGAGACAATTTAGGATCACCAATGCACCTAACCTGCATGTCTTTGGACTGTGGGAGGAAACCCACACAGACACGGGGAGAACATGCAAACTCCACGCAGGGAGGACCCGGGGATGTGAACCCGGATCTCCTAACTGCGAGGCAGCAGCGCTACCCACCACGCCATCGTGCTGCCACTCTAAAATATGTAGACCATAATTTACATAAGTGTTTAGGAATCCTACAGTTGCAGAAAAGGTGCCATATAAGTAAAATGTATTATTATTATTATTATTATTATTATTATTATTATTATTATTATTATTAAACAAAACTACATAACACCACATTTTAAAACCTGCTTAATCCCATTCAGGGTCATGGGGATCAAAGCCTACAGCACCTCTGAACCATCAAGAGTATTTCATTGCTAGGCTACAAAAACAAAATGTTTTCATGGACTGATAACCAAATAGTCAAGATAGAATCTTGTTAGTCCATTTTTTATTAACATCAGCTTAATGCATTTTTATCTTTGCATATGAATATCAAAGCAGGAAAGATAAGACATACCAGGTGAAACCTTAATTGTACAAAAAGTACTGTATAGCCCTGCAATTACAGATTCTGTGATATATTTTGACCAAACTTTGATGCCTTTATTTAGGTTAGCTAATCTGACCTAAATATGGGTTAGATTAATTTTTCCCATTCAGCACCTAAAGAATATATTTCAATATGGCTACAACTTCTTATATACCACAGTCAAAATGTACAACGAAAACAGGCAAAAGAGTACTGTATTTTTAACTCAATATACCAACAAAGTCTTCAAAGTTGAACCTCATGCTTGGCCCAATACTGTTACAGCTAGCCAACTCTAGAAGGACATCAGATGTCCCACAAGTTCAGTCTGATTTGGCCCATGAAAGAGGTCTAGGGTTCTCATTAATTTTGAGAAATATACAGACTTTGTGTTAGCCCAGGTGCCTGTTTTTGTCTGCAATAATACAAATACACGTTGTCTCACCTTCACAAAAAATAACACTCTGACAAGTGACTCATTCACAATTAAAGGTGTTTCAAAAAACACTAATAATCAAAGAGACAAATCTAGAATAAATTTACAGCACCTTGAAGGTTCTTTACTTACAGTAGATGTCCTTTAAACTAACAGATGACTTTGCATCTGCATATTATTGTAAATCTAAAATGAACAAAAAAATTGCTTGATTCCAAATATGACCCAAAAATACATCAATTTAGCGACAAGCATATGCCTTTTTTATTATATGAGCTTGAAAAGAGTTTCTACTCACATCTTCAAGTTGAATATCAATTTTGCCCATTGGGACTTTGTTTTCCGTTCTGTTGCCCACAAACACATATTTAACCGTCGGGCATGTTAGTACAGCTTCATCTACAGTTTTCTTCAGTTCTATTATTTTACCTCCTCTCAATCCTTGGTTACAAGTAATAACCGCTTTACACTTAGCTGTAAAAAGAATATAGGGAATTAATTTTTAATAATACCTTCTAAACAAACTGAGCACCAGAGATAAAAAATACAAATAAAAATGTAAGCAGCTTGGAAATGGGAATTTAAACTTTATCTTTTGTTATGTGATATTTATAAAGCTGAACACTCATCTGTAAATAAAAAGGCAGATCTAAAATTTAATGTTTCAGTAAACTGACAAGTATTTCATTTCATGTCATCATCTCAAACAGCTTTTCCTGATGTTTTTGCTTTTACTTTCTTTTGTAACTCTGTTTAGCTATTATTATTGCACAGAACTTTGAGCTTACTTCCATGTATGAAGATGCACTTGTTGTTGTTGTTGAGCAGGATGGAGTGGGAGTGATATCTAAGGTCTGCATGGAACGTATGAACATAAGAATATGTTTTGATAGAATCCATGGGTTGCATGAGACATCTTCAAGTGACAGAATGCAAGTAGCTGCTACTTTTGCAATAAAATCAGAAACCCAGATAAGATTAATGGAGAAGTTTTTCATTATAAGCAATAATTCTAAAAAAGTCATTAGAATCAAACTGTAGTATTTGTATTTGTGAATTTCCCCTTGGGATTAATAAAGTATCTATCTATCTATCTATCTATCTATCTATCTATCTATCTATCTATCTATCTATCTATCTATCTATCTAGTAAGCAACAGATGTTATTGAATTTACCAGCATAAAAACATACGGAGGAAATTAACAATGGCTTCTTGATTGAGTTTTTGGTTTTCTCAGCACTGTTATTTGCTAAACAATATTCCGATTTATTTCAGCTGATTTGATGTTTGCCTATCTATTGTGATTTGTTAAGAGATCAATGTTTCTTAGTTGTGTTGAATAATCTCAATAAGTGATTTGCAGTATTTAAAAAAAATAAACCCAAACGACTAAGCCTTTCAAAACAGCACACAGTACTAATGCTCCACATACTGGCTAGTCATTTGTATGATGACATATGCTAAAACCAGTCAGTGACGCAAAATTGAAACTGAGGCATGAAGAACAGGGACCAATCAAGATATGAAATCATGCATCAGGTTCTGGGAAATTTCAGAAAAAAAAAAACATAAAATAATAATAATAAAAAAAAAAAA
>JANRMT010062824.1:9490333-9513653 GCA_026402145.1 Polypterus bichir lapradei | reverse complement strand
TATATATATATATATATAATGGGAAAAATGTAATCAAGATTTGTAGAAATGCAATTGCCAAGGACCACACAATATGATATCAATTTGACATCTGAGTTATGATACAATTTGTAACCAGGGTGGAAAAAACGCTAGTGATCAATGTGATACTGTGACCTGAGAAAATAATGATCTTATTCTTACATTAAGAATACATGCATATATTTCTACATGTGTTCCACTGCATAAATAAGACTTTCTAAAAGCTGAAGAATCGTTCCAGACAGCTATGCCAACATGAGGACATTAACCACCTTTTATTTTTCTTGTAGAGTTTTGTTGCTGCTTAAGTCAGATCATGCAAAATTTATGTTCGACCAATCAGGACAAGAGCAAACAAAGTGTCCACAAGTGTCATAATCATTAGGATCCTATTTATATAAGTAAAATTTATTTATTAATTTACAGAGACTTCTTTAGGAATGTTACATGAGGAAAGTAAGAAAATATTAAAACCAAAAGTTGATTGCAAAATACTACTTAAAAACAAAGTTTTCTCAAATATTTGCCTTTACTATTCAAAACATCTCAACATTTCTGCTTCTACACTGTTTTTGTGATCCTGTAATGCAGAAAATCATAACGAGGGGATTCAGGTCTCAAAAATCACAAAAGACAGTACCATAAATTCAGAGGGTCAAAACCAAAAAATGTTAAACCAAATGGAAGTGCAAATTGAACAAACAGGAATAAGAAACAAAACAAAGCCAAAGCTACTCCTCAGTTGCATTATAGCCAGCCCTGCCGCCTTAGATATAACAAACAAGAAATCCGAGGTGAGACACAAAAATAACCAGATTGGTAAAAAAAAATACATTTCTTGCTGAATTCCAGCATTCTAAACATTGTCACCTTCTCTATACTCCCCCTCCCGATCTCCACACCGCTCCATATGTATCTTCCATTCGTTGAAGCAGTGCTGGAAGTCTTCTTGCTAGAGGCTCTGCAACAGGCTTGCTGTTTCTGTCTTCACTTCATCCACTGAGGAAAAATGTGTTCCCTTCAGGTCACTTTTGATTTTCGGAAACAAGTAAAAATCACAGGGGGCTAAATCGGGCAAACAGGGAGGACGATCAAGGACAGGAATGTTTTTGTCAGTCAAAAACTGCTTTACGGAAAAAGCATTGTGCGCGGGAGCATTGTTTTGTCTTGTCTCACTGTTCGATTTTTTTCACCCGACTTTGTCGCAGCAACTTGTGTAGCGATTGTTGTGCAAATACCGACTGGGCTATTCACAGGATAGACCTAGCCAGTCAGCAGTTTGAGAGGGCGTGTAGCAGGGGATAGAGTTCTATGATTCACATCTGGCTGACCTCCAGATGGTTTTCCAGAAAAGCCCCAAGCCCAATTTGGTTATTTTTGTGTCTCACCGCGTATTTCAGATAATAATAAGGACTAATAATTGGCAAAATAAATTAAACAATAAACAAAACAAAAATAAAAAAACATACTTCAGCTAGGTATGTAACCCTGGCTGAAACATAACATAGTCCCCAATGGCTTCCAGACACCTCACAATATTAAACTGGCCCAGATATTCATAGTTCATTTTTTGGGTGAAGAACACAAGAAGATAGTGGGGCACTCTGCTGCGAAGTCAGAGTCAGGGCACTATGGTGATGAGACGATCCTGCCAACTCTTACAGACATGGGGAAAGACACAATAGCACCCCTCCTGGGGTCAGGGTTAGTCAAAAAGGCACAGCATCTCCTTGAACACCTGCCAGGGCCAAATCAGATCAGCTGCCAACTACAGTAGATGTCCTTGAATCCTGGCAGATAACAAGACCACTAATAAAATAAATGTACCTGCATAATGCAGAAGAATAAAAATAAGACATTACGTTAAGTAAATAGTTCAGTATAAATCAGAAATCAGCTTCTGTTTGAAAATTTAAAAAAACTGCCAGTCTTTCATTTATCTGGCCATCTAGTACTGGTCAAATCACATCTGTTTCCACAAATGACCACTGTTGATGGTGCACAGAATGTCAGTAACGTTTTAATTATTTTATTAGCTACTTTTCAAGCTAGAATTTTGGCTTGTACTAAAAATACTTAATGTACACAGTTAATTGCCATTGCCTTGGAAGCACCAGGTGAAAAATGAACTGCATCTGGGAGGCTTTCTTTCTCACATTTCCTGCCATTCTCTAAGGAAAGCAAGTAGTATCTGGACTTAAATGAACGTTTCTGCCACTGCCCCACAAAAGGTTTGTTAACAAACAATTAAAATGAACAGAGGATCTCAGTTCCTACTCTTATCTCAATCAAATATTAATTTAAACAAAAGACAACACACAATTTCTGAAAACTGCTGAGGTAATTAGAGAATGGCAATAAGCCAACAGATTGGAGTTTACCCCTCTATAGTTTCAGTGTTTACCAAAGATATTGTATCACCTGGCCAGAAACTAAGACATGTTTTGTGTGTCTTGTTGAGACCACCACAGCACCTCTTTAAACTATTTAAGCATTTTTACATTTTTGCTATAATGCTGTTTTAAAATGCATTATTACTGAATATTCTAGAGTGCCTTTCAGGGCACATTATGAGTTTAGTTATCCAAAACTATTTTTTTATCACAAGTATGCTGAGTCTATCCCACAGCAGCAGAAAATGTCAGGAGTGCCAGTCCATCGGAAGGCCCACTTGTGTATGCACTTACTTAAACTTACCTAATTTGGAATCCTCAATTAACTTAACATATAAATCTATAAGGTAAGGAATAAAACATGGAGTACCCAGAAACAAGACAACCATGGTCACCAGTTTTAATAATCTGTTTATTATAACTCTGTATGCTGTTGTATTTAATACATTATATCAGGTGTGTAAACACCATAACAAGGATTTGAATTTGTCCAAGGATTTATTGCATTTAATAATCAAACTTAAATTAAGAGATCAAAATGAATCTATGAAATCTGAAATCTTTTAAAAATCCACTCTATTTACTTTTCATGTTTACTTTTTTATTCACTGTTATGCAAGCAAAAATAGTGTGGAAGTGACCTTCAACACAAATGCCTGTACTGAAAAACATACACCACCAGAAATGACTTTCATTATATAAGAAGGAATTTTAAAGAATTTTACTAAGTTATGAAATTGCATGATAATACTTGAATATAATGTATTTCTTGCATTTTTATTGTTGTATTTTATGTTGTATGCAATTACTGAATATTGAAATTTACAAGAAAGTGAACTAAGAAAAGGAGAAGGGGACACAGAATTGTATAACACGTTCACACTACCATAACTAACACACTCTTCTTATTAGTTTAAATTAATCTGGGCCCCATTTCATATTCTGAAGAGGTTACGTCAAATCCTGTCCAGAATTTAGCAGCTTTCAACAACATTTTAAGCAATTAAACCTCCTAATACCATCCAGCTCACACAAAGCTTGGCTAATTGTCTGAATCCTTGAGTAGCGAACCACAAAATAAAGAGTTTAATTCTGACCTGTAACATGTTACTGACCTAGTCATTTCACTTGCCAGTGCTGAAACTGCAGAAATACTGAAAGTAAGAGTTCTTCAAATTTGAAATGTGTAGGTCCCTTTGGGCATAGAGCTTCAACTAAGTAAAATATAAACATAACATGTGGGGATATTTATGTGAAATAAACTTACAGAAGTTTTACTGGCTAAATTAATACAACATGGGCAGTTTTCATAGAATAAAGAATCAGTGTACCGTTATTGTTTACCCGATTTTACTCTTTGCCATATAAAACAATTAAAATCATGCTTTGTTAATTTACTTTAGCACACAAAAAGGCAGAATCAAACTTTATCATAACTATAGTGAACTGAATGCAGAATATCATGGGAATACCTACCATCTTGAATCCTCCCAGCTAGAGCTTCAGCACTGAACCCAGCAAAGACTACTGTGTGCACGGCACCAATCCTGGCACATGCTAACATGGCTATCACAGCCAATGGGGATACAGGTATGTAGATGGCAACTCGATCACCTTTCTTCACACCATGTCTTCGCAAAGTGTTGGCAAGACGACATGTTGATTCAAGCAGCTGCCTGTTTTATTTATTTATAAATAACACAAAATAAAATAAACCAAAAGCTCAATGTAAAATAATTAGCATTAAACAAATTAATTATACTTAATATAAAAGTAATATAATATAAAACCCTAACCCTAACCCTGGTAGACCTGGCCTATTTACTGTTAGTTAGTAGATTTTAATTTCTTTCTGTATCATCAGATAATCAGTTTTCCTTCAGAACAAGTGGAATTTCTTCGTTAATCCCATTAAAGATTGTGCCAGTGAGTAAAAATAATGGATGGGCGATAACTATATGTCTTTAAATACAGAAAAGCACAAAAAATGATTAATTACTGGGAATTATACAGATAACAACACGGTTCTATCAGTTTTTAGGTCAGAAGGCCTAAATCTAAGTTTTGCTTAATCAGAATGCACTTTAGCCTTTGTCTTTGATACCAGTCTTTTTTTACAAAACCAAAACCTGCTTTTTCCAGCAAAAAAAATGGTGCATTAAGGCATCATCTTAGTAGTATACAGCATACAGAGAAGATAACCTTCTCCTGCAATGTGCCATTTACAAGCTACTCAAACTGTTCTATCTACAGCTTGTAATTAATTCAAAATTCTATTGCAAGGATCATTCACGGAACTAATAATATGTATGGCCACATAACTCATGTTCTTAAATCTGTACACTGGCTATCAGTTAAGGTTTAATTCAAAATCATCCTTCTTACATACAATAGAGAGCTGTAAATGGCTTGGGCCAGTTTAATTTAACAGAGTTACTGATGCATAATGACCAGAGCAAATCTTAAAGTACTAAAATGCTGGTTTTCGAAATAAACATACTATAGGAGGTTGAGCCTCAAAGCTGTGGAATGATCTGCTTGCTTGATCAAGAGGACTCAGCTGACTCAACAGACCCACCTTTAGAGTAAATCCAAGCTGAAGGCTCACGACCTGACTCTAGCATTCTTTGATGAGAACTGCTGAATTAGGCAAACTCTGTTTGCTAGTCGTTTGCGCAAAAATACAATCTTGTCAGTCATTCTGAACTGTTACTGACAGTCCTCTGTTCTGTTTCTCTTTGTGGTATCCTGCTGTGGTATCTTGTACAACTGCTGCATTGCAAAGATACTACTATTATTCATTTAAGTAACACCAGAGATACTGGTAACCTTTGAACTGAATGCTAAAATTCCTGTAAACTTCCTCTTGTGATTAATAAAGTTCATCTAATCTAATCTAATAAAAGACTTCGATTTTACACCATCCCACATGTACAGTACTTCTGATATTGTATTGTCCAGGGAGAACAGCAGGCAGCTGGTTTAGGTTAATCAAAACTGTGACCTTGTCTTTTATACTTCATTTTGCTTCTATCCCTTCCCAAGTTGTATTTTCTCCAGGAATGTTTCTGGCTCATGTTTTCTTTTCCTCTCCTCCATTATCAACTGGTCATAACTAAATTAGATCGTTATAATGTCATGATATACTTAAGTTTATCATTGTGAGATATTCTGTTTTAGTTTACATTTAATCTAACTTGTAGGTACATACAGAGTGTAAAATGCTATATGATTTTATAATTTACTGTTACTGCATTAGAGCTTTAAATTTGTGTTGGAGCAAAGGTGATCAATGTCAGTCCTGCGGGACTGCAGTGGCTGCAGGTTTTTGTTCAAATTCATTTGCTGAATTAGAAAAAAATCCTTGCCAATAACAGGTCTTATTTAATATGATGACTTGTAGTGCTGGGAGGTATACAGGTTCATACCGAAAAATGTTTTTTATTTTTGTTATGATGTGGATTTTTCTTATACCGCAATACCGGTTTAAATAGCCTAAACAACGTTTGTAACGTGGCGCAGCGGGAAACTGTTTAAGGGGGGGACTTTTTTCACTGCTACACCACTAAACACGCATGCAATGGAGTACATACGTTAGTGGAAGTACTGAGCGGTGAAAATGGACAGAGAACATTTCAAAAAACTGAATCTGTAGCAGACGATAAAGTTGAACGTGATGAAACAAAAGGAGCCACGTCTGTTGTCTGGAGATTTTGGTTTTAAAAAGTCAGATGTGGATCAAACAACTATTTACTGCAAATGCTGTTGAGCTGAAGTTGTTGTCGGAGGTGGTAACATGAGCAATTTGCTGCACCACCTTAGCCGCAAACATGCTTTGGAGTACCATGAATGTATGGAACTAAGATTGGCACCCTCCACTTCCTCAGGTAAAACTGAAAAAGCTAGAGGACCCTCAAGTCAGACGTTACTTGTAGACGCATTTGCTAGAGGCCTGCCTACAACAAAAAAGCAAGCGGTGGATCGAGATAACCAACGCCATTACAATCCATGTACAGTAGCTAACGTGTCAGTGGACAGAGACTGTTAACATTAACAGAAAGTGTAGTTGGTTTACAAAAAATATTTACTCTTTATTCCTTTTCTAAGACATGTTCAGTGCAATACAATTTTTGACAAGCACCTCTGGATATTTTACTAGATCTAAATGTCTCTTTGGATGGTTGAAAATATGTTGTCAAAATTATAGTTTAAGTTGTTTGCAAAATTTGTTCAGTAAAAATGGTTCAATATTTTGACTGCAACTGTCATGCAATGTGATTCCTTCTCTTCATTAGTGCCACCCCCTTGAAAACTATTACTTCATGGGGCCATGCAAACCAGTATTAATACTTGTGTGCACATTAAAATGTTTTTTTTGTACAATGTACAATTCTCATGACAGTGGAATAGGTTATTCTTAGCCAGTCTACTGAAGTAATTGCAGTGGAAAATGTGGCTAACATCCACTCATGCATTGGAAAAAAATACCGTTGAATACCGTGAAACTGGTCTAATTTTGAAAAATACCGTGATATAGAATTTTGGTAATACCGCCCAGCACTAATGACTTGTTAGTATTTTAACTCTGTAATGACAGGTCATTCTTATATCATAGAATTTTTTTCCTTTTCTAACGATATCATCCAAATGATTTGACCCCTAAAACAGATCAGTAATTTTCAGTTCTTCACTTTCTCTTCAGTTTCCTTTTGAGTACTTTATTAAACCAAGTAGTGCATGATGAATACACACAGGTGTCAGTAGAAAGAAGCTAGATGGAGAACTGCTGGCTCCTTTGTCATTTGCCTTTTATTGTAATAAAGAGCAATTAAAACAGTGAATGCAGCCATTTAATACTAAAATAAGCACTTAAACGGTTCAAAATCTTAACAAGTGAGACAACTAAAATAAAACAGAAAAAGGTCACTTGAGCAATAAGTGCTTCATCAGCAATAAATGACTTCTCGTGAAGCAACTGGGTTGAGACAAAAACCTGCAGCCACTGTGTCCCCCCAGGTCTGAGTCTAAAATAGCAAATCAAATAAATTAAGGTAATTACGAGTGCAAACTGGTCACTAATTAAGAAAACCTGTGGCTACTGTGGCCCTTCAGGATCAGAGTTAGGCACCCCTGTGTTAGAGCGCTACTGTGTGAACACTCTAAGTTTGCACTCAGTGAAGAGCACTATACAAATTTTAATTGAACTGAACTGACTTCTGTCTATATTATGGTAATGGGGTGGTATTGCACACTTGAAGCAAACTGTAATTAAAAAATGGGTCATATGGATTATACTTCTGTCTGCAGATTTAAAGCTCCTACTTGTATCTTTTTCAAAATTTTCAATTGCGTGTTTAAGAAGCCCAAGTAGTGATACAAATCATAATCAAAAATCTCCAGAAATGCTTAATCACTTGTATCCTTTCTGGGACACATCTATAAAATATGACTCACATTCTTCTGTCTCACATAGACCAAACTACTTGTTAATGTACTTCAGTGAAAACATTTGCTCTTGAACAGATAACTTTTTAAATGTAAAACTGGTAGAACCTAATTACTTACATGGAAATAATTAGTACCCTGCTGAAACGTTGTATGTGCACCATCATTGTTTTATGATATTAATATATTTAAGAGGTACACAATCTGGCATAGCAAGCTATCATAACTTTTTGAGTATGGAAAGTCTGACATTGAGGAATCTAAACTCAGCTTCATAAGGGGACACACGTTCGTATAAAGAAGAAATATCTTATTTGTAAAATTCTGTACACAATTTATTTTATACTGTTTTGAGCAGAACTTTTTATAAAAAAAGTAATCAAAAAGACACACAAATATGTACAGATAAAATAATCAAAATGAGAACATATATATTGGCATATAAATTAAGATGGAGTGGCAGTAAGGAGACCTGGGTTCGCTTCCCAGGTTCTCCCTGCTTGGAGTTTGCATGTTCTTCCCGTGTCTGTGTCAGTTCCCTCCGGGTGCTCCAGTTTCCTCCTACAGTCCAAAGACGTGCAGGTTAGGTGCACTGGCGATCCTAAATTGTCCCTAGTGTGAGCTTGGTGTGTGTGTGTGTGTGCCCTACGGTGGGCTGGCGCCCTGCCCGGGGTTTGTTTCCTGCCTTGCTCCCTGTGTTGGCTGGGATTGGCTCCAGCAGACCCCTGTGACCATGTAGTTAGGATATAGTGGGTTGGATAATGGATGGACAAATGGATAAGTTAAGATTGAAGCTTTTTTGAATTTTTGAGACTAAAAGAGGGTCCAAAGGTGCAATAAGTATTTATGTAACGAAAGCAGGGGACGTATGCATGACACATACTGTATTTAAAAAGTAGAGGTACAGTTATGAAGCAGTCACAATTACAACTACATTACTGCAGTTAGGGCCAGTCATGTTTAAAGTCAGTTCTGAAAAACAGAAATACTGTCGGTGATCAGTTAAGTGGAAAACTATGAAAACAATGCTTGTTTTTTAAGGAACTGTAAAATAATCGATTGGTTTTCAACTTAGCAATATTGATTTCACAAAGGAAGCCGTGAAATGGAAAGCCCTATAGCAAATAAAAAAGAGATGGAGAAGTTTAAAGTGTAGCATTTGGTGATATCTGAAAATTAAATTAATTAGAAGTGTCTATTAAATGGTAATTTTCAGTAAATGTTATTAAGCAGTTAATGTTTCTTAATGTATCTCACAACAGTAAATGTCAAACATGATAAAATCATCTGAAAATCCTGATTTGAAAAGTGTGTTGAAAACAAGAGTTCTTTGTAAATGGGAAGTTGTGAATGAAAGTGTTCTTTCATTCCAATGTATTCCTGAATGAGTTTCTAACAAATGGTACACTACTTACAAAGTACAGTATACTTAAAAATGTAAACTTCCCAGATCAAGTTATTTACCACATATATGCCATAAAAAATCAGTCTATTTACTTGACATGCTTAATCCATTTTCAAGGTTGCACTATGCTACAGTTTACTCCATCGGGTAGTATCGGCTACAAGGCTGGATTCAGCTCTGGTTTGGATGATAGTCTATCATGGGGTAAAACTGAGTTAATTTTCTAACATAATATGCATGTGTTTGGAATCTGAGATCAAAATATTGGCATGTTGAGAAAACTAACATAAGCATGAAAAGAATTTGCAAAATCCACTAAATCAGTGTCTGAACTGATTTTAAACCTTGTGTATTTGAGTTGTGAGGTGACAGCTGTAAATTACAGCCAAAAAATATATAAAAAAATGTTTAAATAAGAGTTTTAAAAAGATAATAAATCACATTTTGTAAATGTACACTTAAATGTAATATACAGTTTATAAGGATGCAGACTAAAATTAGTCAGGGTTAATTTAAACATAACAAAAATGTTTCCTGTTTAATAAATTCTGCAAATAAACATTTATCTCTAAAACAAAAATGTTCATTATTAGAACAGCAGAGCAAGGAAAAAATTGCTACTGAGGAAAATAGTAATGCTTATGAAAAGTATGTCTCTACTCCATTGTTATTGCTGTAGTGTTATGAAATCAAGCTATGAGAAATTGCAAAGGATGTGTTGCACTAAATGAGTGGCTGATACGCCAATGTTGAAAAGTGCAAAGAGGTTTCAAAAATGTAATTCTGAGGAGGCCCAATTAAACCACAGTTTAAAATAAAGGATATCACGAGTTCTAACTCGGCAAAATGAGAGAAGAACAGCCTCTTTTACATAAACTGCACTGGAATTGTTACATTTAGAAAACACTGTTTTGGTTTCAGAGACCTCCACAGAGCGAAACACAGCAAAAACTTTTCGATAGGGTGCTGCTTCTGAAGTAGGACTGACAAATGTAGTCTGCCTGATCGAGGGTCAGAGGCTTCATTCCAGATTTTAATTGTATTACCATGATTTGTGACTTAAAGTTCTTCCAAAGGAAATAATACACTTGACACTCTGTGCACTTTTAATTCACAGAAAAACTGGAATGTATTGAAACTTTCTTATTTTTTATCACTGTGTTTTTGGGTACTGTGTAATACTAATACTCAAGGTCTTTTTGATTTTACTTGTTTATCTTTTGTTATTCTGTGTTAGATTTATTAAAGTAAACACTTTTAAATATTATTTGGCTTAAGAACAGCACAGGCCTGGAAACTAAGCCATAATGATATGAAGAGTTAATTTTCAAAACTGTAGTAACTAGGTCAACAAAACTTGAGCATAAATTGAAACAAAGCCATTAAAGGTGTGTCTTTGTGCGACCATTAAGATCAGCAGACATTTCCCCAAAAGAACAGGAAAAAAATGAAGTAGAATTTCTTACTTATATGTAATTTTAACCTCTGTGCCAGGCTCATCTCTTTCCCAAATCAATGCCACTCTGTCTGGTGTCTTGTTGGCATGCTGATCCACACAATTCGCTGCAAAAAACAAAACAGACAAAGTCCATAAAAAAAACAGTGACATCTTTAATTACGGGATTTCGGCCCTGCCAAGATCCCTATTTCTAAGAATGCCGTATGCCATAACTATCCCAACCCTATAATATTTGAGTTTTTCTTCAAAAACAAACAAGAATATCCCTCTTACAGACAATGTATTATAAAATGTTAACATTCACACAAAAACAAAAATGAGAAACACTGGGGGTTGAACTAAGAACACCACCAAGAACCAACACTGGTAAGTAGTAACTGAAGTTTCAGATATATTAGAATTGCCTGGAAAATTAGATGACATTACTGTAGGACTTCAGATCATTGGCAGCACACTGGAATTGAGAAAAGTTTAAAAATAAAATGATCCATTTTCCAAAACTAACAATAATGTTACATTGATCGTTTCTAAAAGTGAAAAGTGTGGAAGTTTTTTTGGACAAAAGCATTATTAGTATAAGGGTGGCATGGTGGTGCATTGGGTAGAAACTTAAAAAATATTTGAAGAGAATAGCCCATTGAGCCCAAAAAAGCTCACCAATCTTATTTTCCTAATTTCTCCAAAACAATATCAAGGTGACTTTTGAAGATCCCCAGATTATACTCTGCACCACACTACTTGGTACTTTTGTCAATGTGTCTTTGGTTTTCTGTGTGAAAGTTCTCTGTTCTTGATTCAAAATGTAAAGCGTAGGGGAGAGCGATCTGATGATTTTAGATTGTTATCGATCTTAAAGACATCCGTGATCTAATTTTCAAGCGAATCATACAGATTGTGATCTTTTATATTCTTCTAATCTCTCTAATCCAAAGTCTGTCTGTCTGTCCGCTTTTCATGTGAGAACTACTTAACAAATTTTGACTGGTTTTTTTTTATAATTTGCTTGAACATTCCGGTTGATTTTGTGACTTCTTTCATTTCACTATGTATCATAGTTCACTTGTGGTACCGATTTATTTGCACGAATTCGAGAAACACGCAGTGGCGTGTTGGGGGGCTCCTCACTCACTCACTCACCAGCTTCGGGGTGTGTACCTTAACTCCGCTTAGCTATTAAACGAGAGAACAACTGAATTCAACTTTGTTTAATATTTAAAATAAAGTGTTACTTAGGTTTTGATGAGTTTGAGTCCAGAAATTCTCTTAGGTGTATGCAACATTGAAAGCTGAATTGCAATTCAGATCGTGGATCGTGATTTTGTGTTAAAAGGATCGTGATATAATTTTTTTGGAAAGATCGTCCAACCCTAGTAAAACATCCCAACATTTGTTTGAAATTTACCCTTAAACAGTTTCTACCTGTGTCTCTGTGTTCTTGCTGAAGAACTCATTCTAAAGTAATGGTCTGGATCCACTGTGCTAGTTCCTGTGATTATTTTAAAACCTTCTCACCTTTTAATCCCTGCTTGCTTGAACTGAATAGATTCAACTCCATCAATCTTTCCTCTAAATTCATACCTTACAGTCATGGAATTAATCCAGTCCTACTTCTCTAGACCTTTTCTAGCATTGTGCTTTCTTTTTTGTAGTCTGACCAAAATTAAATGCAGTATTCCAGGTAAGGCCCCAACAGTGGCATATTAAAATCTTTCCTTAACCCAACAGCGCCATATACATCTTAAACCTAAGCTCCCAAAAATTAAGTTTATAGGCAATTCTAAATTGGTCCTTTGTGGATCTGTGTATGGCTGTGTCCTGCGGTGGACTAGGGCCTTGGGCCAGGGCTGTTTCCAGCCTTGTGACCAGTACTGTCATGATTGGCATTTGTGATGCTCAAATGGATTAACAGGTCTGAGAGCTTTATGTTATGGTTATTGCATTAGGAGCAGTATTACATTAAATAATACAATTTCATGCCTCAAACATTCAATGTTCATTTTCAAACCTACTTAATTGAGTTCTGCGTCTTGGCAGCTCCAAGCTCAGGGCAAATCATTATTCTCTATACACATCCATACCAGGTTTATTTAGTGTCACCAGTTTAAACTAACATGCACATCTCTGAAATTAAATTTGTAGTTCCTGGAGAATAAACCAAACAAACAAGAAATGAACATGAAAGCTCCACAGAGACTGGAGGTTTGAAACAATAATGTTAGTTAGCCACTGTGCCTCTATGCTGCCCAATGTATTAAACATCAACATATAAAGTGAAATGTTCAGGGTTTCCAACCAGTAATATTAATCGATCTAGTACTGATATTAGAGTTAAATAGGGTGATGCTGGTATCTGGCTTATACAATCACCCACAAGTCATATACGTTTACAACAAAATGACTACTTATCACTGAGTAATTGAATCAGTATGTCATTTGGTATTCTTTCCACTTTTACCTCTCAGACTTAAGCAAACATCTGTAATCTTTCAATTGAAACGGGTGATCTTAAGAAGGAATACTATTACTAAATTATATGTTGCTTTCTAAGATTGTGAACATTTTCTTTAATGATAAAAAGAGTCTGAAATCTCATTAGCGGTAATTGAAGTTTTAAAATCAAAGTATGAATTACATGAATATACAGACTCTGGCAGCATAAGTAAACAACACAAGTGTAGGAAATCAATATGTGAAATCATGCAATAGTTATAACACTAAACTGGCAGAAATACTTTACAGTATATATACGCTGTTACTTGATTGTATAGGGTGGTCCAGATCTAATTATGAAATTGTCATTATGCTATAGTTTATTAAGTTTATTACATAGAAAATCACCCGAAAAATCCTGGACCATCAAGAAGTATGTGAACTGACGACATGAAGAATTGTCTTTGCACCAAACTGGAATCGTCCCCGCATAAATCATCCAGACGATCTGGATCTGCATAATTAGATCTGGACCACCCTGTATAATGCCTTAAGGAAAAGGATTGAACAAAAAACAAAATCCACGGGGTAAGCCATATCAACAGCTGGGAATCCCCAACTTCTAATAATTTACTTGCTGTACAAGGTGCAGTACCATAACAGCCTTCCATCCATCCATTATCTGAATCTAGCAAAAGACTAAAAAGACCTTAAAAATGAACAATGCAGGAGCAAGCCCTGGAAGAAACATCTCTGATGGGGTAAATTCCTAATTTAGTGTTTTAATTTAATTTTATAATATGACAGTGACATGAAATCCAATGCAAACTTCACACACCCAGAACTCCAGTTTGCAAGCAAAACTGGACACAACATGATGCCACAACCCTAACTGCTTCACCACCATTCAGACCCTCTTGTATAAGAGTTAGGTTCTGATCAGTGTACTTACTGTATCTGAAATGTCATGACTGTGGAAATTGCAAATGATACATTTCCTTGCCAAGCACTGAGACAGCTAGTGTATTATTTCCTCTTTGTAATTTCACTTCTGCTATTACTGGAAACACTAAATGTTGTTGAGACATATACTGTAGCATGAGTGTGTTATGCCAAGGGCTGCCATTTCAAGGTAGTTTGGCCTATAGTTTGTGCCCTACACTGCAAGAACATACTATGCTATTCCACAACTCTGTCATGGTACAGTCTGGTTCAGAAAACGGATGGGTGTGTATGTGAGTGATTTGCTGTGAGTGGACTTATTGACATCTGATTAAAACATTATAAAAATTGTGATGAACCCAAGCTTGTCCAACCTGTTCACCTAATTATCCAAAATAAAATCAATTTGAGATCTGAAGGTACCTAAAGTTCTACTCTCACCACAAAACCTGGTCAATGTATACCATGTGTCTCTGGCTCTTTGTGTGAAGAAAAACTTCCCAACATTAATGCGAGATCTGCCCTTAACAAGTTTCCATCTGTGCCTCTGTGTTTTAGCTGAATTAATTTTAAAATCACTGCATGAATCCATTTTACTAATTCCTTTCATAATTTTAAAAATTAATATTGACCTCTGTTTACTTAAACAGAACAGATTTATCTCCTTCAGTCTCTCCTGATAGCTCATACCGCTTAGTGCTAGAATCAGCCTAGTCACTCTTTTCTGGACTTTCTCTAGAACTGCTATGTCTTCCACCTCCGTGTAAGTGAAAGTTTGGTGATGGGGGCAAAAATTTGCTATGAAGTTAAGTTATATTCTGTTTCTAGGATGTTCAAACCTTTGTGAGATGTTTATAGCATGATGTCTGTATGTGTGTCTGTGCAAAATTGAAAGTGATTTGCACATCTTAAATTTACAATTTTCATTGGAAATATGTGTGTATTTTTTTGGATTGTGCAGAGCTCCTGTATGACTACATCCCAGCAAAGACGGAACATTTTAGAACATGCATTTTCCAAGATATCCACCCTGATGCCAAAACTTGTATACAATGATAACTTCCCAAAAGCTTTACCTATTTTCTTCATACAAGTTGAATTGTGTTTGTCTTGTTTCCCGCTTCAGGCCTATTGTTTTTGGTCCAGTTTGCTCCAGTACTTACCCTTACATCCTTCAAAAACAGTTTGACCAATGGTAAATGATAACTTCCAGAGAAATTGTGTGATTTAACTCGGATTTTTGCAGTCTACTCCGTTCAGTTTTGGTACCAGTCCTATAGAATTTTTAACTTTTTGCACATGTAGTTTTTGAGATACGTAATCCATCCATCCATCCATCCATTTCCTGACCCGTTGAATCCGAACACAGGGTCACAGGGGTCTGCTGGAGCCAATCCCAGCCAACACAGGGCACAAGGCAGGAACCAATCCCAGGCAGGGTGCCAACCCACTGCAGGACACACACACCCACATACCAAGCACACACTAGGGACAATTTAGAATTGCCAATCCACCTAACCTGCATGTCTTTGGGAGGAAACCAGAGCACCACCACGCAGACAACATGCAAACTCCACGCAGGGAGGACCCTAACTGCGAGGCAGCAGCGCTACCACTGCGCCACCGTGCCGAGATACATAATTTATTTAAATAAACACACAAAGAGGCTCATAAGCACACATACACTGAAGGAAATGCATAAGTGACCAAAACATATGCTTGATGTTGAAGAGAAAACTATGAACATTCACAAACACACACACAGTAGATCTGCAAAGGCTGATGTGCAGGGGGCCGTTAAGCCGTTAACCCCTGTGCCAATCTGTCTGTCTATGTATCTGTGCAGCTTGGTTACTTAAATTGACCCAATGTGTTTAGTTTCAACTGTTATTAAGGCAGTTCATTTGATTCAATTTCCTGTTTAATTTATTCTTCATTTACTTGTGTACATAATAAATATTACATAAGTAAATGTGATTCTATATTATTGCACAATACAATCAGTTGTTCTATATTGTAAAATCTTCCATTGACTGATTCCTGAAGTGTAATTTACATGAAAATACTGCATGGACCATTCCATACTGATTTGTTTGGAATATGGAGACAAAAACAGTAATAATAATTGTAATAATACATAACATTTTTTAAGCTTGCTTAATCCAGTTTAGGGGTGTAGAGGTCTGGTGACTCCTAGGGACATCAAGCACCAGTCCACCCCAGGGCCCACTCCCACAGAGCCAATTTAGAAGCATCAATTAATCTAACAGGCACATCTTTGGAAATGTGGGAAGAGAATTATCCAGAGTATTCAGAAGAAGACCCACGCAGACAGGGAGAGAATGTGAACATTTCCTTACACAATGAAGGGACATGTTATTTTGAACTCTGAGGTGCTGAATTCATGAGGTAGCAGCAGCAACAATAGTAGTGACACACGCATAGAGTACTAGCAGCAACACTCTATGTTTATAATTTTAAGGTATAACTATCTAACTTCTGCAAATGGTGTTTCTTAAAAGTGTACCCTCCAAGACACCAACTTAATTAATTTATTTCATGGTTCAAAATCCAAGAAAGCTCACTGTAGTAAAAAGAACATCAGGGTCAAAATTGTGGCTTCCAAAATTGCGTGGTGTTATTCCCTGCCAAAGTTGGACATGTGTGCAACATTTTGTGGAGACTGGACCAAGGGTATGGAATTGCATAAAGAACAAATACTTACACATTGACCTTTATATATTAAAGGAAAATATAAAACAGCCTGCTATAGGCTCTTTACCTGAGGGAACTTTACTGGCCACAATGGATGTTGAGGTACTGTACACAAACACCCCCCATAATGACGGCATACTGGCATATGAAGTGTACCTAAAACAACATGATTTACCCAAGGAGTCAGTTATACAAATGATAAAATTCAGTCTGACACACAATTTATTCTCATTTGGACAGGACATCTACTTGCAACAAATGGGGAGTGCAATGGGTTGTCATTTCACACCTCACTATGCAAACCTATTTATGGCAAAATTGGAAGAGAATTTTATGTCAACATCTTAAAACCAATGATCTATCTCCATTACATAGATGGCATCTTTATAATCTGGACCTCCTCTGTTCTCATAACAAATACAGTTCTTTCCATCCCAGCATAAAGGTGAAGTGAAATTACTCAAAAACAGAAGTCAACTTCCATGACACCACCATTCACCCAAAAGACAACACCCTTATGCTCTCTATTCTTCACAAACCAACAGATAGACAAGACATACCTGAGAAGTGATAGCTTCCACCTAAAACATATATGGAGCTCCATCATTTTCAGCCAAGCAATATCTTATAATCGTATTTGCTCAGACCTGACAGACCGGGATGAACAATTGCAGGAGCTCAGACAAGATTTCACGAGACAAGGATATACTCCTAAAACAATGGAAACTCAAATAAGAAGAACTACTGCCATACCCAGGAACACCATCTGGAAAATAAAAACAACAAGAACGGCTTCCCCCTTGTTGTCACCTATAACCCACATCTTGAAATACTTCACACAAGTATAAAAGAACTTCAGCCAGTATTAAATAATGATGAGACACTGAGCGATGTATCCCCAGAGCCTCTCCTCCTGGCATACAGACAACCATCAAACTTGCAGCTCCCTGAGTGAACCAGCAGACAATGGTACATATCCCTGCCTGTAGAAAAGATGTAAAATCTGTGCTCACGTTTATAATACAGAGCGTGTAGTTATACCACACTGCCAACAAGAACACTGCATGAAGGGATCATTTTCCTGAGGATCATCTAATGTGGTCTATCTAATTCTTTGTATGAAATGTCCCAACACTGAACTCTATGTGGGAGGAACTGGACAAACACTCTGCCAAAGAATGAACTTACATGTGTTCCTCATCAAGCATGGCAATAGAGGTGTTCCTGTGGGAGCTCACTTCAGCAGCAATGGACGCTGTGAGAAGGATTTTAAAGTCACAGTGCTTATGAGCAACTTCTACTGTCGACACAGCAGGAGAGAAAGGAATGGGAGGTTAAACTGATGCTAAAATGTAACACATTAGAAAATGGTTTAAATAGAGACAAGAGTTGTATGACCATACACGAGGACTATTTACATCTCTCTAACTGACCCAGTCGATTTGATTCACAGATTCACATTGTAAGGAAAACTCGTCAAAAACTTGAAAAGACTTTGTCAGACAGTTATCTTATCAGAAGATCTTGACCATATATTGTTCTCCTCTCCTGCTAAATGAATCTCAGTCTGGAGAGGTCTGTTAATTTTTGACACTGAAGATAACCCCATATGAAAATATATTTCTGAACGCTGTTTCTTTCCTAGTTTATATATAAACACAGGGGACTCCAGTTTCTGTACTACAACATGCCTTAAGAAGAAACCCGAGCTGCATTGATAGCTTGAATATTGTAATCTGTTTAGTTGGCCAATAAAAGCCGTCATTTTGCTTCACTTCTCATTGCATCCATAATGGCCAACACGGTACATCACCCTGCAACTACAAAAGAAGACTGTAAAACTCTAACTTTTCTAAGCAACATAATTACATTTTCATAAGCAACATGATTACATCTTGCCTGAAGAAGGGGCCTGAGTTGCCTCGAAAGCTTGCATATTGTAATCTTTTTAGTTAGCCAATAAAAGGTGTCATTTTGCTTGGCTTTTCTCTAAGCAACATAAAAAAGGTTGTCACTCTCCAGCGCAATAATTGACAAGAAATACCAACTGCAATAGCCAAAAATATGTACACTGAAAAAGCAGAACTGTTAGTGCTTTGAAATTCTTTCTAAACCAGAACATAGTAGCAGGGTGTTGAACCGTGTTAGCCATTATGGACGTAGTGAGACGTTAAGCAAAAGGACCCCTTTTATTGGCTCACTAGAAAGATTACAATATGCAAGCTTAGGAGGCAACTCAGGCCCCTTCGTCAGGCTAGCTGGAATCCATAACGTTACATCTCGCCTGAAGAAGGGGCCTGAGTTGCCTCCTAAACTTGCATATTGTAATCTTTGTAGTTGGCCAATAAAAGGGGTCATTTCGCTTAACTTCTCACTAAACCAGAACAAGAAAAACTATTAAAGAAATACATCCACGCACATTAGAACGCATTTTCTTGCAGAGTAATTGTATTTAGCCTCTGTGCTGCCCTCGATATCAAAAGTGCTGTGAGGATCTCAGGCCATTCTCATAACTGGGATTAAATGAAATCAAACCAATCAATTCTCTGAATTGCTTTCCAGGACCCGCTGCACTCTGTTCCGGTACAGCTTTCACACGAAAGTTGGATCTGCGTCAAATGACTGGTAGCCTAGTAACTGATGTCACTTCAACAGTTGTAGGGTAATAATAATAATAATGATGATAATCATCATCATCATCATAAAGTGACTCCCTCATTACACGGTAGCTTAACAGCTGCCGCCTCACCTAAGCCACGTCCCGACTTCGAATAACTTGGCTGCCTATGTGAAGTTTGTAAATTCACCACTTCATCTACCAATGCTGCGTTGGTTCCAATTATTTGCGATTCTTAACTTCGTTGCATTAACTGGGCCCACTATGGACTTGCGTTCCGTCCAGGAATAGTGTCTGTCTCGCGTACGATGCTGCCGGGATTAGCTCCGGCATCCAACAGTCTTGACAGGGCGGTTATGTGAATGTTAACATACGTTAGCTTATCAGGGCGAGTCGACTGCGCACACGTTGCAGTAAGTTGCTGTAACAAAGTTAACGAGTTCATTACAAGTTTAGCCAAGTATCATCCTACTCACTGTTAGAAATCCCAGTCCCTGTCCCGTTCAATAAGACTCACCGGTGACATTGAGCTCGCCTCCAACAAACCAGTTAATTTTGCCCGTGGTGAAGTCGCAGTTTCGGACCTGCTCGAACGGTTTGCTCCACAGTAAGCCGTCCTTGGCCAGCGAACCCCAGAAAGCGTCCGGGTCCTGCTCGGAAAGTTTCTTGAGCTGTGTGTAACTGCGCGACGCGCAGCTGTCAGGCATCTGCGTACTGGGCATGCCATACGCGCCCCGCAGATGAGCCGCACTCCTCGAAAAGCCAAGGTGCCAGGAGAGATTCCGACTCAGGTAGGTACGCCTGCAGAGCCAACGCAAAAGGCCCATATTCTTGCCTGCCGCCATGTTCCGAGACACTTCACAGTTATTTCCTCCTTCTGCAGATGGAGAACACGAAAGTCGGCAATAGACCCCCGGGGATGAAGGGAGGAGGAGTCAGCGTCGAGCCGCCGGCTGCCAGTCGCGAAGCACCTGAGCGCGCAGGTTTCCCGCTTTGGTGGATGTACGCGCGCACTCAACGCTCGCGCCCAAGCAATCAGAAGCTCGCCAGCGCCGCCCGACCCGCCCAGTCAGCTGCGCAGCACAAGACGTCCGATCTGCTCGCGTCGCCAGCCAGACCATCGGCGAGTGCCACGCCGTCAAGAGCTCTTCGCGAGGATGTCAAAGTGAAGACGGAGGAGCACCTCCCGAAGTACGCCTTACTTGTTCAGATTTTACTTTCGGTTTTGTGTTTTCTTTTTGCTTTTTTCCGGAAAAAGACACACAGCGAACATCTCACTGAGACCAAGCGAACTTATAGCTAGTGTGACTGCCAAGTTGCGCATGTGATATTATGCGTTCGTAATTGCGGTGTTCTAGAAATCCCAACAAAGCCACTCATTTTGTAAAAGTGGGGTTGATGAGTCAGTGATTAGGCAACACTTTACTTCTCATTTTTACATAAAAAATAAACTAAGAGGACAGCTTCAGAGGAGCACACGGGCCCAGCCAGTAACGAAGATCCTCGTCCTAAATCCAGAAGAAGTTGGACATAACCAGGCCGGAACGCCAGGCTTAACGAGTTCATAACTGTGCATCAGATATAGCAACAATGCCATATACCCTGCCGTTCATTCTTAAACTTTGTGAAGTGCCTTGAGCATGGGAAAGGCGCTATATAAATAAATGCATTATTATTATTATTATTTAGTTATTGAAGAAAATTGAAATCGTCAGTGCAAAACCCTCAGCAAAAACTGGGGGAACATCAAACCTGCGCCTCAAGTGCTGAGAGGGTACAAAAGGCCCTCATCGCTCCCAGTCAGAGTCGGCAGGTGCTACAAAAATCCACAGCTCACCTAAACCCACTTAATGGCACTAAAAAACACCCCCATAAATTATTTATTTGTAAGTTTATGTAATGCAGTCTACAAAACACCAAAATGTTCCCCTTTCAAATCCCACCTTCACTCCTATCATCATTGTTAGATAATAATCAATATTATGTCAGAGCAGTGGCGTGCAGCGGATAAAAGATGCCTGGGGCAAACTGCTTGATTGTATGCCCCCTAAGGTGAGGTGCTGTCAAAGTGAATGATAAAGAAAGGCATATTAAATAAGAAATAAACACTTTATTCAAATGAAATATTCATTTAAGTTTGTTTCCCCCAATTAGATCAATTGTACTTCTTCGTTTTTTATATCGTCTGTGAGGATATTCTTTCTCAATGCTGATTAAAGCCACGTTGGTCAGATGCGCTTGTGACGTGGAAGATCTGAAAGGTCAAGGACCCCGACCAGACTCCTGACTACATATTTCTTCGACTTGCCTTACTGGACTAGCTAGAAAAAGAACACGAGAGATGAAATAAGTGAGGGAAACACTTCACTGCACCACCAAAGCTGGACAAATGACCCTCAACACGTTCACTGTGCGTACGGGACTGAGGGAGAGGGAGCGGTGCAAGCACTTCTAGTGTTTAGAAGTCATAGTGCTTCACTGTGAATGAGCTACAATAATTTAAATTTTTCCATATTAAAATTATTTTTGATATGGGGCTTTCTTAGAGCAACACTCTTTGGATTGGATGCGCTGCCCCCCGATATATGGATGCCCGGGACCATTGCCCCCATCACTGCACGCCGCTGTGTCAGAGTATATTCCAGTATCCAGTGGGGCTTTGGGGTATTCCTGTACTGGAACAGTGCTGAAAACCCCACATTTTAAAATGACACGGTTCTAGCATTTTGCCAATGTTGCGTACCGTATGTAAATGTCAATCACTCACTATGCACTTAAACGCGATCGGAATTTTTTGGGAGACACCCACTCCTATTGCTCCAATGCAAGCAGGGAGGTGGTGTGTAGTGTGACGCAATGACATCATGCAACAGGGAGGCGAGCAAATTATGTGGTGTGTCTGGGAAGCTGGAGTAAGATGAGGGGGTTTTGGAGCTATCCATTGTTTGCTTTGGAACTGTTTTGGTCCCGATGCTGAGGTCCAAGTCAAAAGTTTAGTGCCAAACCAACACTAATGTACAATATAACTAGAGTTTCCATGTTCAAACTGCATTTGTATTTCCATTTTCTCTTTTCACAACTCAGAGAAAAGCCAAGCAAAATGACAACTTTCATACATCCTTATTCTCCAAATAATGACATCAAACGACATCAGAGATAAACACTTGGGAAACTAACTTGCTGGTGGAGAGTTGAGGCAGGCGGGGGGATTATAAGGGAACTCAACCCTAAATTCCCAAAGGTAGATATACCTAACCCTAAGCCTGTCATAGCTCTTTTGGGTTGTGTTGAGCCAAAGAGTAACTTGGCCACCATAGTGCAAGGAAGGGACTTGCCATTGTAACAGCTGCCCTACTGGGCGTCCACAGGAAATTTGGTTGTGGGGCAAATAAAAGAAAAGGACATCCATAGAGACCAATTGTACTAATAGGAAAGAGAGGTAAACTTATAAACATTAAGTATGTATGTGTGTGCCCAGAGGGGACTGGGCGGTCTCTTGGTCTGGAACCCCTACAGATTTTATTTTTTTTTTCTCCAGCTTTTGGAGTTTTTTTTTTTGTTTTTTTCTGTCCACCCTGGCCATCGTACCTTACTTATTCTATGTTAATTAATGTTGACTTATATTTATTTTTTTATTGTGTCTTTTATTTTTCTATTCATTTTGTAAAGCACTTTGAGCTACATTTTTTTGTATGAAAATGTGCTATATAAATAAATGTTGATTGATTGATTGATTGATTTAGAGCAATGTGATTGGTCAGCTTGGCTTTGGTATGATTGGTCAGCTTGGCTTTGGTGTGATTGGTCAGTTTGGCTTTGGTATGATTGGTCAGCTTGGCTTTGGTGTGATTGGTCAGCTTGGCTTTGGTGTGATTGGTCAGCTTGGCTCTGAA
>JANRMT010062824.1:9331871-9453877 GCA_026402145.1 Polypterus bichir lapradei | reverse complement strand
TAATAATAATAATAATAATAATAATAATAATAATAATAATAATAATATCTGACAAATGAATGCGCTCAGGCGCACGTTTAAATTTTGCAGCACGTATTACTTTATTAGGGCGAATCACTGCCGTAAGGTCGTTTCATTGTTCGGTAGCTGTTTAACTTCATCTCTTTTTCGTTTTAACGTCGCTGCTTTTCTATTCCCAGATGGCGTGACCCGTTCTGCCTGCTGCTTTTCTTTTTTAACAAATTAAATCGCGACAGCAAATACATCTGAGTCAAAGGAAAAACGAATTAATAGATGTTATAGGTAACACCCTTCAATATTTTTATTCAAGTTTGCATTTATTTTATTTTTTTAAAAACGAAAGTGCTAGAGCAAATCCGTCTCTGTCATCATAAAATAAGAAAAAAAATATATTAATATACACTATAGATGATTTGCTTCGTGTTTGTGTTTATTTTATTTACAAAAATAAATGACAGTAATACATCTAGGTCAAATTAAAAATGGATTAATAAATGTTATCGCTAATTTATTCAATGATTTTATTTTAGTCTGCGTTTACTTTATTTTCTAAAAGACGAACTCGCAGCACTAAGTCCGTTTAGGTCTTTCGTAAAGTACAAACTACATGTTAAGTGGTTTTCATGAACTAATTCAAATGACGGCATTTTATGAACAGCGAGGCTCTGAAGCTCATCAACTAAATGTTCTCGTGTAGCCGCTTTGGAGGGTCAGCACCAAAGTGGACCCCCAGAGCGGGCGAGGGATGCCATTTCAGCACCACCTCGACGGCCCCGCGCCCTCCTGGACAGCTCCCCGGCCGTCGGACTTGGGCGCCTTTGTGTTTGATGAGCTGCTGATCGCGAAGTCGACCCAAAGAAAGTAAGAAAGAAAACAAAACACGGCAGATATAATGATAAAAGACGACTTGTGCGGTCCATACACTTAAAAAGTAATTCGAAGTACCCGAGTAGTTCTCCTTGTGCTGATCCAGGCTTTGCATGTACTGGTTTTCCGTCCGTGCCTGCAGCAGAGGAATGTGGCTGGGAAGAAAGCAGGGCGCTCCAGAGGGCTGTTGCGCAGCCAAACTACACAGAAAACCCAGGCCGAGAGGCAGAGAGCCCCCGGCTAATGCGAAGCCCCCTATGCCAGCTCCGTGACCCTCTACGTTGGTAACCACTCCAGGAGCAGTCGAGGTTTGTAACTCCGTCTCTAATCCTAGAAGGTCGGTGATGGCGAACCCTTTAGAGCGCAACCCATTTCCGTTCACCCTGACCGATTTGTCGTCGCCGATGTTAGGTGATAAGACTTTTCCTCTGGGTTTCCCTTCCGCGACGTCGTCTTTTCCAGTCATGGCTCTCATCCACCTGTTGACTTTCGCTTTCTTGACCCAGCAGATCAGAAGAGCGGAATTCAAGAGTGCTTTGGGAGATCCATTTATCTTCAGCTTGGCGCCCCGAGATGCTTCCCTGGCCCAATCAGAGAAGAGGAAGGGGGTCGCGGGCCACTCGAAGAGGCGTTTCCCTTTTTTTCAATCCCAGAGGATTAATTGCCACCAATTTTATTGTAAATCCGATAAAGATTTGAATAAAACGCAACTTCATCCCGCCAGCGCCGCCTGTCACACGCGTGTCCTTCTCCAAGCGACCGACAGCGCGCGCTTCGACAGCTTTACTCTCAAATAAACGGTGGCATCCATTAGTGTTTTATGTAAATACAATTTTTTAAATGTGTCTATTTAAATCTACATTTATGTCCGAATGTTCTGTTCACTTATCTCTTGTATAGCGCTCTTCACTGGGAGCACATTTTACAATTTACAGAATGAGCACACAGAATGAATCTGATCTGTTTAAACACACAGGAAAACAAAGTGATGTGAAACTGATTAACATAAATGCAGCCCAGCGATACACGTCCATTAATTAATGGGTTAACTACGCCCAGTTTTTTACACATGCGCAAACACTATCTATCTATCTATCTATTATATAGTGCCATTCACATCTATCGATCTATATACTGCATATATAAAAATAGATATAGATACTGTATATAGATAGAGATAGAGATATAGATATAGATCAGCTACAACATTCAAACCACTGGTAGGCGAAGTGAAGACCATTGATTTTCTCATTCCAATGATGCCTGTCAAGCGGTGGCATACAAGTGAACAGTCAGTTCTTGAAGGGGATGTGTTTGGTAAGCGTAAGGATCTGAGCGACTTTCACAAAGGGCCACATTGTGATGGCCAGACGACTGAGCCAGAGCATCTCCAAAATGGCAGGTCTGGTGCAGTAGTTAGCACCTACCAAAAGTAGTCCAAGGAAAGACAACCAGTGACCTTACAGCAAGAGTCATGGGTGCCCAATTATGCCTTATCGATGCCAGTCTGCTCCAATCCCACAGTAGAGCTACTGGAGCACAAATTACAGAAAGACTTAACACTGACCATGAGAGAAAAGTGTCAGAGCACTCGGAGCGATGTAGATTGCTGTGTAGCCACAGGCCAGTCAGAGTGACCTTGCTGACCTCTGTCCACCACTGAAAACACCTACATTGGACCAATGAGCATCAGAATTGGACCACAGAGCAATGGATGAAAGTGGCCTGCTTGGTCATATGAATCATATTTTCTTTTAGATCATATAGAAGGCCAGGCATGTGTACATCATTTACCTGGGGATGAGATGGCAGCAGAATGCACTATGGGAGGAAGTTAGCCGGGAAAGGCAATGTGATGTTCTGGGTAATGTTCTACTGGGAAACCTTGGGTCCTGACACTCAAGTGGATGCTACTTAGACACGTACCACCTATCTGAAGATTGCTGCAGACCATGTAACCCATTCATGGCAACGATGTTCCCTAATGGCAGTGGCCTCTTTCAGAAGGATAATGCACCCTGACACACTGAAACAAATGTTTGAGGAACATGACAAAGAATTCAAGATGTTGATGTTGACTTGGCCTCCAAATTCTCCAAATCTCAATCTGATTGAACATCTGTGGGATGAGTCTGATCCAAGGAGGCCACACCTCATAACATACAGAACTTTATGGATCTGCTGCTAATGTCTTGGTGTACAGGGCACCATCAGAGGTCTTGTAGAGTCCATGTCATAAATGGTGAGCATGAGGGAGACCCATACAATGTTAGGCATCTAGTTTTAATGTTGTTGTTGATTGGTGTGTGTGTGTGTATATATATATATATATATATGTGTGTGTGTGTGTGTGTGTGTATAAAAACCTGGCCATAGTTCAATAAGTAACTAATGGATGGAAACTGCTGGACTCCATTTAATCAGCTTCAAACTACTTTGTTTTATATATACATATATGTGATATCGATAGATAGATAGATAGATAGATAGATGTGAATGGCACTATATAACAGATAGATAGATGCGAATGGCACTATATAATAGATAGATAGATAGATAGATAGATAGATAGATAGATAGATAGATAGATAGATAGATAGATAGATAGATAGAGTGGCAGTAATGCCAAGGAGTATTCCACACACTAATAAGTTTTGAGTTCATTTACCAGCTTCCAGAAATATACATCCATCTATGAAAATAATAATAAAAATTATACTCATATTTACTTTGAGCAATTACACTGTCAAAATAAAATGATTATTCCAGCATGACCCTGTTTTCTGAACTCAGCTCTTACATCTGAAAGTTGCCGGCAACTGTAGCCCCTCAAACGAGGCCACTGTGGATTGTCCAATTAACTCAGCATTGCTGTCTATGGGACTTGGATAAAGCAGAAGAACTGTAACAGGGATAAAACAGATAGATAGATAGATAGATAGATAGATAGATAGATAGATAGATAGATAGATGTGAAAGACGCTATGTAATAGATTTGAAAAGGCACTATATAATAAACAGATCAGTAAACAGAGGTACTGTACAGTATAATGTAACAAGCAATAGGAAGATAGGAAAGGCACAATAGACAGAGTTTGTTCCTGCTTTGCGCCTGCCGATTGCTGGGTTTGGCTCCAGCTGCCTCACCACCCTGTCCTTGATAAACGGGCTATGAAGATTCTGAACGGGGATGTCGCGGGCTAAGATTAAAATGACGCAATCAGAGAATTACAATTACATTTATTTAAATACAATATAAAAATACACGTTTGGGTATAGACTGATTAAAGTACTTTTATATATATATTAATTATTAGGTGACGTGTATAACGATAAAGATATACAAATGGAGCGCTTTGCACATAGAAAAATGCGCTTTACAGATAACGTGTATTATTAGCTCGATTGTGTTTAGCGCCTAAGCAACTAAACAATGACAGTTTTTGTACAACGCATTATTTTATTTATAAAGTCATCTTTTATAGCCCAACTTTAACCATAACTAATGTCCCATATTTAATTTTTTTTTTTTTAACGTGATGAGAGTTGACGCACTTGTGAATGATTTTATTTTTCTCATGTACCGTAGCTCCTTCTGTGTTGTCTTTTTTTTGGGGTCGCCGTGATTTGCAAGCCCCTCGAGTTCGGCTGTCGTGTTGCCCCTACAGTCTGCCGGCCAGCGTCTTGTCCGTTTACTCCCGCGCTTCACAAACCGCTTAGTCCGCCATGGCCGGCCGCAGATCTCTTTTTGATTTGGTCTCTTTCTGCTAAACACGTAGATTAACTGAGAGCCTCCTGATAAAGATAATTACAAGGGGCGCGCGCATTAACTTGACATTATTGAAGACGGACCCCAATCTCTTTACAAGCTGTTCCTGGGATTAGCGAAATAATAACTTTCATTTAGGATAATTGTAATTTAAATTGCAAGGGTATTTGAGGTTTGTTATTAATGGATCTAACCTTTAATATGCCGGCTTACAAAGGAGCGGAGTTTTGCATATTTAATGATTTACTTTGGGAATGGAAACAATGCAAAGAGATTTGGCGCACGGCGAATTATACGTCACAATCGTCTACTTTAATGTGCAGAAAAAGAAATATTTGATGTTTTAATAATCTCATAGGGTCACATCATACGAACAATGTACGGCTCTTATTTCTAAAACAGAATAACAAACACATGCATTGGGGGCATTTAAAGGGGGGTCTCTTACAAGGGGATACGTGCGGGGAAAAGCAAATGGAGACCCGTCTGCCACATCAGGCCATTTAAAGTGCAAGTAGGGGATGTGGCAAACCCAGAGAAATTATAATGGGGGCAACTTTATGATGGTGGGAACTGCTGTTTATATTTTAACATCAGTGAAGTTTGTGCAGCGGGGAGATTCTCATCCATTACTTGGGTATAACACAGTAAAAGAGTGTCTTAAAAGAGTGTCATGCACTCCACAACCCAGTGAGGACAACCAAGCCTGGCAGTAAAGTCAGATGGAAGTCGCATTCCTTCCGGCCCCAGAGACATAAAAAGCAGAACCCAGAGAGAACCACAAGCAGAAAGAGGAGCTCAGATGGCTGTTATCTGATTGTGCTTGATAATAATTTGTTGCCATTTCAGTTCTTTCTGATCCTGTGTTGTTTTACTTTCTGGACTATTTCTGTTTCCATTTTCTCTTTGGGGTTCAGAAGTAAATGAAGTCACTGGGGTGGTTCCCCAAATTTTCACACTGTTTTGCCGGCCTTCTTGCTGCCGGCCACAGTGTTCACTTTTTATGTTCTTTCAGTTCTGAAGACCTCATTGCGCTTGTTGCATTCACTTTATTTGCAGTCTGTTTTCTGTTTTGAATGATTTGCCCCCTTCTTTTTGACATCCATTGCACACCCAAACTACCTGGAAGAGGGTCACTCCTTGAATTGTCCTTCAAGATTTCTTGTTCATCCTAGAAGGTTTTTTGGGAATTTCTCTTGTCTTGTTAGAGAGTCAAGGCAGGGGGCCATCAGCTATAAGGCCTGTTAAAGCCATTGAGGCATTGCTTGGGTGATTTTAGGCTACAAAAATAATTTTTGTTGTTGTCTATCCAATAACTTATTATTGCATTATTTGGCAGGTACTATACAGTATATCATGTCTATGATCTGCTTCATGCAACGGAGAGGATGTGGTGGATGTTTGCCAACTGGTTGACCAACCTCAAGCATTACCTGGTAGGTAACAACCCAAATATCAGAGTGTGATCACACATATGCATATATATTGTGGATGTCGTATGGGCTGGACCAGCGTTGTGGCTGGAAGAGGTGACGGTTCCTTACCTGGATGGGAGGAATCGAGAAGGCACATACACATCCTGACCAGGAAAGAGAGAGGAACCAGACCTGGAAGAATTGGCCTGAACAGGGGGTCGGACAGCTAGTTGAAGAATGAATATGTTGCTGAGGGCCTTTTCCTCCCCCAGAACGCTAGATGGCAGGTAAAGTGCAGGTTAATTTGTTTAATGTATTTTTATATTTTGTATTAATCATTTTTATATGAATAGTTTTGGGTTGTGGAACGAATCATCTGAGTTTCCATTATTTCTTATGGGGAAATTCACTTTCCGGAACGAATTATGCTCGCACACCAAGGTTCCACTGTATATATATATATATATATATATATATATATATATATATATATATATGATGTTGGAAGTATTTTGTTGAGATTGTGGTCCATGTGGGCCATTCCAGCTACAAATCTTCCATTCCACAACATCCAATAGGGTGACTGTGAAGACCAGTGAAGAGCTCCAATCTCCATGAAATCAGCTTGAGATGACTTTTGCTTTGTGGCTTGCTGATAATCATTAGATGATGGATCAGCTGTGGCCTTGAAGAGATGCACGTGGTCAGCAACAATACTCAGACAGGTTGTAGCATTCAAGCAAAGATTGATTGGTATTAAATGGCCCAAAATTTACCAAGAAAAGGCTTCCCCATACCATCACACCACCACCACCACCAGCCTGGACTGTTGACGCAAGGCAGGTTGGGTGTCTGGATTCATGATGTTGGTGCCAAATTCTGACTGTGCCATCTGTCAGATTCATCAGACCAGGCTTGAGCTGTCCAGTTGCAGAGTACCCTCTGCAGCCTCAGCTATCTGCTCTTGGCAGACAGGATTGAAACCCAGCATAGTCCTCTGTTTTGCTTTCTGAGATGCTTTTCTGCTAGCCACAGTTTTACAGAGTGGTTATCTGAGTTACCATAGCCTTTCTGTTGGCTCAGACCAGTCTGGCCATACACCGCTGCCCCCTCTCATCAACAAGGCATTTCAGCCCATGGAGCTGCTGTTCACTGGCACCATTGTAAGTAAACTCAGAGACAGTCATGTGTGAAAATCTCAGGAGATCTGCAGTGGCAGAAATACTCACAACAGCCCGTCTGACGCCAACAGTGACTGACATCACATTTGTTTCCTTTTCTGAACTGAAACTCCTGACCAGGATCTGTAGGATTTAATGCATTGTGCTGCTGCCATATGATTGGCTGATTAGATATTTGCATGGATAAGCAGGGTCAAAACTGAGACACTTCCTTCTGGGAATGGCCACCTTTATATGGTTCAGACCATAAGGGGCGGGGCGACTCTGAATGATCAGGGCGGAGTCACTCACCCTCAAGGGGTGTGGTCTCAGAGCTGCAGAGGGAAGAGGGTGCAGACTGTTAGTGAAAGCACCCTCTCTTGTCCCATAGTGGTATTGCACAAATGATCTGAGCCAAAAAGGTGATCCGCAGGCATACATGCATGACAATGCACAGGTATATATGTTGTAAATAAAGCACAGAAACACAAATAACTATTGAGTGCCCTTCACATCTATCTATCTATCTATCTATCTATCTATCTATCTATCTATCTATCTATCTATCTATCTGTTATATAGTGTTATGCATTCTTTGTATCTTTTACACATCATGTAGTTCTCTTTTCTTTCCTGTCAATCACTTCATTATAATGTGTATTTTGCAAACAGCATACTTACTTAAGTCATTGGGTTCATAAAATGGACATTTTGTTTTTTGTATCATTAAAATAATCACTTTGTTATATAAAATGGCCAAATTAAATTATTTGAAATGCTTTTGGGTGACTATGATGGGCATTTTTCGGGTGCACTCCTCAAAATAAATGTTCCAAAGTGCAGGTTTCTCTTAGCGATGCTATTTATGGATCCCAAACAAACCCACTGATCTCACCTGCAGAGCTTTTTCTTAGCTTACAGCTGTAACAGATTATAAAATATGGGTTCCTGATTTTAAAATGACAGCAACACGGGCAAAGCTCAGGTTTTCTTAATCTGTCAGTGCCCTGCTAGATGGCTCACACTCAGGAAAGAAGATCCTGGGAGAGTTTTGCTGTAGCCGCAGCTGCAGTAACTTCCATCAACTTGACTCAAAATGTGTGTGTTTTTAGGCTCTGCAGTACAAGTGAATTGAATTCCCTGGGCACCTCATTACACGACTAACACTTGTAGGGTATGTCAGACTTGTTGATTGTGGGGGTTTGGTTGTCACAGATCTCGTCAACAGACCACGTCAGTGTAAATGAAGTCACTGGCTGTGTCACATTTAGTGACCGTGTGACGACTTTTCTGCACGTTTGGCATTGGTAACATCAGTGTATTTTGGTGGATCTAACAAGTTCATTTTTTTGAGTGTTACTACACATTAAAGATTTCTGTCTGGTCCACATATTCAGAAGTTTTTAAAGGCCAAACAATCAACTTCACCCCTTCATGCCAAAACTACCAGACATATGAACAGTTTCTTTCCACAGGTTATCACTTTCATGAATACTTAAGTTAATCTCACAGCATCAGAGATAATACTTGTGCAATAAACCAGTCAATAACTATCATCCATTGTACTGAACTGGTCCCCATGTGTATAGAATGTAACTGCTTATCTTATTTCATTATTCGTTTGTATTTATTCTGATTTTGCACTTTGCACAATTGCACTATAGTCTTTGGCACATTTCCTACATACATGTAGATATGTATATACAAATATAAATTTCTTTCTTGTATATGTAGAAATGTTACTTTGTGACAGTTGTATACACACATACACATGCACAGAGAGCAAGGTAAAACCGGAGTCCAATTCCTTGTATGCGTATATATATATATATACTTGGCCAATAAAGCTGATTCTGATTCCCAGAGTGAAAAGGTGCTCTGTTAAGAAGTGGAGCTTCAATGAGCCACACAACCCAGTAATGTGCCACTGGAGAACCAGGGTTCATAGGTTGTTCCTGCCTTGCACCCAATGCTTCCACGGATGGCTCCGACTGCCCCACCTTAGCTTTGGAAGATGGCTGGCTGGCTGACTTGTTTTGTTATTTTGTCCTTTTCTCTTTTATTGGAGAGGAGACTTTCACTGGACTCCTGCAAGGAGAAAATGCGCCTTGTAATTAGAGCTGGTAATCCCGACCTTCGCCCACCAGCAAATTTCCTGTCCCATCAGATATTAGTGGATAAACCCCTAATTTTTGACGTGGCCACTGAATCAGCTTAATTTCAGTAGTTTACGCGGAGGCTCGGCTTTAGAGGATGATGAAGCCCTTAATATGCATATGGTCGAGTCATTTGGCAAGTTATGGGCGAGCGCGCAAACCAGTTGGGGGGAATGAAATGAGACTCGGGCAAGACGAGCAAGAAAAAAAGTAATAAAAATAAATAAAATCATTTGTGAGAACTGCGGCCGAGTTATAGGAAGGCGCAGAGAAGAACGGCGAGCCTCGTGGCGGCCCTGCTCTTCAGCCTTTTGGGCAATAAATCGGTTAGGGGAGATCTTGATACGTGCTCATCAGATAGGATTATCCCGGATTAAACTAATCAGTAAATGTTTCTCCGCTCATTATTTCCCGAAGAAGATTTTCAAGCGATTCTCTCCGCGGTCAAGATTATTAATCCCTTAAAGAGCGTAACATCAAAAAATCGCGTTTTGCTCTAATTTTAGTCCTTGCTGGGTTCACGTGCCCGCGCCGCCCACCCCTCGGAGACAAGGCACGCGCGCCACGTGCCCGCGCCGGACTGAGAATCCTTTCGCGATGCTCTTCCATCGTTTAGTGGCACACGTGCTGGGCGCTATAAAGGGGGGCGGGGCGGGAAGCGAAGCGGCGTGCAGTGAATCAGCGTCGTTAATAAAACGAGCGTCGTGTCATCAGCGCTCCAATGCATTTAAAAAGTGGCGGATAACCCAAGTCGACTGAGCGGAGAGCTTTCAGGTAAGGGAGACTTCGGGGTCGGGGAGGTCTGCATACCGATGGAGTGACATGGGTGTTATAACATGTTGATAGGACACGCGAGTGAGAATAGGCCAGCACTTGGTACACGTGATCTAATAAGCCTATAACAACAATCAATTCGATTTAGTTTAGAATTCCATTTTCATACACACATCTCCAAATACGGCAAAATTAAAAGCCAAAATAAAATTAATAATGAAAAAAAGCTTCAGACTTCAACTCTGAAGGCTGTGAGTTCAGATCCTCCAGGGTGTGACCCTGAGCGAGTCACTTTACTGGCCTGCGCTCCAATCACTCAAACAAAAGACCTGCTGCCAACTGTATCTCAGTCCATTAAGCGACTGTGAAAATCGTCTTTGTAGTAACGTCAGAATCGCAAAAATCCACCCTCAGGCCTACAGTGCCATCAGAAATTCTTCAGACCCCCTTTACTTTCTGCACACTTTATTGTCTTGTAGATTGCATTTTAACATTTGCTATTTTTGCCCATTAAAGTGACGACATGTTTACAGAGAGGTTTGCAAATTTATTACAAATCAAAAAACCAAAACCTTTCCTTCCCAGAAGTATTCAGAGTTTTTACTGTGGCGCTCTACATTGCCTCCTGTTTGCTTGAATCCTCCTCAAGAAGCTTCTAGAGCTTGATTGGCATCCACTTGAGGCAAACCGAATTGAATGGACGTCAGTTAGAAAGGCAAGGTTATTTTTGGGTACCCCCTCGTAATGTTATTTTTGATTTTTGAGCCCTCCATGGACCTCCATCAGAGGGTAACAAACGACAAATTTCAAATTCCAGTCAAGAATATTCACAGCTTTAAATAAACTGAAGTATTCATGTTAATACAGTATTTCAAATATTTGACACAGCAATTCTTGTTTATCAGGTATACTTCTTCTACCTCACAAAGTCAATCCTGGCATTTCTTATGAAGACCCCAACTTAGGGTGGCTTACGCTAATTGGCCCACGTGGCTGCCAGATGTCCCATCTTGTCCTGCATTTGAGAAGGGCTGTCATCTGCAATGTCCACATCATCCAGACATGTCCACAGTGTCCAGTGTATCCCTTTCTTCTTCCCTGCCGCAGTTGATTTCATGATCCGGTTCACCACCAGAAGAAACAGAGAAGGTGACAGTTGGCACCCGTGCCACACGCTAGTTCTGACTTCAAAGGAGCCTGGTAGCTGGCCTGGACAGACCACCTGGAAAGTCACGCCCTCGCAGTGCCCTGTAGGAGTGGAACTCATTTTGTCCGGTGTTCTCTCGTGATGTTTCCCTGTTGGCACGGTCTAATGCCTTCTCTTCTGTTGTTTCTGCTTGTATCGTCTTTCTTTAACTCTTCTTGTGTTCGGTTTCGCTGTTTGGTTCTCCGTCTCGCTCTTTTTCATTATTCAGAGACCTGGATGAGCTTGTCGCCATGTTAAAATGGCAGGACGTGACGACGTAATGTCTTGGGAGACTTTTTTGTCTCATGACTGGCAATGGGCATTGCAACTGTAAAAAAAAACACACACACACAAAAAATGGCGATGCCTACGTAAGAATCCATCCATCCATCCATTACTCAACCCTCTATATCCTAACTACATGGTCACGGGGGTCTGCTGGAGCCAATCCCAGCCAACACAGGGCACAAGGCAGGAAACAAAGCCTGGGCAGGGTGCCAGCCCACCGCAGTACGTAAGAATCTGAAAAAGTAAATGGCACTGAGGTGATGTCATGAAACGAAACATGACTTTGCAATCAATTTTTTAAGTGAGGAGTGAACGATTTAAAGAATCGGTGCGTATGCAATTATAAGTGGCTGTGCAGCTTGGCACAGGAGCGGGCAGCTCGTCACCCTCTGAAGCCACACGGCCTTTCACTGCTTATTAAGGCTGTCTGGCCCAGCGGGTGGCCCACCGGCAGGCTTGTGTACTTCCTGTGAAGAGCCACCAGTTCATTTAGTCTGGTGTGGCGTGAGGCCGAGGCCAACGTGTGCTAATTAAAATCAAATCGAGTGAATCGTGGAGCCCTCATTAAGAAATTAGAAGAATCGGAGGGAATGGCGAGCGGGTTGGACTCGCCGCCGACTGTCAGACACCAGTTAGCTAAACTGAGAGGCTCCTACGCAGTGGGGGTCAGCGGCGGGGGCTTTCTGTAAGGTCATGGATGAAGACCAGAAGCCGACCCGTCATTTCAGTGTCCTCACCCACCTGCACCCTGCACTCCACTGGGTTTCATCCCAGGCTCAAATAGGATTTCTTTTTTATTTCATCCTGTTATTGTTTTCTGAACAACTGATCATCACACCTACATGAGCTTGTTGGACATCCCATTCCAAAGCCTTGAACATTAATATGGAGTTGCTCCCCTCCTTATAACAGCCTTCACTCTTCTGTCTACCAGTTTCTGGAGGGCATCTGAGGGAATCTGTGTTCATTCAGCCAAAATGGTATTTTTGAGGTGAGGAACCAATGGTGGACAAGAAGACCTGGCACACCATCAGCATTCCCATTCATTCCAAAGGGTGGAGGTCTGGAATCTATGAAGACCACTCAAGTTCCTTCATGTCTTTATGGACCTGGCTTTGTGCATGGGGCACAGTCATGGTGATGCAGAGAAGGGTCCTCAACAAACTGAAGCACACAATTGTCTAAAATGTCATTGTCTAATGTAGCATTAGCTCCTGAGGCCCTAAATGTGGTTTACTCAGGATGAGAAAACGTCTCTCTGGTCCATCGACAGGCAGCCTGTACTTGACCATCACATGCCCGGGTCCATGAGCAGGTCTTGTGAGTGCTGCTGCTCTGTTGCCACTATGCCATCTTTCTGACTCGCTTACACACACACACACACACACACCCTGCCCAGCTTCTCAGGGTGGCTCCACCCCTTTTTTGTTCTGCCCAAACCAGACGAAGGAAGTTCTTTATATGAAGACGAAATGTAACCAAGAAACGAGCCTGATTCAGAAGCCAAACATCTCTCCCCTCTTTTGTCAAAACCACCATTGTAAGCCCACAGACTGTTGTGTATATAACTGTCACAGAGTTTCTTTAACCAGAATTCCCTACAAAGCAAACACCAGTCTTGCACAAACTGCAAAATAACTGGGACTGATCTTAATAATGTGGTGGCAAAATTCACATCAGGATTGGCGACCGGCACAAAAAAATGGTGGCTTCAACTCCACAAGGTCAAAAAAGATGTGAAATGTCCCACAAAACAACTCCAAAAATTATTTGAAGTGTACAATTAAATTATGTTTGTTTCAAAAGCCTAATAAATAAGAAAAAGAATTTAAAATGATCCAAAATTAGCAATAAATCTAAACTCTCTCCTTCTCCAAGCTCTACCCCTACTGACAACATTGGTCACACAGGCACCTCCTCTTTTGACAACTTCACTCTCACAGGCCACACCCCTTTTGACAACATCACTCTAACAGGCCCCACCCCTTTTGACAACATCACTTTCACAGGCTCCGCCTCTTTGGACAACATCACTCTCACAGCCTCCGCCTCTTTGGACATCACTCTTCCAGGCCCCACCCCTTTCAACAACATCACTCTAACAGGCCCCACCCCTTTTGACAACATCACTTTCACAGGCTCCGCCTCTTTGGACAACATCACTCTCACAGGCTCCGCCTCTTTGGGCAACATCACTCTCACAGGCTCCGCCTCTTTGGACAACATCACTCTCGCAGGCCCCACCCCTTTTGACAACAATGCTCTCACAGGCTCCGCCTCTAAGTACAGTGTCTATTTCTCTCTTTATCTCTCCCTCCCTTATAGACCTTTTCCCATCACAGGATCTTTGTTTTCAGGATCCAGTGAGTACCTGCATGACGTAGGCCCTGGGCACGGTCACTGGTCACGTTCATGTGTTGTGTTCCCACCAAGTAACAGAAACTGTAACCTTTATGTGAAACATGTGACATGCAAATAGCACTGATGCAGTTTGAAGTGAGATGTGTTTGAGAGTGTCCCCCCCACACAAACACTTAATTATTTCAGCAGGCAGGAATGAAGAGTAATGTGGTGTGAAGTGCAGCGCTCCGTCTTCACCGATAACTCTCCAAAGTCCAGACTTCTGATAGATTTGTAAGATGGCACCAGTGCTTGTGGTCATCCAGTCAGCAGAATTCATTACCCAAGCCCCACCCACGATGATCCTGGTTAAAAGAAAAGTACATACGCTGGAGTAGGAGCTTAAAGAAGTCCCAGAAACTGCAAATGGCCTAAGGGCCTGCAGTGGGAATGCTACAACAGCTCCTGAGTTTCTAAAATGTCTCTGATTTCTGAAAAGAAATCCCTGCAGTGGGAAGGCGCCTTATTTCTCTCTCTGTTTCTCTGTCTGGCTCTCTTGCTTCCTTCCTTCTGAGTCTCCACCCATTTGAACAGTGTCTTTCTAAGAGGCCCCACCCCCTGTGACAGTCTCTGTTTCTACTCTATCTCTCCCTTTGAGGCTCCACCCCTTATGACAGTGCCTCTCTCCCCGGCTCCACCCTTTCTGACAGTGTCTTTCTTTGAGGCTCCACCCCTACTGACCCCGCCCTTCTCTCTCTCAAGCCTCAGACTACAATGAGGCATTGCCAGCCATTCACTGTTACATGTGTTCATTCTGTGGCACGTTTCTAGTTCTGACCACAATGAGGCAGGAGCAGATGGGTGGTCCGGTCCCAGGTGGAAGTATTGCTCAAGGCAGTGATGACAATTGTAGTGTTTAATCCAAGTTCTTCATTAGCAGACGCGTTTTACCTTTGGGACTGAACTTGGCACAACGCTCAAGAGTGTCATCTACCCGGCCAAGGTAAACCTGTGCTAAAATGTCAGTGGGGCCACAGTGGAGGAAATGACGTCCACACCTGCATCTCCGTGGCTAGCACACCAGCTGCGTCCTCATTTTCTGACACATTTATGGATGAAAGAAAACAGAAAAGTGAGCATTTGTGGAATTTTTAAGGGAGTCAATGAAAATAAACTTTATAAAGATGATACAGTGTTAAAAAACACTCAATGCCAACACTGAGTTTGGGAGAAAATACAGCAGCAGACAGCAGAAAGTTTGGGAAGGCAGAAGCCAGCTGTCATTTCATTTTCTTTGGGCCCCTTTGAACACAAATGGAGAAAGTATACATCTACTGGGGCGCCGCCCCCGGCGCTTTAAGGGTCAATGGTTCTAAAAATAGCATTAGACAGGGCAATTTAAAAACTTGAAAATTTTGGAGCTTCAGCATCGGGTGTTCCCATGGCGATCACCTCCCAGAATCCCCCCTGAATTACGATTCTTCCATATTTAGGTCAGTACAGATGTTGCTTTCATATCCAAGATTGATGGCAATAAACCTTCAACACATGCGTGAAAAAACCTCTCTTTGTTTTCCTGATTATTAAATTTTATCCTTCCATTACTGGCTTTCCAATTTTTGATTTGATTTTCTGACTTTGAACTTGGCTTTTCCCAACTCTGTTTTTCTTCTGGTCCCTCCCATTGAACATATACAGCAGCACGTCACCCTAAGTCTGAAAACCAGTGGGCGCTACACAGGGTGGGCCGTTGGGGTGAATTTGTAGATAATCATGACAAACAGAATCCAGAATCTGTGGATATGGCTACACGATGAACTCGCCCACTGGGATAGGCACAGGCCGTTTACACGCATATACAGGGAAACGCGGGGTCACAAAATGGATGGATATCGATGGGTTTCACTCCTTCTGCACTTTGATAATTCCATATTCTGTATGACCAATCTGTGCTCCATAAGATAAGGGCATTGACTGAGTGAAAGCACATTTCTGGCGTTAAATACGGCAACATTTGACTGAAGTTCAGGGGCTGAGGATGAGCTGAGGGTGGGCTGTCCCCCCCAATTGTGTTACTGTAAGCTAAGGTGCTGGTACCCTATGTAGGTCCCCGTGAAACACTGGTTGTCACCATACACTGACATTAAATCAAAGAGCAGGGTTTGGGTGGCCTCCCATGAAGCACCAGGATACATCAACAGTCGATCAAAGAGCAAACTGGGGTCCCAGTCAGGCTTCTAACACCACAGCTAAGACAAAGTCAGCCAGTCAGTCAGTCATTGTCCAACCCGCTATATCCTAACACAGGGTCATGGGGGTCTGCTGGTGCCAGCACAGGGCACAAGGCAGGAACAAATCCCTGGGCAGGGCGCCATCCCACCGGAGTAAGACAAAGTGCCAGTACTTTATATGGAAACTGCAAGTGGGTCCTGGTACTGCATACTGGTAAGCACCGGCCCACTTCAAGCAGCGCTTTCCACGTTTTCCAAATTCCAGACTGATTGGTTGATCAATTGATTTTAGGAGAGCCGCCTTCTCTTTCACTCCAACTGTTCCAAGTTTTCCGAATCCCAGGCTGATTGATTCAATGACTTACTGATTCACCATCTCATCACTATGTCTTCCATGATTCCAGGTTTTCCAAATCCTAGCCTAACTAATTAATTAACTGATTGACTGACTGAAGCTCGCTGGTTTTTCATCTCATTTCCAAGTCGTTCCCCTGCTCTGAGTTTTCCAGATCCCAGAATGACTGACCAGTTGGCTGCCTGATTTGTTTAAGGAGGAGGGTCTTTCATTTTCTCACTGTGCTGTTTTGATTGATTGATCGAAGTTGACTGGTCTGCCATTTCCTTCCCCCACTATTCCCAGTTTTCCCAGTCCCTGTCTGCAGATCACATTGCCTTTTCTCCCCCACCGTTGGCTTTGTGGAGGAGTCGCATTTTCAGAGCAAACTTTCATTTTTCTCCCCCTTGGCAGATGAATAGAAAATAACTTGTCATTTTAATTCACGTAATAACGGGCCCGCTAAAAGGTTTTCTGCGGATTAATATAAAGCTCCTGTGCGTGTTTTGCCCCTTTCTCCAATTTCAGGCCCTGAGCTCCCATATGGTATTAAACATATGGTGAGTGTTATGAGTAAAACGAATTGAAAACTCAAATTTATGAAGGATTTGTGATTTACTTGTCATAAATGTCTATTTTTTTTTCTTTCTCTCATTCTCTCTAAGCGATATGGGGGGGCGAGTCCAATTTTTGACCTCAAAGGTCACTCTGGGAGCCATGGAATCTTAAGCCCTACTTAGAACTTTATGACACATTAAAAGACGATTTATTTTTTTTTTTTCACTTTTCTTTTTTCGCAGCCGCGATCATCCAGAGCTTTATTTTCATCTCTGATTTTATTCATCATTAAAGCCAAATGAATAATACCTGTATCTACAGAAGGATTTACACGAGCTTGCAAAGAAAATATTGGGATTAATGCTGAGCGCCGAACTGTCGCATAATAAATCAATTTCTTCCTGTGATTATGAGACATCAAACATGCTGCTACACTCCCGAGTGCCTGCCAGCCCACCAGCCCGCCCGAGTGTGACAGATGTCTTGTGTTAACTTGGAATGATTAAATGTCATCTCCAAAGCCACCGCTCGGGTGCCCAGCCCCGGCGCAATCTGTTACGATGCAGTGCGGCCTTCGTGGACCTCCATATTGGAGTTTTAGAGGAGGGGAGGGGGGCGCACGCGTCGGTCCTCAGTCGTTGTCGTTGTCGCACACCGGCATCGAGGTGATCGCGCCGCGCCGGACGACAGTTCAAAAGGCGCTGGCTTGGCGGCTCTCCGCTCGGTCTTAATCTCAGTTTCCGCCTTGTCTTTGCCAGCTCGCGGGTCTCGTGAGATTAAGGCCAATGGGGCTAAGAACAGATTGGGAACACAATGAGAATGAGAAGACAATCGGTTTACAAATGCAGACCATTAGTTCACATTTTAGCACAGACCTGAACCCGCTTGGTGATCTGCGGCCAAGTCGGCCATCTCATCCCAGTGTCGCGGCGAGTAAAAGTGGGCGTGTCGAGGTGGTGATAGAGGCGGAGTCCAAGTCACCGAGCCTATAACTTAGAGGGGCTAATTAACAGGGCAACAGCGCGTGTGTCAGGGGCGTGGCTTAATGACCACTTCAAGAGCTGGTGAGGAACAGCAGACCACCGCGCCGCAGTTACGAGCTCGGGTTGGGAAATTAAAGACCTGCAGAGGCGGCCTTAGGAATACGCGGGGCCTTGGGCCGTAAGTGTAGGCTACATACCGTACCACCACGCTCACGGGCTTGTCCGCCTCTAATGCTGTTCGCCTTATTATTGTTAAAAAACATGGTGCCTTATGTACATGTAGGTACCATTGGCCGTTTGATTACATTACGTATTGTAATTGTTCATATATTGGTTTAGTGGCCTTTAACCAACTTAATTAATGATTCAGAAACATTTTGCACGCAAAATTAACAAACTAGATAACGGTCGTTTCTGCCGAACCCGCTGGAGTTGGTAAATTTATTTAATTACGGAGAACCAGAATACTTGTAATAAAACGAACACTTACCAACGCCCTGCCGAGGACCACTCTTTTCACCCAAAAGCAAGAAACATAATTTCTCACTCTATATTTCGACAAGAAAGAAGAGTCGAGATAAGGCCATTTGGAGACACCTGCATGGTATTAGCGTCGCCTTCTTTGCTGACCCAATGTAAATCCGAAACTGAAGGGCGTAATTCTTAAGGTATTTTAAAACCAAAAATGTCATGCTAAGAGCTTTCTTGGTTATTGGTATAGATGCCGGGAACGGCTTCTAAAGTAACAAGTCCTCGTTTATGAGTGGTTTCCGAAGAAATCCACCACGTACTGTATTTCAGTCTATAACGGATTTGAATGTCTTGCAGAGGCCCCACATATTTGTATGATGAGCTGATGGTGACAAAAAAATCTCCTATAGCGGGGCCCCCCTCAGACGTTGCCCTAGTTGCCAACCCCAAAGGCCGCCTCTGAGACCTGCCATACATTTCAGAGTCCCCCGCCTTTGATGTCTCACCTGCCCACTTCTGGGGGTCGTCGTTGCTTTCCAATGATTAATGCGAAGCTCTCATTTTTTATTTTCGATCCCTCCATCCTTCTTTCGTCTTTCGAGCAAGTCAAGCTGGGGAGCATGCACTGGTACAATGCGTTGCCGCACCCACTGCACGGCGAAACAGCTCGGGATCCTGGTTGGCAACCCCCCAGGCAGATACTCGGTCCAGTCTCACCCTCTGGAAATGACCCACTATCTGCCTCAACCAGGTGTCACATGGGCGACCAATTGGCCTGGTCCAGCCACTCGGGTCCCCAACAATGAGGATCCTATGAGCTGCATCACCCTCAGGTAATGGCGCCACATGGCTGTAGTCCCGTAACTGACGCTCCCTCACAATGCAGGTAATGTGCCTCATTCAGGACTCCGTGAGCAACCGCTCATTCGACACATTTCGAGCAGGGTCGAGGTGAAAAAACAAAGCAAAGTAAACGCATTCGAAGAGTTTTGGTTGTCCACAAACAGGGAATCACTAATTAATGATTGAATGTAACAGGAGAAGGCAGGAGGACCACCTCACCTTACAACGTGGCCACGATTATGTCCTACCAGATTAGGGAGACTCTGTTGGAAACTCAACACTGGTTCAAAGGGTCATGAAGAAGAGTGACACCGGAACAGACATGGCAGGGGCTGGAGTTGCATAACTAGTAAAGGGAAGTGTGGTATGCCAACACGGTGACAATCGCGATAACAAAAAAGGTGGAATAACGAGATGCGACTGAGTGGAGAAACTGCAAAGAAAAAAAACATCAAGAGTCATACAGAAGGGCCTGCAGGGGCACGGAGGGGCACAAAAGGCGAGGGGCAGAGTGGTGGCTCTGAGGCTAAGGATCTGCGCTGGCATCCCGAAAGTTGCCGGTTCGAATCCCCATCACTGCCAAAAGAGATCCTTGAGTTTCAACTGAGCAAGACCTTTAACCTTCAATTGCTCCAGGGGTGCTGTACAATGCCTGACCCTGCACTCTGACCTCAAGGGGTATGCGAAAACTAACAAATTCCTAATACAAGAAACTGTATAGGGTGAAATAAAGAACAGACAGACAAACAAACAAACAAAAGACTTTGAAAAGGGTCTCAGACCAGACAAAAACGAATGCACAGGAACATTCACTGTATACACGTAACTTACGTCAGCTCAGGAAAAACAAAAATCAAATCAAGCCAATAATGGGAGTCGTGTTCTCACGAGGACAGCAACAGGAGACACTGATGTGCGTAGTCACCTGTGCTAATCCACGTACTGTATAAAGATTGGTGGAAAGATAGACATGAAAGGTGCTAGACAGACAGACAGATGTCTTGTGTTAACTTGGAATGATTAAAGGTCATGATAGATAGATATGAAAGGCACTATATAATATATATATAGTTATGAAAGGCGCTATATAATAGATAAATAGAACGGCTACTATATAATATATATAGATATGAAAGGTGCTATATAATAGATATGTAGATAGCAAAGGCACCATATAATGATAGATAGATAAACAGGAAAGGCACTATATAATGGAAACTTTATTAGTCCCAAATGAAATGCAACACTCTCCAGTGCCATAATCAGTGAGCTGAAGGATCTGATGTTGAAACGTTTGTCTTCCTTACCTGAAAAATCTTGAAAATGTAATACCTTTCATATCCGTCTACCTGTTTACGGTGGATTCAGAAAATATTCTGACCCCCTCCCTTTCTGTGTTGTAGATTTCATTTTAAATTGATCATTTTGTCGTTTTTGCCCATCAGTCTGCGCTCAATAGCCCAGAATGACAAATTCATAACATGTTTTCAGAACGGATTCCAAATTTATTAAAATTAAGAAATGTCTCATTCACAGAATCCCCCAAATTCAGAACTTTACAGACCTTCCCTTAGCTGCAAGTCCCACTCTGAGTCTTCTTTGCTGTGTCTCTACCAGCTTGGCACTCCTGATCTGAGCAGTGTATCCCATTGTTCCTGGCCGATCCTCTCAAGATCACTTGGATTTGTTGAGAAGTGACTGTGAACTGCCATCTTCAGGTCTCTCTGTGCATGTTCTGTGGAGTTTGGCTGAGACCCCCACAGGAAAGTCATAGGACTTGTCCCAGAGCCACTGCAGCATTGTCTTGGTTGTATGTCATTATGTCACTGTTGTGCTGTGCAGGATGGCACAGGTTTTTGTTCTGGGACTTCTGTGCTTGTTTGGCTGCAGTTCTCCTTCCCTCAGTTCTCATTAGTCTCCATGACATGATGCTTCACCATTGGGACGGCATTAGGTAGGTGGTGGGTCTTCACCAGACGTGGTGTTTGGAGTTCTGCCCAAACAGTTCAGTTTTTGTCTCATCAGACCGGAGAATCTTTCCATTCAGGCTCTCGGAATCCTTTAAAAGTTGATTGGCAAACTCTGCCGTCAACACCTGATGAACGGAGTGCTGCTGAGATGGTCGTCCTTCAGACTGGCTCTCCCATCTCAGCTGAAGACTCGTGTAGCTCTGTTGGAGTGGTCATTGGGTTCTTTCTGACCTCCCCAGCCAAGACCCTTCTTCTTCAGTTAGGCTGTTTGGAAGAGTCCCGGTGGTTCCAAACGTCTTCCATTTCATAATTGTGGAGTCCCATGTGCTCCAGAGAACACTCCAAGCTTTACAGATGGATTGATCATTTGGTCCTCATCTATGGTTTAGCACAGTTTGACTTTGGGGGTCTACAGAGTCTTCTTAGGACTTTCTGGCTTGGTTTTGGTCCTTGACATGCAGCGTGAATCGGGGGACTTTCTGTGCATGTGTGCCTTTCTAAAAGATGTCCAATGAGCTCAGCTGGCCACAAGTGGGTTCCAATCAAGTTCTAGAAACTTCTCAAGGAGAGCTGAAGCAAGCAGGACGGACCTGAGGGTTAGGTTAGGGTTAATGGAGATTAAGTGTACCCCAAAAATTTGGGGCACACCGACGCACTGGTACACTTCGGAAGTATGGTAATTCTACAGGGTTAGGGTCTGAATACTTCTAGAAATGAGAGATTTATGTTTTTGATCCATCAAGAATGTGTAGAGCTTTCTGAAAACACATTGTCACTTTGTCATTAGGGGTTACTGAGTGCTCATGGATGGCCAAAATATGTAAATTACCATAAAATGTGGGGGTCTGAAGACAGTGGTGAATCCGCTGTAGAGCTCTCTACACCCAACGAGAAGGTGAAGTGTTTCATGGTCAGATTGCAACAATTAGATGAACACCAGTAGAGTTGTGTCTGCACAGAAATTGAGAACACGGGGGGGGGGGGGTCGGCGGGGGGGGGTTGGATTATGCAGTTTGATAAGTAGGATGTAACGTTTGGACTCTCAGATTTGAACCCGGGGCCTAGGAGCTCTGAGGTTGTGAATATCTTCCTTCTTCTCCAAGAGCTGGTGGCAGCGGTGGGATCAGAGCCGTTGAGAAGACTTTCTTGCTGTCAGCCACTCTTATGCTGTTGTGATGAATTCTGGAGAGACGAACTTCAAAGAATTGGCAAGGCACAGAAATACACAAATGGCTTATTTTAAAGCCTTTGGCACAATGAGACCACCCCCAAGCCCCCCGGGGAGGGGAGGAGGCGGACGCCACTTCATTTTGCTGCTTATCTAATTGTGGACTTAAGTCCAAGTGAACTCGGATTTGTCTGTGATGGAAAAGCATCAGAAATGAGGACAAGCATTGCTTGGAACGAGTTAATCTAGCGGCCCGTTAATAAGTCTTGTACTGGATTGCTTAATTTAAAAGCAACATAAACAGGAATTTGGCTTAGAGACGAGTACTTTGCATCAATAAATCAGCAGTATTTAGCCCTGTAATACATTAAGTGATTTTTAGGGCTTTTTCCTCTCTTTTGCTTGAGCCATTTATAGTAAGTGGGAGGAAAAAAAAAAAAAGGAAGAAACCCGAAATGAAGCCCACTGTGCGCAAAACTCAAGGAGCGCAAATGACGGGTCACCTCGGCCTTCATGGAGGGGGGGGGGCTCCTGCCAGTCCCTGTGCCCCTCACATCATTCATGGCTTCACACCCTCGGCCGGACCGTCCAAGGAGGCCCAAATGTCGCCTTCTCCCTAACAAGTGCAAACGCTGTGTTTACTGTCCTTCTAATCAGCTTTGCCTCCACTTCGGCGCTAATCTGATTGCAGCAGATTTACCCGCAAATCTTTTTTGTTATTATGTTGATATTAAAAGGTCACATAACTCCGGCCGACTTCATCCAACTTAATCTAAACTGGGAAGGGGGACAGTGTGTGTGTGTTCTGGGTATTTAGAGAGGGAGGAGAAGAAGAAGAAAAAAGGGGGGCTATATAGCGCCTTTCAAAACCTGCGTTCTTCAAAGTATGTACTGTATATGTTGAAACAATAAGCTTTATTAAAAAAGAGACTGTATAGCACTTTTAAAAATATGCACGCTTCAAAAGTACATTATGACAAAATAAGTTGTTAAAAAAAAAGATTATACAGTGCCTTCCAGAATAAAAACAGTGACAGAAATGCTATATAGCGCCTTTCAAAATGTGCACACCTCAATGCATATCATGAAGGAATCATTAAAAAAGAAATAGCATATAGCGCCTTTCAAAATGTGCATTATATTATTATGATAAAATAGGCTTTATTTAGAAAGAGTGAATGACTATATAGTGCCTTTCAAAACCTGCACACTTCAAAGAAAAAAGAAAGACGGTATAGCGCCTTTAAAAAGATGCACTCTTTAAAAGTACATTATGACAAAAGTTGTAAAAAAAAAAAAAAAGATTATACAGTGCCTTCCAAAATAAAAATGTTTTAAAGGAACTTCATGAGGAAATTAGCTTTACTGAGAAGCAATGATAGAAATGCTATATATCGCCTTTCAAAACCGGCACACCTCAATGCATAGCATGAAGGAATAATCAAAAAAGAAACAGTATATAGCGCCTTTCAAAATGTGCACTTCAAAGTATATTATGACAAAATAGGCTTTTTTTTTGTTTTATTGATTATATTAAAAACAAATTGCATTCCATACAAATAACTCAAGTTTAACAAAAACAAGGTTCGAAATAAATCAACTCCCATCCCAAAATAGGCTGTATTAAGATAGAATGATATTTTATACAGCGCCCTTTCAAATATACACTTTTCAAAAGTACATTACGAGTAAATACATTTTATATAAACAAAAACGGCAGATTATCTACTGCCTTCCAAAATAAGCATAGTTTAAAAGAACTTTCTAAGGAAATTTATTATTTTTATAATTTTATATAATTTATAAATTATTATTTATCTTTATTCAGAAACAGTGGGAAAAAGACAATATAGTCAGTCAGTCATTATTCAGTGCCTTTATAAATATACACACCTCAAAGTATGAAGAAATAAGCTTTATTGAAAAAGAGAGTATATAGTGCCTTTCAAAACTGTGCATACTTCAAAGTATATTATGGCCAAACAAGCGTTAGTAAGAAAGAAAGACTATATATAGCACCTTTCCAAATAAATCTGGTTTAAAAGAACTTTAAATGGAAATTTACTTCAAAAGCTTTATTAAAGAAGAAAGATTATATTGCGCCTTTCAAAGTATGCACTCTTCAAAGTACATTTTGAATAAATAAGTGGTCTAAAAATGCTAGATTATAAGAAAGGCAGCGGCATTCAACTTTGCATGCAGCGGAGCGGCAGCAGCGGGCGTGCGGGTGTTTAGCTACACAGCGGGCATGAGGCGGGCGTGCGGCGGGCGTGCGGGTGCCGCACATTAAGGCAGAGTTGCTTGTGACTCCATTACGGCGGAGTTCATTTTGGTTTTTGCAATTCAATGTTATATTTAGAGAAGAAATCTACATGTTCTGTTTGTTCGTGACGCGTTGCGGGTTTATTCCCGAGAGATCAAACGACCTGCCGCCGATTGCTGCACTGCTCAACTTGTTCTTTGATCGTTTAATGAAGAACACTGAAGACTACGTGCCAGCGGGACTTCGTTCACTTTGTGACGGTGCAAATCGTCGTAGCCTGAGTGGGCGTCCCAAATGGGGGTCCTGAGTCGAGTGAGTATCCTGCCCCACATAGATTATATAGTGCCTTTCAGTATGAATGTGGTTTAAAAGAACATCAAAAGGAAATTGGCTTTTTTTTTTTTTTTTACAAAATAACGATAGGAAGACTATGGAGTGCCTTTCAAACTCTGCGTGCTTCAGAGCAAATTACGAGGAAACAAGCAAGAAAGAAAAAAGATTTTTGTGAAAAAGTAAGTACACCCCATGAAATGTTCTTTCTTTTTAAACGCATTTCAAGATGAGGTCTTAGTGTCCGCAGTATTCAGAGATAAAGGTGAGGAAAATAGAAACAAAAATGTCTTCAGTGATAAGATGTGCCATTCCCATCCCATTAACAGCTGGGGTTGCCCCTCAAGATGGCATTCCCTGTTAGTGTCTGACTTCGACTCCTCCAAGCTGACTTCTTTCAGCCGTGTGATGTTTGAGGGGGGTCTCCGGTGCACACAATAACAACGTCTTGATGGACTTCAGATTCGGGCTTTGACTTGGCCATTCTAGAACCTTCCGTTTCTTTCTTTCTTTCCATCCATCCCTAGGGTCATTTTCGTGGTCTCACGTTATCCCCAAGCACCGCTCTGGTACAACGAAGAACTCCTAGTGGTTTCCATGATGGTGAGCTGGCCAGGCCCTGATGCAGCCAAGCCGCCATTTCCACCAGCACGCTGTACAGTTGCTGTCAGGTTCTTCCAGTCGAACGCCATCTTTAGTTTTCACCAAACACGTCTTCTGGTGCTTTGCCATGTCTTTCCTCGAAGCATTGATCCAGAAGTCCTGGTCTTTGCCTTGATGCTCTTTTACGTTCCCCTCAGTCACACCTCCCATGTAGACCCCCTTTGTGCAGCCCCTTGCTAATTAATGGTAGACCCCTGTGCAGGGCCGAGAGCTGCCTGAAGGTCTTGTGGTCCAAAGACTCCATTCGGACTCTTGTGTTCTGTCCTGGGGCTGAACCTGCTGGGGTATCCTGGCCTGGACAAGTTCTTTGGCTCAGTGGTTGAGTGGCTGATTTCCAAATATTTTTTTAAATCCTTTGCAAGACCCCTAAGCAGCCGTAATCCATAGGAAGGCCTCAGAGAGCTCCTTCTGTCTTGGCATGGTGGTCAGCTGCACTGCAACAGGAGACGAGGTGTCTGAGGTTTGGGGACGAGGACACAGCCAGACGAGGTGATAAATTTTGGGGCTGCACTTACTATTTCTTCATGTAAAATAACCCTAACCCTAAAATTTGCTCTTTGTTTATTTAAAGGAGACAATGGCCTACAAACTGCAAATGTGGCCTGACGTTTGATCTACATTGTCACCTTCATTTGTTGCAATGAAGATCAAATCAGAATCCGTCCACTTCTTTTAAACAACAAGGGGAGAACAAAGCATTTCATGGGGTGTCGTTACTTTTTCACACGGTTGTAACAAAAGAGATGGAAGACCACAAAGGGAAAGTATTGGAGTGGCCATCCAAATAGCTGGACCTGAGGACGGACTTGCGGCTGTCCTGTCTTGCCACGGACTGGGGGAACCTTCTGGAACCCAAACCCGAACCTGAGCAATCGATATCAAGGTGAGCGTCCGCCAAATCTTCACAAAGTTCATGGAAAATGAGGACCAGATGACTGAAGTCCATGAGTCTGTTAGCCGTCACTGGGACGTGTCCACTTATGGACGTGAAGGAGACCCCAAACAGACTGAACACCGGGGATGTGTGCCGACAGGACGTGTGAGACGCTGGCAGGCGCGGACCCTGAAAGTCTTCAGCCTCAGTCTTCATAAACGTTTGGCTTCAACGTGGCCATGTTGGTCAGCTGGACTCTGTCCACGTGACACTGATGACCCTATAAGTGCCCCAGTGACTCAGTGGGGGTGTCTTCTTTACTTCCATTAGTGTCCCAGTGACAGCTAAGAGACCCCAGGAATTCAGACCTTCTGATCATTGAGCAGCTTCTCAGTTTCCATCTACCGTCTTGAAGGTTTGCTTAAGCAGCCTAGAAGTTTCCAAAAATCGATGTCATGACATTTGGAAGCCTCTGATTGACCAGTTGAGTTCATTTGGAGGCCACCTGTGGCTTTTTTAAGGGCCACCGCCTTCTTGTCTATGGGAAAATCCAAGCAAAATGGTGGAACTCCACAAGTCCTGTTCCTCCTTAGGAGTGACGTCCAGACATCTGAAGGTACCAACGAGAAGGAGCAGACAGACAGGAGGCACAACATCACTGCCAGAGGTGAGCAAACTTTGTGGTGCCAACGCCCCTCTGTGCTCCATTAAGAGAGTCCGTCAGTGCCAGGGCCTGAAGTGCCATCACTCACTCAAGAAGCCCCCAAAACCGGAGTGATGTTTGCAGGACACAGGAGTGCCCTATAGTCAGACCCATTCAGCCATCGTGATCACCACTGTTCATGGAGGAAGAAGGGTGAGGCTTTCTGGCCAAAGAACACTACGAAGTATGGGGGTGGCAGCATCATACCATCAAAGGGATGGGGACACTTCAGAAAACAAATGGTGTCACGGGGAAGGAGGGTCATCTGGAATCTCTGAAGCACAAAAGTTCAAACTCCCAGCAGGACAATGATGGTCAGGTTACCTCCAAAGGACAACACGGTGACAGGAGAGTATGGAGTGTGTGGACACCAGTAGGCGCTCCAGCTCCACAAGCAGGCTCAGACCCAAGTTTAAAAGGCAAAGAGTCTTTTATGGTGGGAAACTCTTCCTCAAAAGTGCTTCCCACCACAGCCACAAGTACAATTAAGCACAACACTTCCTTCTCTCTCAGTCACCGCCCACTCCACTCTTCCTCGTTAGCGTTGTCCACCTTCCTCCAGACTCTGCCCCGTCCCTGTGAGGCAGGCAGGTCCTTTCATCTCCCACCCAGGAGTACTTTCAGTCTTCCATACATGAGGTTTGAATTCACTTCTGGGTGAGGTGGAAGCCCCATGAAGCTGGTCTCCCCAGTGCCTGCAGCACCCCCTGGTGGCACCTAAGAGCTTTATGTCCCATGATGCCCTGTGAGAACCCGAGGTACCGCTGCCACCCAAGGAGGCTTCCATCTAGCACTCCAGGGGAGTTAATGCCCTGTACACGCTTTCTCCTTCTGGTCCTTCGATCCTGAGGGCATCCCGGCCAGGTAAGGACCTCACAAGTGGCTGTCACAAAGCCTGGACCTGAACTTCACAGAAACGGAAAAGGTGCGTCTGAGAAGAGGTGGACCACAAGCCAACCGGACTTACAGAAGCTCCGCCGTGAGAAACAAGTGAAGGATCCTGCCACGGATTGTGAGAAGCTTCTGGAAGACGACCCTGAGTGAGTGACTTAAGCCCCCCAAATACTAACAAAGTCCATGGAAACCCACTGAGAATGTGACCTTGGAAATGAAGGCTGAAATCGGCGAGTCTCTTAGCTGTCGAGACCCTAATGGACTGAACAGCGGGAATGTGTGCTGACATGACGTGACGGGGGGCTGGCAAACATGGAGTCTGAAAGTCTTCTGCCGAGGGGGATGGAAACCTTTGGCCACAGCGGTAGCTGCGGTGCCGGCGAGTCGTGACGTGTTGCGTGTTGATTTGCACATACAAGTCACAGTTTTGCTGCACTCTGCACATGGGACCCTATAAGTGGCACAGTGGGTCACTTCACTTTCTGCTTCACGGCCCACCGCTTGGCCACTGCACCAACATGCCAGTGGGCTCAGAAGGAGTTTTTAACCCCGGGGGGGGCTGAGTCTTTGAACATCAGCACCATGTGATGCGGTGGCTCATGCAAGGACGCGGGTTCAAGTCACTCCCTGCACACCCGGTGGGACCCCCAGGGGAGTCGCTTTACCTGCCTGTGTGAACGATTAGTGCGTAAAATAATTAAATGCAGTCCTGTGGATTGGCTGCTATTTTCTATGACTGTGGTCCGTAAGGCCGCTCATCTCTGAACTTCATACCAAGTATGCCATCGCAGCTCTTTATTGTTACTGAACAACTCATAATGTAACACAACCTGCTCAAGACCACCTAATCCAGATCAGGGTCCTGGGGGCCGAGTCTACCCTGGCAGCACTGGGCACAAGACAGTTAAAGGGTGGTGGGCAGGACATCCCGCACACCTGTTCACACTCGGCCATCAACGCCTAACGTGGAAGACTTTAGGAATATGAGACCACCTGAAAGGGAAACACGCAAACTCCAGCTGACCAACTGAGCAGGCACAGAGGGCTAAACGACTGCTGCAGCCCCCGTGAACAACTCATTCATGGTGACAAGGGTGGCATGTGCTGAGATGGTGCATGGTGGGATGTGGAAAACACTCGGAAGAACAGGAATAGCCCTGACTTTGGGGGGGCTAGTGATCAGGTGGTCAGACGTGAGGGGACAGGGGGGAGCCACACAGCTGGATGGACTGGTAAAGGCTGGCCGCCATTACAAGACCTCAACTGTGTTCAGTCCCAGGGCTGCGGGGTTCAGCTTATCCCACCAGCCCACCCTCCTGATAATCTAAGGGTTCCTACTAACAACTTGTTTAAAAGGCGCTTTAAAGAATGAGGGTCGGGGGTCCTGGGACAAGTGCTTGGTCTTTGGGGTGCAGGCTGCCACCCGTGTGCGTCTTTCCCTTTCAGCTGTAATCAGTAAGTGAAAAATATGACTTTAGAGGATTACGTGGAGTTTTTTTTCTGCCATTTACTAAACATTCGTCCAGATTAGCCGAGTGATCAGCAGACATTAAACGAAGTTAAATTACATTGAATTACTACATTAATATTATTACTTTGTCCTCTTCCCAACATTATATAATGAATCCGCTAAGTATTAACATCTTAGCAATTTATTTATATAGAAAAATCCTCCACAACTCACCAAATTAAAGCAAACTGCGCTACGTGGGCCCACCAGGTGGGGGGGGGGGGGCTCTTAACCCGCACATGTCCAAAAGGAAAATGACGAGCGGTGGGCGGTTGTATTGGCGACTCCTGTGAAAGGCGCTATATGACCCACAACTCGACCAAAAATGCGTCCTGAGCTACCGGGCCATACACGGTCTCCTTATCACACTCAAGTGGGGGTCCCTGGTGTCTTTGACTTGGTTCTTATTGTGAAAGGCGCTATACACACTCAAGGGTGATGGAGAGAGAATGCATCCTGAATTATAATTGGGATTTTGTGCTGATTTGTTTGTCAGCTCATTTGTCTAACTTCATTCCAAAAGGCGCTCTATACACTCAAGATTCATGAAGTAAGAAGCCCCCTGTATTGTACGGGCATTCTGAGTTTGCTTGTTTTTTTTAATTGTGTTCCTGTTTTCTTTGTCTTGGTTGTTGTTTGTGAAAGGCGCTATACAGCCTCAAGATTGATTGAAAATTGGGATCACATTGGGATGTCGTGTTGCCTTTTCTGTGTTGCTTTGTGTTCTCCTGCCGTGTTTCTTATTGTGAAAGATGCTGAAGAAACTCCGCACCCCATACTGCCTTGTCACTCTGTGTTGCTTTTTATTGTATTCGTCTTTTCTTTGTATAGCGCCTTTCACAATTGTTAACTTAAGATTGATTCGGACAGAACTCGGCGTACCTTCTTATTTTTTTTATTGTGTCCTCATCACCTTCTTATTGTTCCCTTATGAAAGGCGCTATACAACATAATTGTGTTCTCACTTTTTTTTTCTCAGATTACTTTCTTCACCTCATTCTGGAAGGCAAAACACAAACTCAGGATTGACGAATAAACAAACATCCCATAGTGCTGGTGAGTGCGGCTCGCTTTTTTAAAATTATATTCTACTTTTGTGTATATAGCGCCTTTCACAGCTAGACGTATGACAAAGGGAAGATCGAGTGAGAGACCACCCTTTTATTTTTTTGTATTGTGTTCTTATTAACCCTTATGAAAGGCGCTATACAACATAAAGTCTGATTGGAAAGCCGTCTCGCATGTGCGGAGTGTTTCTGCTGCTTTATATTCTTATAAATTATATTCTGATTTTATTTGTGACGCTTCTTTTTGTGAAAGGCGCTATACAAACTCATCATTAATTGAGGTAGCATCCTGTATTATTTCCTAAGCTTGCATGGTTTTTTTTTTTATTGTTTCCTTATTTTCCTTGTATAGCGCCTTTCACAGTGAAAACTACGACAAAGCATCCGGCAAACGCGTCTTTCGATTGTTTCCTATTGTGATCTTACGAGGGACATTCAAAAAGTTTAGGCTGTTTTATCTTTTCGTTGGAAACGGTGAAGGCGGCAGGAGTAGGAAGGGGGCATTAAAACGAATGTGACTACGTAGAACAGTGATGTCCTTAGTAAGTTAGAGTTTAAAAAGTGCGGACGCTTTATGAACGCCCCTCGTATTTACTGTGACTCCTGTGAAAGGCGCTATACAGCATGACGACTGAATGCTCACGTAGCCGCCGTTGTGTTGTTGGTCTCAGTTGCTCTTTTCATTGTTATTTTTTTTTTCTGCTGTATTTAAATTGCGAAAGGCGCTAAACACACGCAGGACGCTTCAAAAGCACAGCGCTGGCGGTTATTGGTCTCCTGATTTAATTTCATTTATTCATTGTATTGAATTTACGTTTATTCATTTTATTTAGTATCCCGTGATCCTGTGTTAGGATATAGCGGGTTGAATAATGGATGGATGGAACTTCAAAATGACACCACTGCGTTTAATACGGATATGAAGTTTATGAATTCATTTATTTATTTCATTTTTATTAATGTATTTTATTTATTAGCTAGGCGTTTTTGCTGTCTTCATCTTTGTTTAAAACTGTAACGGAGTTTACTCATTTCTTAATTGAATTAACTTTAATGAAATGTTATTCATTTTATTTCTTTTTAATTGTTTTTGTTTATTGTAAATATCACTACCATAATTTCTGTTTAATAGTTAATTGTATGTATTTTATTAATGTTCATTTTATTTATTTATAAATTATAATCTTTCTTTAACACTAATATGGAGTGATTCGTTTCTTAATACAACTCCCTTCATTTACGTATTTTGTGTTAATTACTTTTCTTTAGTGAGTTACAATTCTCACTATCAGAAGTTCAATCATTTCTTAATATAATACATTTCTTTTATTTTATCTTAATTTTACTTACTAACTTGTTAATTTCTCTATCACTATTTTGTTAAGTACTGGAGTTTAATTAATCTCTTCATACAAATCTATCTTGTTGGGTTTTTTTTTGTTCATTAAATTTATTTAACTTACAGTTTTCTCCATCGTAATCTTTCTTTAAAATGTTTGGTCATTTCTTTATTAATTTCACATATATGATGTTAATTCATTGTCTTTTTCACTATTGTAATCTTTATTTAATACTAATATGGAGTTTATTCATTTCTTAATTGAATTCATTGCATTTCTTTGGTTTCCTCTTCATTTTATTTACTAATGTGTTCATTTCTCTGTCGCAATCTTTGTTTAATACTAATACATGAATGGACTCCGCGCGTATTTGGTTCATTTCTTTGATGTTAATTATTTGTATTTTTTAATTTATGCTTTTCTCCCCCGTAATCTTTGTTTAATACTAACGCAGAGTTTTTGAAGCGCCCAGTGATTCTCAGCCGCCGCCTTTTAAGATGCCAAAGACGCGAGTCGCCCTCCTGCGGGTCTCCGTGTCCCCGCTAATTCTTCTATATAGCGCCTTTCACTCCACCCGCCTCCCACTTGGCTGGTCAGCAGGGACGTGCGGTCAGGGGAGGCAGAGCCTCACGTGTCATTATGAAAAGTAAAAATACTAATAATGATAACATAAAATAAATGTGTCCACTGGTCGGTACTATAAATTTGTTTTCTGTATGATTCCTATAATTTTGATCATTTTTAATTTTGAATCGCTGAATTGGCGCATTTCCTGTTCAATTTACAGAGGGAGAAATGCAAGTTGCGGGAGCAACGAGCCTCACCTCCCCTCGGACTGCGCTCTCCTCACACGCCGGATTGATGCCTGAGATTGGCGCGTGCCTGTCGCTGTCTCTCTCTGTGTCGCCAATATAATGTCTACAGACACCTTTATTATACACCTGACTTTCAGCAGTCTGGTTAATATCTTTAAAACAACCTTTATTTCTAGAGCACATCTTCATACAAATAATGTAGCTCAAAGTGCTTTACATGATGAAGAAAGACAAAAAAGACAAAATAAATAAGAAAAATAAGACAAAACTCATTAACATAGAATAAAAGTAAGGTACGATGGCCAGGGAGGACAGAAAAAAGAAAAAAAAAACTCCAGACGGCTGGAGAAAAAATAAAATCTGCAGGGGGCCACGAGATCACCCAGCCCCCTCTGGGCATAGTGAATGTGTGTGACATATTTAGTCTTGCTGATCGGACATAAAACCGCAGTGAAAAGGCACAAGACGAGTGAGGCAGACAGAACCGTGCTGTCCTGAAGGGGGCGCATGTGAGCCCAACAGGTGCTCATTGCTGCTGCTGTTCTCCGCAAAGGCGCCAATAAGTTAGCGACATCAGAAAGTCACGTGCACTGCAGCGGGCCGTTTAGTTTTATTTTTTTGTTCCGACTACCTGCCAAAATGGAAGATTAAGGTTTTTAAAACTAAAGGAAAAGAGGGAGGACTTTTACAAGAAAAGGCGCTTTTCCACTGCATAGTACGGCACGACACGGTTCAGTTCAGCTCACTTTTGGGGGGTTTTCCACTGGGAACAGTACCTGGTACCTGGTCCTTTAAGTGACGGAGATTTCTGTGGAGAAGGATAGGCGCATTAACGTCATTTACAAATAAACGTAACACCATAAACGGTTTTCAATTTTATAAAAAAAAAAAGATTCAGACTAAGAAAAAAACAATCCATTATTTAAAAACTAAATTTTAACCTGAAATAAAACATTCTTTTGTTTTTCTTGTTATCCTTTTGTTGAAAAGTCTGTATTAAAATTGATTAAAGCATCAGAACGTTTAAAAAAACTAAATGCTTCAATGAAGTTCAAAATTGAAATCCATTTTTTTTGTACACCACTCAATACTTTCATTATTTTATACTATTAATGAGTAGGAATTGTGGAATCACAACGGCAAATTTAGAACACGTGGAGGGTGAGGAGGAAATGCGCTCTCTCTCTCTCTCTCTCTCTCTCTCTCTCTCTCTCGCTCTCTCTCTCTCTCGCTGCTCTTTCTTAGCCACATATGCGCCACTTGTGTGTGTGTAAAGAGTCCTGATGAGATATGAAACACAACCAGTAGTCAATGTGCACGCCAACTGAATAGTAAATCAGCGACTCTTTTGGGTTCATAGATTTCTAAATCGGACTCAGAAGGAGTCACCAGACATGAACCTCACCGCACATCACTGCTGGTCAGGCCACAGGTTGAGTCCACGCCCGCGACTCGCTTTGTGACCCTCAGGGGGCCGCTGACAACACCCCAAAAAATACAAACGAATCAGTTCATTGTTGGAGGTCACGTGATGAGGAGGGTCCCCATAGAAAGGAGCTCAGTAAGATCAAAGCTGAGACGCCCAGTGAGTCCCCTCAAGCTCGCAAGCCCCTTCATTTGACACGCTAGTGAGTGCCGTGGCCGCCTCACACCTCCTCCCATGCTAGGTTTGCACCTGTGACTTTGGGGGTCTGCCTGATTGACTTCACAGTTATATGAGTGGGCAGCCCGCACAACAACCCGGCAGAAAAGACGCCAGTGTGCCCAGTTTAAAGCAGGTGCCATCAAGAAGCTGGCACCCTGTCTCTGCTCCCTTTGATGCCACTACTGGTATGTCTTCTCCTCCTCCTCTTCCTCCTCATCCTCTTCCTCACATGATGAACTCTCAGGAGACTCACAGGCCGTCACGTCACCCCCTGGAGAATAATCAAGGAGGCAGAGGGCTTCCACCAACTATCAGGAAATCATTTGAAAGGCTTATGGGGATAAAACTCTGTAAGTGCATTAGAATAACAATCATTAGGAGAAGACCACCCTCCATCAGGACCGGATTAGAGAGGAAAGGAAAGGGGCCGCATCTGGACCTGGCTGAGCAGAAGACCGAGAAAAACGGACCACTGCAGGATACAAAAAAAAAATAAACAAATAAAAGATCTACTGAGCAAACGTTATCTTATATAGCAGCTTTCATGGTGGCACACACTGCACAGGCAGTCGTAGCGGGGCTGAAGCTCAACTGACCACATCCATGTGCAGGGACACGGGACCCTCATCTGAAGGGGGAATTCAGTCAGCCATCCATTCATTTTGTGATCAGTGCCTTCTATTTAATGTTAGATAGATAGATAGATGTGAAAGGTGCTATATAACATATAGAGAGATAGATAGATAGATAGGTGAAAGGTACTATATAATAGAATAATCCTGTCAGCACCGTGCCAAATAAGAAAAGTGATGCATTACAATGTCTCACTCACTACAGCATCATCAATAACAAATATCAAAAAACAAGGAACAGCTCATTTTCTTTTCTCTAAAACATCACCAAACTTTAATCAAATCAGCCAAACTGTTTTTGAGATTCTGGGGTACAAAGTTTTTTTATTGGAGGGTTGACCCCTAAATATTAATATATTAAAATGTCATATCTTAGTGGATATCTACTGACCCAGCTGTACAATCCTACCAAATTTCAGCTTTTTGGCTAAATGGGAAATAGTGAGTGAGTCAACCAGTCAGTCAACTCTGCCTTTCAATGTATATACAGGTACTATATAGATATATACATACAGTCATTTACATCAAAGGGTCACCTTCCGGTTTCAACTGAAGTATTTAATATCACTCCTGAACAAAAGGAGGCGCTGTCTCAAACTTTACCTGTTTTTACCTCCACAGCTCTGAAAAGAGGGCAACTGACTCCGCCCCTTCCAGGCCAGGTTCTATAAAGGTGGGCATCCCTGGAAGGAGGCGTCTCACTTTGATTCGTATCAGACAGAAGGGCAGAGCTCCGCTAAATAGACAAGACCTGCTCAGCCAAGCAGCATGACCTAATTAAGACAAGACTACAGCCTGTAATTCTGTTCTGTAACGCCATTGTTTGTAGTGCCTTTCCCATCTATTTATCTGTCATATAGTGCCTTTCATCTATCTATCTATCTATCTATCTATCTATCTATCTATCTATCTATTATATAGTGCCTTTCATCTATCTATCTATCTATCTATCTATCTATCTATCTATCTATCTATCTATCTATCTATTATATAGTGCCTTTCATCTATCTATCTATCTATTATATAGTTCCTTTCACATCCATCTTTCTCTCTGTTATATAATGCCTTTCACATGCATGCATCTCTTCTTTCTATCTGTTATGTAGTGCCTTTCACATCTTTCTAAACTAAGAAACGTCGTTCTTTGGTTTAAGCTCTAAATCTGACACCACCCACAAATCAATTTTCTGTACCCAATTTTAATAATTCAGTTTTAGCAGTTAGTGGAGGACAAGAAGCACACCAGGAGCAGGTGGCAGCCCATCTTGAGTGTGTCCAACTGTGGATTTACATTCAGGAGGCTGTGGACGCGTCCACCCACCCATCAAGCCATGCATTTTGTGAGCTGGGGTCACCGAAAGACAGAGCCCCCCCAAGCAGCACTGGGAGCAGCGCATGGCTCCATCACGGATGTGTCCTGAAGTGGACATTCACGTTTGGTTAGTCATTACCAGAGTGTGTACGGAGTCTCATCCTCTCAAACTCCAAGTCCTTGCAGCTCCTCCACTCCCACCTGCTGACCGAGCTGACAGGGCAGCCCTGCTACAAAATGTGAACTGAACGAGCAAAAGTGAGCTGTGAGCTGCTGACCTTCTGCTGCCAATGGTGAGGACATCAGGACAGAACAGCCCACCAGACCCAGTAACGAGAGCCTCCACTGACATCACATGTGATGAAGACCATGGAGTGGCTGCTGCTTCACCACCTGAGGCCACAGGTCTGCCATGCCCTCAACCCTCTGCAGTTCACATACCAGGAGAAGGTGAGAGCGGAGGATGCCATCATCTATATGCTACACTGATCCCTCTCCGACTTGGACAGAGACAGTGGTGCAGTAAGAATTATGTTTCTGGACTTCTCTAGCGCCTTCAACACCATCCAACCTCTGCTCCTTAGGGACAAGCTGACAGAGATGGGAGTAGACTCACACCTGGTGGCATGGATCGTGGACTATCTTACAGACAGACCTCAGTATGTGCGTCTCGTGAACTGCAGATGTGACATTGTGGCCATTAGCACAGGAGCGCCGCAGGGGACTGGACTTTCTCCGGTCCTGTTCAGCCAACATACATCAGACTTCCAATACAACTCAGAGTCCTGCCACATGCAAAAGTTCACTGATGACACTGCTATCGTGGGCTGCATCAGGAGTGGGCAGGAGGAAGAATATAGGAACCTAATCAAGGACGTTGTTAAATGGTGCGACTCAAACCACCTACACCTGAACACCAGCAAGACCAAGGAGCTGGTGGTGGATTTTAGGAGGACCAGACCCCTCATGGACCATCAGTGCTGACTGTGCAGAGGGTGCAGACCTATAAATACCTGGGAGTGCAGCTGGATGATAAATTGGACTGGACTGCCAATACTGATGCTCTGTGCAAGAGAGGACAGAGCCGACTATACTTCATTAGAAGGCTGGCGTCCTTCAACATCTGCAATAAGATGCTGCACATGTTCTATCAGACGGTTGTGGTGAGCACCATCTTCTAAGCGGTGGTGTGCTGGGGAGGCAGCATAAAGAAGAGGGACAAACTGGTGAGGAAGGCAGGCTCTATTGTAGGCGCAGAGCTGGACAATTTGACATCTGTGCCAGAGCAACGGGCGCTAAGCAGACTCCTGTCAATCATGGAGAATCCACTGAACAGGATCATCTCCAGACAGAGGAGCAGCTTCAGCGACAGACTGAGGAGACCCACACTATGTGACTCGGGGGGGTAAACGTTAACATTATACAAAGTTATTGTCTGTTATACCTGCATTGTTATCACTCTTTAATTGAATATTGTTCTTTATCAGTATGCTGCTGCTGGAGCATGGGAATTTATAAAGTATCTATCTATCTATCTATCTATCTATCTATCTATCTATCTGTCTATCTCTCTTTCTGAAAGCCAATGGGTCAGGTAGCCATCGTGACAGGATCAGGATGATTAAAGGTGAATTGGGGGCATTAGCATGGAAATCAAATTAAAATGGTTTGCTCAATCAGATTTTCAAGGAATTTTCCGTGGCATTCGCTGAAAAGCCAGCGAGGTAATGATGAGCAGGTCCTAATTCCCCTGAAGAAGCTTTTGGCTCATTTCATCCCCTCAAATATGGTGGAGTCGGGTGGTCCCAGGGTTAACAGCAGCAAAGGTTAGCCTAGGCAGCCATGAGCTTCCAAAGAAGATTAGCGAGATGACATTCTCATTAAGGGTGTCCTGGGTGGTCAGTTGTCCAGTTAATAAGCCATCGGAGCAAATCAACAATCCAGCAGGACGGGGAACCGGAGGACGGCATCCAGCTTTACGGGGTCCTCACTCAGAAAATAGGCATGAAATTCAGAATTTTACTGTTCTCGATGAGACAACTGACCAGCGGGCCACATCTCCTTTCTTTATGCAGATGACTCCTCCCAGTCATGTTGGACTCCATCCATCCCTTTTGTGACCCTCCTCGTAGGCCTGCAGAAAGGCACACCATGGAGTGTCCTCCACCAATCATGAGGTTCTGCTGGACTCCGTAATGTTAACACAGCGTAGACATTGTGCACCAGGAAATGTGGCTATGGGGTCACACTCGAGGACTGTGGTGTCTTTAAAAACGTTTCTTTAAACAGCGGATATACTTCAAGTTTCCTGTGTATGCTTCCGATTAGAAGGACGGCACTAATTTTTATGTAAATAGCGGAGTCGTTGAATGAGGAAGACAAACCTCTGCCTCTTCTTCTCTCCCTTAGAGGGTAGTAAGTGAAAGTGAAAATGTATTTATAAAGCGCCTTTCACAGGTATAGGCCACAAAGCACTCTACAGTTCCAGTATATTGTAAATGCCACAGGAGTTGGACGGGCATCCCGACCAGAGAAGGGGATGATTCCTTACCCAGATGGGAGGCTCCAAGCAGACAGATGGGCATCCCAACCAGAAGAAAGGAAGAAGTGAGTCCTGGAAGTGATGGCTGGAGTGGATGGACGGACAGCCCACCAGAAGATGTCGCTAGGGACTCTTATTCCCTCAGGATGCCAGATGGCAGCAGCCCTCTGTATCAGTGCCCATTTGGGAACAAGCAGGGAATGCTGGGAGATGTAGTCCGGCAGCACAGCCCTGCTGGGGACCATGGGTGCCTCATGGGGGCGCTGCAGGGGGATGTGCTCCCTAATAAATGACTCTTTCGTAAGTGCTTCCATCGGGCAGTGGCCCTGGCACCGGAAGTACCTAAATAAAAGGGACCGCACCCCCTTGTCCAGGCAAGTCGGAGCTGAGAGGAAGGGAGGCAGTGCAGCGGTGAGAGAAATTGAGAAGGGGTCTTACGTTTGGTGGAGAGAGACAAGCTGTCTTTGTGCTTGTGTTACTTTGTGGAGGGGTTGGTGAATAAGCCATCCTTTATTTGAACCCGGGACTCTCTGTGTGAGCGTGTGTGGGCCTCGCCGATGCCCTGCTTTCCATCACAATGTGCACAATTAAAAACGCACTAAAAAACAATCCAAAACGAAATGTGGACGGTAAAAACACACCGATAAACAAAATGGCAGACAGGAACACCACCCAAAGTCCGTCTTGAGCTGACCGTTGAGCGAGCGTCTCAGTGCAATGCGCCTGATGCGGCACCGGGCCGCGGCGCCACACACCAAATAGTACAATCTGGGGCGCGGTACAAATGGAGACCAATCATCTCCCTGGTCTAAAGCTCAGGCAGTGCTACTTGCCCAGGTTTAATTCACACCCCACCCTGGACGCTTTTCGGCCCCCCGCCTCGGCCGCCATTTCTGATTACACTCCAATGTCCTAAAAGCGCGGAGGCCGCTGAGAGAGAAGCCCGCCATGTCCCTGGGATTTACAGACTTAATGACACCCCATAATTGTGTGGAAAAGTCATTGGCATGTAAATCTGCTGTCTGAGCGCCACCCGCGAGCCGGGCTTTTATTGTTATTATCTTTATTATTTTCAGAAAAAATATATTCATCCAAGAGAAAATAGATTACCCCAGCATTAAACATGTCGCCTGACCCATTAACTGATAAAAACCTATTAAGAGCTTAAATGAAATTACAGATATTGGCAAAGGCATTAAGCTACGAGTAAACAGATCCCAACGTTAATGTGCCCGCGTCCCCCGCAAAAGCAAATGTGGGTTAACTTTGGATTTCACGTTTCCGTCTCCTTTCCTTTCGATAAATAACAACAAGATGATGCCAAAGTGCAGCCGCCTTGCCCGTCAGCTCCTTGATCACACGCCGGCGCTCGCAGCAACGAGTGTGGTCAGATCAGGTGGCACGGCCACATAGCGAGTGGCACCGGGATTCAGCATCGGTTCTTGCCGGGAGTTCCATTAAAAAGCATTGAAACATCCAGAACCCCCCTGAGTACCCTGCAACTGGCACCCTTAAGGTGGTACAGGGGTGTAGGCCCCGTTGGGACTCCTGGTAGTGTGGCTTAGTACTAAAGCTGCCAGCTGAGCCCCTTCACCTGAATATCAAATTGGATTGTGACTGTGCCTGAGCAATTTAAAATCACAGGTGTGATCTCGACCCCCGGAGTCAGTACCCCACCTGACAAACGACTTCCCACTAAATGCCCCAAAGTGCTTTGAGGTGCCAGAAGTAGAAAGGCATCGAGACCCCCATGAATTTCACATGTGTCTGCCTGTCACTTAACATTTCAATAGTTAAACCAAATTAAAATCAGCGGATTCATTTTCTGCCACGTGTAGACACTTTAGTTGAGCAGCCAGATGTGTCCTAGTAGTCCAATGCCCACTTTGCCAACCTTAGCGATCGCAACCCTAAAGAAGCATCAGAGCAGGAAAAAAGACACTCGAAGCTCAGCGATACTTGAAGAGGCTGACCCCTCATCTGCTGCAATCGAGACACAGGAAACGCTGGTTGCTAGGAAACGGTGGGAGGGGGAGTGGCTTTCCATGGTGGCACAATGGGGTGTTTAGGTGTAACCATCTGGTTGTAAAATGTCTTGGCACGGTGATCGCTGTATATAAAATATGACTGACTTACTGAGAGCCTTTACCGTAGTGCTGGATCAGTCCAAGTGCGGCTTCAAACAGCGAGCATCAGCATCAATCTGCCGCCTTTTGGGGACTGCAGGCAGGGTGTCCCCCTCCCAGTGATGGAAGTACCACCCGCTTGACGGAGTCTCCCACCTCACCTGTGCTCAAGTTGTTAAAAAAACTGTAAAGAAGCACCTGAACCGTCTACATGTAAAGTGCTGTGGGATGGCATTCACTGTGAAAAGGCGCTATATAAGATAAGGAGTAGTTGACGGGCCAGTGATGTGCCAGTGACGTGTCGGTTACGTGCCGAGTGTCCAAGTCAATCAAACATCTTTGGCAATCTGCAGGCAGTGTGCCCCCTAGTGGCTGAAGTTTTGCCCACTCAGTGAAAACTCGGACTGTGCCACCTGCTCCAGCTGTTAAACAGACACTGAAGTGACAAAATTGCAACGATTTGTAAGGTGCTTTGGAGTGATGGCCACTCAGGAAAGGTACATATGAAATTGTACCTGATGGTCTGGCCACTGTAGCCAGATGGACTGGCTAGGTGGTCTCTCTGATTAGGTGCCATGTAGAGTGAAGAGCCCTTGATGTGTTGGTCACTGCTGTCCAGCCACAAGGTAAACAGCAGCTTAATATCGCTGGGCAGCAGCAGGTGGTGTGCCCCCTACTGGCTGAAGTACCACTCAGGCCCTAAAACTGTGCCAATTCCTCCAAGACTGAACTGTTAACTATCTATTTGTTTAATGCCCTTGCATGGTGGTCACTGCGACAAGGCACTATATAAAATCAAGACCAACTGGCTGACTGACTTGACAGTACAGACCACAGTTTTTGGGGGGTCAGTCTAAGGGCACTTTCACATTGAGCATCAGAGTCCATCTAGTGTCTTTGGGGGCTGAGGGCAGGGTGCCCACCTAGTGGTAGAAATACCAACCACTTTCTGCACGAAATAACTGCACGATAACCATCACTACGTAGAGGGCTTTGGGAGGGCCGGAAGTGTGAAAAGGTGTTATAAAAAAAATGAAGACCACTCAACTGGCTGGCTGGGTGGTCTGTGTGAAAAGATGCTATGAAGACCACTCAACTGGCTGGTCACTGTTAACCTTTGTCAGTGCTATGCAGTCAATCAGTGTGCCCCCTAGTGGCTGAAGTACCACCCACTCCCTGGAAGGTCCTGACTTTGCCATTTCCCCCAACTCATAATAAATATGCAGGAATGATTTACTGTATCCATCAATTTGTGAAGTGTCATTGTGAAAAGGTGCTACATAAAATAAAGACTAACTGACTCGCAATGTTCACCATTAAAGCATCTAGAAATAATAACGGCCTGTTTGTGAAGGGCTTTGGAATGGCGGTCACTGTGAAGACCTCACTGACTTACTGGGTGGTCACTGTGCCAAGGTGCCATTGAAAATAAAGTCCAGTTGATTGGCTGCTAACTGTTTGGCCCTCTCAGTGCTAACCAACTGTATGGGAAAGTCACAGTCAGTGTGCCCCCTAGTGGCTGAAGTTTTGCCCACTCCCAGAAAAGACCACGACCGCGTCAATTGCTGTAACTGATACAAATCGGCAGAAATGGCAGTACTGTAACGCTCTCATCCCATAGTGCCTTGGGGCTTTTGTTCACCACTGACAGGAGCAAAATTAATGAAGGCTGGGCCTTCCAAACTCACCCAGTGCAGTGCTTGAAGTGGGATGCAACTCACCAGTATGCCGCACCAGCTCCTCTTCAAATATCGACTTACAGTACCGACACGTTACGCCCGCGTAACTCGAAGTTTCATGGGGACCTGCGCCCCCTGACCACACTCTTCAATCAGATGTTATTTTATTGTGGCGCCATTGAAGTATATGGGGCTCCCTACCTACAGTACCACGTCAATTGAAGTTTCTTAGGGGACCCACCCCCTGCTGTTAAACTGAATGTTATTTATTGTGGAGATTAAACTTTTGTGGAGGACCCCAACCGTAACCCTGCACTCTTCAGTTAAATGTTATTTTATTGTGGCACTCGAAATTGTATGGGGGACCCACTCCCTGCTCTTCAGTTAAATGTTATTTTATTGTGGCGCCACTGAAATGTCTGGGGCTCCCTACTTAGAGTGCTGCATCGATTGAAGATTCTTGGGTGACCCACCCCCTGCTGTTCATCTGAATGTTATTCATTGTGGACATTAAACTTTCGTGGAGGACCCCAATCCTCACCCTGCACTCTTCAGTCAAATGTTGTTTTCTTGTGGTGCCATCACAGTTTCTCAGGGTGCCCACTTAGAGTACAGTACTGCCACTTTATCTTAAGAGTACTGGCACTGTACACCCACGACAAGTGAAATTTCATGGGGATCTCACCCACCTCTCTTTGACTAAATGTGATTTTATTGTGGTGCCATCAGGGTTTCTCAGGGTGCCCACACTGCCTTTTCCACACCAGTGTAGTCCATTCCTCAAACTTTCACGGGACTCTTTTACAATCTAATGTTATCATACTGAGGCATTCATGGGGGTCTGTTCTCCGACTGAATGGTAGTGTATCACCATAAACTGAGTGCCACCACCTCAAGCTCTGACCCTGTGATTTTGTGCGCTTCATTGCACAGCTCCATGCTCTCAGATGGCCTGGTATGACTGGCACTCTGTCTGGGGGCAGCACAGTAGATGGGCAGCTGCCATGTTACTGGGCCCCATGATCACATACTGTAGTGTTCCCTGATCTTCTAAATACAAAATGTCAATGAGGGTTGGCAGCGCCAGCCTGAACGAGTGAGGGTGTACATGGTGACTGGCATGGTGCCCCTTAGTGAGTTGAGTGCCCCGAATTCCCAAATATGTGGAGCTGACACGTCTCACCAGGTGTCACATACGTGTGCATGCGAGTCAGCTAAAGGGCCTGAATGGGGGTAATTCGACGCCAGACCAGGGGGTGGTGGAGTGTCCTGCAGACCGATTACAGGAAGTTCCGCCTGGTCTCTATGACATCACTTCCGGTTCTGGCCCTGATGACCTCACTTCCTCTACTCTCTGTTAAAACCGGCCCCTTTGCCCCATCAAGGAAGCTCTGTTTTGGACTCGAACCTGTACACAGCTGTACACAATTTAACCCTTTTGCAGCCAGGACATATGATATGGGTGGCTGCCCCAAATCTTTTTGGGGTTCTTTGTCTAGTCTTTGGCACGGGGCACCACACAGGCGGGCAAAGTGGCAGAGATGTGGGCTTCCCCTCCATTGAACTCCCGTTCAGTCCTTCTGGGCTGACTTTTTCTGGTGAGGCGTGGGAGCGGATCATGAATGGTGATGAAGGTGGAGGGGCAGTCAGCCTCCCACGGGACGGGTGGTGGGGGGTTCTTCTCCTTGTTTTTTTTTTTTTTTTCCCTGTTATTGTTGCCAGCGTGGAGGTTTTCCTTTCTCTGATTGACATCACTAAGTCAAGCGAGATGTAAGCTGCAAACCGCCACTTAACAAATTAATTGCCGCAAACAATGAGCGCTGTGGGCCACCGACACACGAGGGGGGCTGCCCTTTGCTGGGCGGCTGCTAATGGGCATCTGTAATGACTGCTAGGTGTACAAAAGGCTTATTCATGTGTGTAACTATTTAGGGGAAGCCGCGCGGTGACAGTTTGGGCCGCTTGCCTGCTCCCAGCTGCTGGCTCCTGTCACTAATAATAGAAGACGGCTCGGCCACAACGACATCAAGCGGCTTGGGCTTGTCCCTTGCCCATGTGGCCTAGTTAGGGATGTGCGCACCAGTGGCATATGGCTCTTTCAGGGGAGACTCTGCCCTCCTCTGTTGAAGATGGTTAACCCCCCCCCCCCCCGGGTTCCGGGGGTTGGAATTCCCCCCCAACTCATCAATACGGGTCAGCGCTTTGCAAATGGATGTTTTCGGCATGCATGTGTGTGTTTGCATTGTGTGTGAAGGAGAGCCAAAGAAAACAGATTGGCCTACATTTCAGGCCTAATGACTCTTAATTGAGGTAATGAATAGAAAGACGCGAGCGGCCCCAGCACATTTTAACAAAACTATTAATTACCGGCAGCAGAGGTGAAGTGTTCCTGACACGAGTCAGCAAGAGACAGACCAGCTGGTGCCATATTGTCAGCAGGGACAATGTCCTTCTAATTGGCTCCGGCTTCTTCTTCTATTCATGACAATCAGGGGTGCAGAATGTCAAAGAGATAAAAACTGTGGCCGTCCTGACCACCCCGGACACCCGCAAACGGGGAGGCGTTCAAAGAAACGAAAATAAAACGAAAGCATGTCCGTCCGTCCGTCAGATGACGCCCACAAGCGGGACTCCACCGTGTGAAGTGGGCCGACGGACCCCAAAATGAACTCTGTCTGCCAGCTGGCCCCGTGACGTCCCTGCTATAAAAACGGCTTGACGTTTAGCTGATGGATCACAGAGAGAGAAGAAGAAAAAGACGCCAAAGCGGCTTGGGTTCAAAGTGGCCCCCCAAGAGACGCATGCCGGTGGGGCTGCTCTCAAGGGGAAAAAATGATAACACTTGTGGATTTTGTTGTTGTTTAATTCCCAGGGATTTTTTGGGTTAGGATGACAGAAGTGTCCACCCAAGCAGTAAAGGCCAACACTGACCAGCAGGCTTCCTGAGGTAGGAGGCCATAAGAAACAAAAAGCACCGCCTCAGATATTTGTGATATTCAAATGAGTGCTTTGTTGGTAATCTTTCAAGTCTATCCATCCATCCATTATCCAACCTAACTACAGGGTCACAGGGGTCTGCTGGAGCCAATCCCTGCCAACACAGGGTGCAAGGCAGGAAACAAACCCCGGGCAGAGCGCCAGCTCACCACAGGGCACATACACACCAGGGACAATTTAGGATCGCCAATGCACCTAACCTGCATGTCTTTGGACTGTGGGAGTAAATCACACCTGCCAGGTTTTTTTTACCATTTTTTAGACCTAAGATATTGTCACCTTCACCTTGTGACAATCTTAGCTGTCAGTACTTTACCGTAAATGTGACATTGTTTGTTCAATTGGTTGTTGAGCAGCACGGTGGCGTAGTGTTAGCGCTTCTGTCTCGCAGTTAGGAGACCTGTCTGGGTTCACTTCCCGGTCCACCCTATGTGGAGTTTGCATGTTCTCCCCGTGTCTGCGTGGGTTTCCTCCCACAGTCCAAAGACATGCAGGTTAGGTGCATTGGTGATCCTAAATTGTCCCTGGTGTGTGTGCCCTGCGGTGGGCTGGCGCCCTGCCTGGGGTTTGTTCCTGCCTAATGCCCTGTGTTGGCTGGGATTGGCTCCATCAGACCCCCGTGACCCTGTAGTTAGGATAAAGCGGGTCGGACACTGACTGACTGGTTTTTTTTTTGCAGTATACGAATAAGTTGGCAGCTCCGTACCAACTGCCCGGTGAGGTTTCATCACCTTGGAGTATCAGGGTCTCACAGCGGTGTTCGTGTCGACGTGTGGCGCTCATTATTATTGTTGCGTGTTCTTGTGTGCCGTCGCGAGAATGGCGGAGCAACGAACAAACGGCAGCTCCCACCGCACTCGCCGTCTGTGACGGAGTTTTTAGCCATTTAAACCAATAACTGTAACCGCCCCCACGACCAATGACCTTTTCTTTACCCGATGATAAAGGAGGAAATATTGAAAGGAAGACATTCGGATGACATTCAGGACAGCAAGTGTAATACGAGGGACGTCCAAAAAGTTTCCGCACTTTAATATTTTCGTTAGAAACGGTGAAGGCGGGAGGAGTATAGGAATTGGCATTAAAAGGTTGGTAGGACGCTGGGAAAATTGCATCGCACGCGAAGGTGACTACGTAGAAAAAGTGATGTGTTTTGTTTTTGAAATTCTTAATAAATACAAAAGTGTGGAAACTTTTTGAACGTCCGTCGTACGAGGACAGCTCTGATGGAGTTCCCCAATTGCTTTGAAGGGTGGGCTAGGCGCAGGCGTCGGGGCGTAAATTCCCAAGGGGGGTCCTGATATTCAGCCATGAGGTATGCAGCACCATTCAACCTAACTGTCAGACCTCGTAAGCTAAAGCCGTCAGTGTTCTTGGAGAGCTTGTCTGTCCCTCAGGTTTAGTGCTCAGCCTGATTTCTGTCACTCTGTGCAGAACTTGTTTGTTCTTCCCTTGGGTTTGTGTCCCTAAAGCCCACACATATTAGAAACTGACAACAACAACGACGACGCCATTTATTTCGGTTGCACATTTTCATACAGATGGTGGAGCTTAAAGTTCTTTACAAGATGAAGAAAGAAAAGTTTATATGAAATAAAAATAAAATTAGACAATACACATTAACAAAGAATAAGGTAAAGTCAGATGGCCAGGAGGACAGAAAAAAAAACTCCAAATGGGTCGAAGAAAAAAAAAAAACATCAAAACCTGCAGGGTTTTCAAGGCCAAGAGACCCCATCCGCGGGCGTCCAGTACGAGCAACTCTGCTGTCCTCTTCTGGGACTGGCGACAGGGAGACGGTGCAGGGCTCACTGATAGAGGGCGTGTGTTTAAACTGGAAAGTTCGACAACCTCAATAAACGGCCATTCATGTGCAGAGCAGAAATACGAATTAAAAAAACATGAAATCTGTTAAAAGGGCCGCGTTTGTTTGGACAGATGGCTACAGAGTGGTTGGCGTACTCATCTCAGCCTGGCAACACCACAGCTTGTTTTGTATGCTTTTCAGTAAACAAATAAGAGAATTATTTAATAATCTGCATAATCGAGCATTAACACCAATGGGATGTTCATGTTGTCTCCTGTCAGCCCTGACAATTAGCTTTAAATGTGACTCTCCATTAAGCCAGGAGGACTCGGCTTGGCTTTCACTGCCATTACGGCACGACGCGATATCAGCTAAGACAAAAATACGAGGCGCGTGTGACACCGGCATCTTGTCATCGGGCGAGTCTGAGCAAAAGAACAACAGAGAGAGAGAACAGGAAACATGAAGCACGAACGGACTGCGAACTTAGGGATTCTACCATAAAGACCAAAAAGACAGAAAGTGACGGACTGCAAAACACAAAGAGCCACCGAGCAGGGGTGTGGAAAGACCCGCCATGAACATGTGAATCACGTGAGGGAGAAATGAGGCAGGCAGAAGTAAAGCTACTGCGCTATAGACAGACTGACAGGTGGAAAGGCGCTATATGAGAGAGAGACGGACGGGTGAACAGGTACATACAGAAAATATGACATAACAGGCAGAAATAAATACGGAATAGAGAGACCGACAGATAGATAGGAAAGGCATCATAAAATAAGTGAGAGGTGAGGCACCATATGATAGATAGATAGATAGATAGATAGATAGATAGATAAAAGGCACTATATAATAGATAGAGTGAAAGGCACTATATAATAGATAGATAGATAGATAGATGCAAAAGTCGCTATATAATAGATAGAGAGATAGATGCTATATGATAGATAGATATGAAAGGCGCTATATAATAAATAGATGTGAAAGATGCTATATGATAGATAGATAGATAGATAGATAGATATGAAAGGCGCTATATAACAGATAGATAGATACCATATGATAGATAGATATGAAAGGCGCTATATAATAGATAGATAGATGCAAAAGTCGCTATATAGATAGATAGATAGATAGATAGATAGATAGATAGATAGATATGAAAGGCGCTATATAATAGATAGATGTACAAGGTGCTATTAGATAGATAGATAGATAGATAGATAGATAGATAGATATGAAAGGCGCTATATAACAGATAGATAGATACTATATGATAGATATGAAAGGCGCTATATAACAGATAGATAGATGCAAAAGTCGCTGTATAATAGATAGATAGACAGATAGATAGATAGATAGATATATAGATGGATAGATAGATAGATATGAAAGGCGCTATATAATAGATAGATGTAAAAGGTGCTATTTGATAGATAGATAGATATGAAAGGCGCTATATAATAGATAGATAGATAGATAGATGCAAAAGTCGCTATATAATAGATAGATAGATGCTATATGATAGATATGAAAGGCGGTATATAATAGATAGATAGATGCAAAAGTCGCTCTATAATAGATAGATAGATAGATAGATATGAAAGGCGCTATATAACAGATAGCTAGGTAGATGCTATATGATAGATATGAAAGGCGCTATGTAATAGATAGATATGAAAGGTGCTATATGATAGATAGATAGATAGATATGAAAGGCGCTATATAACAGATAGATATGAAAGGTGCTATATGATAGATAGATAGATAGATAGATAGATAGATAGATAGATAGATATTCAGACCTCGTCAAAATTTAGATTTTGAACATGACTTCTCTGAACACGTGTTCAGTCGGTCATTATGGATTACTGAGTGTAGATTTATGGTCAGATCTTTTTTCAAATTAAATCCACAGGTTTAACAGGTATGCAGAAAGTGGCTGAATACTTTCTAACTTGTTTTGGTATGAAAATAAGTTTTAAAAAACGAAAGAAAAGATCCCATTTCTAGTACTTCTTCCTCACTTTCCAGAGCAATGCTAATGTTCAGAATATGTTAACATATAAAAACACTTCAAGATTATTTGCGTGCTCAGCAGGTTGGAATGCAGCATTTTGGCTTTATAGCCATTAAGCAAGTCTGAGACTTGGGAAGACAAACGCTGGTTTTGATTTTCAAAAAGTTATCAGGGGTGTGCAGAGTGCTGGTCTTCCACAACGCAGTTAGCGAGGAGTCACCTGTTAGCAGGACATCAGCTTCATGCAGATGACATAAACCCTCAAGTTTGTTCTCGAGCACCAACACAGGAGTCAATTTTTACTCAAAAGAAGCAAACCAATTCCCTAACCGGACTGTCACATCGAGTGTATCATGTTTCGAGGTTGTAAATAATAAAATGTGCAAAAATCTAACTGGGTCGAATACTTTCACTTTAACGTCATGTTCTTGTGTAATTCTGACTTCGGGGTAAGTTATTTATTTGGAATAAAGAAGACATATATTCTGAGATACACTACTGTGGTATGGCTTACCGCTCACGGAATCAGACAGTGGTGGCACGTTACATGTTGATTAACACATGCAAGTACAAATATTACTGTATATGTGACATTAAATAATGAGCCTGTAAACCTGCTCCATTTCAGTAGCCCCTCAAAGCTTCACTGCCAGGGTTCAGAAGAAGGGGCCTGCGCTGCCTCGAAAGCTTGCGTGTTGTAATCTGTTCAGTTAACCAATCAAAGGGGTCATTTTGCCTCATTTCTCATCGGACGGTCTTCAAAGACTGTTTTTTGGAACAATACCGCCCCCTGGTGTTCAATCTCAATGATCTTTCGCACGTGGTGGCAGCCAAACTTTGTCTCACCAGGGGTTAAATAAGAGAGAGCATGGAGAGAATAATAATAACAATACATTTTATTTAAAAGTGCCTTTCAAAATAGCCAAGGACACAGTACATTAGTATAAAATATTAAAACATATCATTAAACGGCCCAATATGTATACATCCATCCATCCATTTCCCAACCCGCTGAATCCGAACACAGGGTCACGGGGGTCTGCTGGAGCCAATCCCAGCCAACACAAGGCACAAGGCAGGAACCAATCCTGGGCAGGGTGAATATGTATACATAGTTAACAAATTAACAAAATATAACATAAAAAAATCGGGGTGGTCTCCCCTAAACTTTCTTGTATACACAGATACGGGGATGAATATTTGAGCAGTAAACCACAAGACAATTGTTCTATTTTAATATTATGTGCATTAAAGAACCACCAACAACACATCAAATCAAAATAATAATATATTGAACAATTATTATAAAAGTAAAGTTCAATAAATCAGACTCTGCAGCTGCTTGAATAAAAGGTAAAGTACCACTTCTGGTTAGCGGAAAGAGCTCAAAACTTGACAGAAATCTATGTTTTGTACTGAATACTTGTATGTAGAATTTGGTTGACCTAAGTGAAAGCACACTCAAATTATCGTGTTTACACACACAGACATAATTCCAGAAATGGTGTTTTCGGACTCAGGGAGGTCTAAAACGTTGAGATTCATCAAAACCTCAAAATGGAATTTTTCGACGATTACAATACTTCGTATACAAGAAAGTAAAAAGATAAGTTTTAAGTTTACATTTAAAGACAGAAAGTGAGGCACAAATGCAAAGCTCCCAATGATACCCTAAAACAGGGGTCCTCAGTCCCAGTCCTGGAGGGCCGTAGTGGCTGCAGGTTTTTGTTCTAACCCGGTTGCTTAATTAGAAAGCAATTCTTGCCAATAATTTAATCTCATGGCTTGTCTGTGCTTTAACTCTGCTATGTCCGCTCATTCTCATATCCTGGATTTTCTTTCCCTTTCTAAGGATCTCATCCAAATGATTTGAAGGCTAAAATGGAGGAGTAATCCTCAGTGCTTCACTTTTTTCTCTTCATTTTCCTCTCAAGTATTTAATTAAACCCAATAGTGCATGATAAATACACGCCGGTGTAAATGGTAACAAGCTAAATGGAGGAATGCTGGTCTCTTTTGTCATTTGCATCTTATTGTTAATTAGGAGCAAATTAAAAACCAAGAATATGGCTGTTTAAGTCTAAAATAAGCAATAAGGGTTCAAAATCTTAACAAGCGAGACCACTAAAGTGAAGTGGAAGTGTTACTCGAGCAGTAAGGGCTTCTTATTAAGCAACTGGGTTGGAGCAAAAACCTGCAGCCGCTGCGGCCCTCCAGGACTGTGACTGATGACCCCTGCCCTAAAAGCTCAATCACCCACCATACATAATCTGCACGGGGGGACGGTCAACAGCACAGAATGGGAAGGGTGAAGCGAGTGTAATGGAACCTACGGTGGGTTCGATAAGGAAAACAGATGAGGTGGGCAGACCATGAAGGGCCTTAAAATCTGTTAGAAGTTCATATTGGATGCAATATCGGTCTAGTTGTATAATTATGCCGTAGTTATACTCCCTCGTGCATGCTTCTCTTTTTTTATCCTGTTCTCTGTTACTTTAATGCACGCATCATCATTGTTGCATTATAACTTGCATTGTAAGTCACCTTGAATAATGGTGTCTGCTAAATTTAACAATAAATCAAGGACTTTCAGTCAACGAATTATTCAGCATAAGTGTGTCAGGAAACACGACGAGGGCTCCTTTATAACTACAGCAATACGCCTGTGCAGCGCCTCAACTGTCCCTACCAAGTTGGAAGTTTTCTTTCTTTTTAGTCATTCTGCAGTGTTTTTGAGAGGGGGTTGTTGTTCATATAGAATAACGTTCATTTATTTTAATCGAGTATCTATAGTGAGAAGTCAAGCAAAATGACACCTTTCATTGGGCAACTAGAAAGATTGCAATATGCAAGCTGGAACCTTCTTCAGGGGAGATGCAATTTAATGGATTACATCTTGCCTGAAGAAGGGGCTTAAGTTGCCTCGCTAATTAACTTCTTTTGAATTCATTTTAATTGACTTGTTTGTTAAGATTTGTTCCCCTGAATCGAGTAATTTCTTTCCTTAAACGGCACCCAAACAGAAATGTGAAGTGAGGGAGCCAACAGAAGACCACCTAAATCAGGGCCTCAAAAATTTCATTTCCGGCGCCGCATCCGAGTGGCAGCCTTTTCCAGCAGCTCCGTATATGACTTTATCTTTTTACCTTTTTATCTCTATTTTATCTATTTCACTGATCACTTCTACCACTTTCTTTTATGTGGAATTGCTCCCTGGACACTTTTTACTATTTTTACTATGTGAATTTCCCCTTGGGATTAATAAAGTATCTATCTATCTATCTATCTATCTAAACTCCTTCCACTTGCTTCATTAGGTGCTGATCTTGTCACTAATTAAACTCGTTCTTCAATTCCATGGCTTGTTGCTGCTCTCATTGCCCAATAGCAGACATTTCAGAAATTGTTGATTTTCTCTTTTCTAACAGCTCTGCTAAAATGTTATGTGGACCTGAGCAGATCAGCATTCTTGAGATCCTCACCTTTCTTAGTTTTCAGATATTGTATGATGGGCACCAGTTGTTTTGGTTAATTTTGTATCTCGTTGTTTGGCTGCTAATTAACAAATCAATCAATTAAGGGGTCTTCAAGAGCAAGTCAATTAAAATTAATTCAAAAGTTAAAGAGCAAAAACAAAGTTACTAATTAAGAATAGGTAGACCATCTTCTTAATTAGTGACCAGTTTTTTCAAATTAAGTCAATTAAAATGAAGTCAAAGTAAATTAAGACACGGACCCCTTAACTGATTTGTTTTTCTTAATTAACCGCCAAACAATAATGAGATACAAACTGAGCCAATCTGAGTACATCATACAAATATCGGAAAATAAAGAAAGATGGAGGTCTTAGTGATGTTTATCTGCTCAGGTCATCGAGGCAGTGCTCTAACAAAATCAAAAAAGTTTTTAGGAATTGATGAAGAATGAGAGCAGCAAGAAGCCATGGAATTAAATATCGGGTTTGATTAGCAGCAAGAATCGGCTTCTAAGTAAGAAACAAGCTGGAGTTTGTTGGCTCACTTCACTTCACATCTCATTTCTGTTTGGTTTCCCGTTAAGGTAAAAAAGAAGCAATTCAGGGGGTCCGAGTCTTAAAAACAAGGCAATTAAAATGATGGGAAAAGAAGCCAATTAACAGCAGAAAGTGAAAACCTGCAGCCACCGTGGTCCTTCATGGTCACAGTTGGACAGCCCTATTACATTGGCTTGCCATCATAGTCTTTCGAAGTCTGCGTAAAGAAATTTCTCCTCATTTAACAGGAGCCTGGTAAAATGGAAAAATAATATCATGAGGAAATAACTCCAACACTATCGACCATGACAGATCAACTGAAATCACCCACCCGTCACAGAATGAAACCCAAACTCCTTCTCCGGTGGCTAACACTGACAACCCATCGGATTCCGCAGTTCCCGCCTACGCGCTAAGATGCTGTCGCGTGACGATGACGTAATGTAAAGGCGCCCAGGAGCCAGCAGTTGCCGCTGAGCAGGGTGCGTGGCCGGACTCGCCCCTTTCACCGACAGTGAGCGGTGTAAACGATGTACGAAACAAATAAGGTTAGTGACGCTCTGCTTGTTCTTCTATAGGTCTCTCAGATTGTTGTGTGTGATGAAGTGAAATGGCTTGTCGGGTTTTCCACATCACGAAATTTTAACGTTTAAAATTAACAGATAAGTTAAAACTAAAGCGTCTTCCGAGGTTTTTCCTCTTCGTCGGTAGAATAGCCGTGGCTCGCCCTGTCAAGATCGCATAGCCGTGATTGCTGATGTTCAGGTTCGGCCATTCATGCTGGCGTTAATGTATTTTTATAGCTGTAATGTTTTCGCCATCTACCATATAGCGCTTAGCATTCATTATATCCGTCTCTATATGTCGCGTCGAATATTCCTAAGTAATAGAAATTAAGGCTTAACTGGCACACGTTTGGATGGATCGTGTTGAACCGGCAACAGAAAGACAATCATGATATTTTAGCCAATAATGTCCGTCCGTCCATCCATTTTCTAACCGCTTATACATTTCGGGGTCATGTGGACCACGGGGTTAAGCTTGACAGCATTGGAGGTGACGCAGGAACAAAGCTGGACCGGCGCTCTTCACTCACAAGACACCCACAGAGAGCAGATTTAGAGGCGAAAACGAACACAACAACATTTGTTTCTGTAGCGCATTATCGTACAGAACATGTAGTTCAGAGCTCTTCTAACGTCTTCTCGTAAAGCAAATCTAAGACCCATTAGGTTGACACAGAAGGTGAGATCAAGAAAATGAGAAGGAAATCGCAAAAGAGCCGAACAAATATCTCACCCAAGTGTTTGTAAAGAACGAAACAAAAAGTAAAGAAGTAAGAAGAAGTAAAAACAAGCGGTGAGCTCAAATTTAAGAATGGAAGAGTCTGATCAATACGCCGGAGGCTAATGAAACTGGTGGAATTTTAAACCAAATTGGGAAAATTTGAGCAGTTACTTCAGAAAGGAGAAGAGCTGGAGGACTGGGAAGTGGCAAATGTGACTTCAGTCTTCAAGAAGGGAGACAAAATGAATCCTCGTAATTACGGACCAGTAAGCTTTAGCATGCAAAATTGTGAAAATGAAAAGTACAGCAGTCAGCCAGCATGGGTTTATGAGAGGAAGATCGTGCCAAACCAGCCTTTTAAGTTTTTTTAATTTTTTTGAACAGGCTACTGTAACATTTAACAAAGCAAATGACATTAATTACTTAAACTTTCAAAAAGCCTACAAACCTGCAAAACTGGATCTGAAGTTGGTTAACTGACAGGAGACAAAGAGTACAGGTAAGAGGAGAATGCTCCACGTGGAGTGGGGTCCTTCAGGGGGTCTATCCTGGGTCCTTTATTTGTTCAGATTTAGTTTCTGACATTATGTTGTAGTTAGTAAACATTTGCATTCCACTGACGGTACTAAAGATGGAGAAATGGCAGACACTGAGGAGGCAGCAAAACAATTCAGAAAGATTTGGACAAGCGTCAGAACTGGGCAGGTTCTTAAAAGGAGTTTAATTTAGAAAAGTGCTGCACATGAGCAAAATGAAAGTCAATTATAAGTACAAGAGAGGAGACACTGGCCTACAGGGTGAAACCTCTGGAAAGGGTTTAGGCGTTTATGTTTACACATTTGCACCATCTAAGCAGTGCACAGAATATATTAAAAAGGCAAAGAAAATGTTAGGTTATAGCATAAAAACTGCTGAATATAATTTGAAAGCCATTATGCTTGGACTGTGTAATGCACTAGTGAGACTGCAGGTGGGGTATCTGTGTGCATTTCTGGTCACCACGCTGCAAGAAAGCCATAGCAGCACTTGAAGCTGTGCAGAAGAGAGCAACCAAGTGCATCATGGGATTTAAGGACCCGTCGTACTGTCTGTGACGGACTCTGAGAGTTAAACCTGTTTTGGTCTTGAGCAGAGTAGGCTGCATGGGGACTTAATCCAGGTCTTCAATATTCTCAAAGGCCTTGATAAAGTGGATCCAGCAGAATTCTTTCAGCTAAATGGTGAATCGTGTAGTCCAGGACATCAGTGGAAATTCAGGGCAAGTGCTTTAGGACTTAAGGCTGGAAGAACTTCTTTATTATACATAAAAAGTTGTGTGAACTACCGAGGCATGGAGATTAAGCAGAAAGGATCTGGATGATATGTTGGGCCAGCTTATCTATTAGGTAAACAAGTGAGCTTGATGGACTGAATAATCTCCTCTCCTGTGTCAAATTTATTTTCTTAAGTTAAAAAATAAAGAGAGAATTGCAGGGAACAATAAATGAAATATAAAGAAAGAAATGTAAGTTTATATTTAATTTATCTAATACAGATAAAGAAGTAAAGCTGTATTAATGTTTGAGTCCTTAAGTATGGATTCAATTACTAAATGTATTTTTGAAGTCTCCAGTAGTTTTATTAGTAAGTCTGATACTATGGTCATATGGCCAGGGAGGACAGGAAAATAAAATTCCAGCTGGTGCGATGCTGGAGAAAATAACTCTGCAGGGGTTCAAGGCTAAAAGACCAGCCAGCCCCCACTGATTGTTCTAGCAAGCCTAAATATGCTGAAGTAGTCCTTTATTGCTATTATGCGCCATCTTTTGAGATTAGATGCAGTTAGTCTCATCACAAACTGGAGCCCCCATATTTCTACCAGAAATCACAGGCCGCTATGGAGTACTTTGATCAGACAGCAGTGGCACAGGAAGCTGCCACACAAAACTGAGAGAAGTAGGGGGTCACAAACACTTATAATGTACAATATTGCCGTACATATTCTAATCTTATTAGAACTGGCACAAAAAGAAAGCAACTATTAAAATATGCAAAAGCCAAATTAAATGAGTGGAGTTTAGGTGTTTTTCCAAATGTCCCACTGTATTAGCCCGGCAAGTCGTTATTGGTAAAGCTTTGCTGTTTTACACTGAAAATCTGGAAAGGTCGCCTCACCACTTCTTATATGCTTAGCCCTTGGAATGATTAATAAACTAGCACTTGGGGATCTAAGATTACGACTGGGAATGTAAAGAGGCAGGTATTTCAAAATATAAGGTCCGGCATGATTTTTTTAGAGCTTTACATATCATTAATAGTATTTTAAAAATCAGTTTTAAAGAAAACGGGTAACCTTTGTTGCTGCTGCATTCTGAACTAACTACAGCTGATTTCTGTCTGTCTGCCTGTGTTCAGTAGTCCTTTTAGGGTGCATTACAGCAATCTAGCCTGCTAAAGACGTAAAGTGTGATTTAATGCTTCAGCACGTGAGATGCCTGAGCTCTCTGAGCACTGCAAGTAAAAGCGCGGTTTTGATAGTACAGTTAATATGTGATTTGAAGTTAAGATCTGAATCCATAATAACGCCTAAGCCCTTTACATCTCGCTGGATTTGAAAAGTCAGGTGATCAAATGTGTCGGGGATGTAGAAGGAAACCCCCCAGTGAAAAGAAGATTGCGTCACCTCCACCTGATGATGTACGCACTGCAGTTATTAAAATATGTACTCAGCTTTTAAATCCGATTTTTCATTTTACTGAGCAGTGCATCTTATTAATCACATTAAAGGAGTTGGGACAGAAGGGCCAATGTGCCACAGAGAGATGGGAGGGTAAAACATTAAATAAATTGGCAGCAATCCTCTAAGTTAAGGAATATATTGTGGTGTTTTTTTATATCCATCTTGTAAATGTGTCTTTATAGTCTTGACACTCATATGACGTGATAAATTACTGTACTTGTCACAAGTGACACAGGAGAGTTAAATAAAACCAGCCCAACAAGTTTAGGGATTGCATTTTTTTCTCATCTGGGAGTAAACTTCTTAAATATGTTTATCTGAAAGCAGCTTTTTAAAGTGTGTTTCTTATTTTAGGAGGTTGGGGCTGTTCCTGGATTTAAATTCTGGTACTGTTTACTCTCGTTGTGTTTCCTTCCATACCCCAAACAATAAATGTGATGAGTCAGAGTTGTGTGTTTTTGTGTGTCAGAGTAATGGATTGGAATCCCAGCTGGGGTTGGATCCTGTCTTATACCCAGTGCTGCTGGGATGGGCTTCATCTCTCTGCGTCTCTGTACTGATATAAGCTGATTCAGAAAAGAATAAGGTGACAACAGCAAATTTTGAAAAACGAACAACTCATTCCTGAAAGACCACAGGGACATATAAGAGCTGATTTAAACATGTTGTGCCTGACCTATGCAGAGAAATAGCACTAAAACCATACTAGTTTAGTTTTTTAACGCACTTCCCATGAGCAGCAATACAATTTGTTATAACGTCTGGCTTGTGCCACCATTCTTCTGTGGCCGACTTGATGTCACAAACGAGGTGGCCTTCTAAATTCAGTGCCAGTGGTAGACACACAGGGCCGTGGCTGAAGGTTAGGGTGGATGTGACGCCTCCTGCACCCACACCTTCACGTCTCACTTCTGTTTGGCTGTCATTTAATGAAGAAAAGAATTCAAAGGACTGAATCCTTAGAAACAGGGCTATTAAAATGACGGGACAAGAAATTAATTAGCAGTGAAATCCGGTCACTGATTAGGAAAAGGGTTAGAATGAAAACCTGCGGCACTCTAGGCCTGGAATACGACACCCCTGGGCTAAATGAACCAAACTATGGGAGCAATTGCTGCTGCAGAGTTTGGGGAAAAAACAAATTCACCAAACAAATGTGGTGTGAAAGGCCTGAAGGCGATTTTTGGCCATCTGGCAGTTCCACTGTTTTAAGTGTTAATGTTTGTAGTGTGCCACCTTTTGGAATGTGTTTCGCAATGCATGTAGTTATAAAATGCATTCTTTTTTTTTTTATTCCAACAGATGGCACATCACAAACATGAACACTGTTGTTGAGAATCCTGTAGCAAATGAGGAGACAAATTGACTGTAACTTAATAAAGGACAATTTAAGTAGAAAAAATATAGAAAATAAAGTATGATGGGCGGCATGGTGGCACAGTGTTAGCGCTGTGACCCTGTGTTAGGATATAGTGGGTTGGATAATGGATGGATGGATAAAGTATGATAAAGAGAATGCTAATGTCATTTGAGTTCTTTAAACATGCTGGTGTAATTAAAGTAGCAAAATGCGGACAGGAATAGTTAGTCTAAGTAATCAATAAATTCTATTAACAGTTGCTTAGGACTCATGTTTGAGACCCCTGCAGTCAGACCATGAAAGCCTACTGATGGTCACACTGAGGGAAGCAGGTAATGGTTTTAGTACTTCCTCTGTCGGCAGGGGTGGGCAACGTCAGTCCTGGAGGGCTGCAGTTGGCTGCAGGTTCCAACCCAATTGCTTAATTAAAAACCAATCCTTGCCAGTCTTGGACTTTTTTATTTTATGGCTTGTTAGTGTTTTTAACTCTGCATTCTTAGGTTCTTATATCGTAATTTTTTTTTTCCTTTCCAAAGATTTCGTCCAAATGAGTTGAAGCCTAAAATGGATGAGCGACTTTTTCCTTTTAATTGTTTTATTACACCAGATTGTGCCTGATGAATCCACACAGGTGTGAATGAGAACAACTTAGAGGGAGAATTGCTGGCTGTTCTTTCATTTACATCTTATTGCTAATAAGGAGTTATTAAAAACACTGAATGCAGCTGTTCAGGACTAAAATAAGCAATTAAGGGTGGGGAACCTTAACAAGTGAGACCACTAAAATGAATGCAGAAAAACATCACTTGAGCAATAAGAGCTTCATCAGCAATAAATGACTCCTCATTAAGAAACTGGGCTGAAACAAAAACCTGCAGCCGCTGTGACCCTCCAAGACCCTGACTTTCAGCTGGGTTTATTTCCTATTTTTTTCTGTTCAAAATGTCCTTCATTAGATTAGGTTACTAGCAAAGACAGATAATGGCAATTTTTGATTTTTTTTTTTTTATTATTCTATCTCTTGTCCTATGTTTACCTTCCCTTTATATTTACGTGTGTGAACGTCTCTTCACCGTCGCTCCCCCTCTCTAGTGCATTCCCATAAAGCCTGTTTTTCAGGTTCTGTCATTACCTTTGAGAGGCATCTTTCTCACCTCCTGTCTGGTTTTATGCTTGCAGTCTTTGAAGGCGACTCTCAGCAAGCCTCTCATGCCTTTACTCCTCCTTGTGCATCTCTCATTTCCTCTTTCGTCGAGTCGCCAAAGCCAAACTGACCAGTTGGATTGCTGAGAGGGACTGGACACCCAGACCTTAGTGTTTTATTACATAGTAGATGGTGTTGGTTGTACGCACCATCTGCTGGAATGAAAAATGCAATGCTTTTCTTTAGTATATGCAACAAAGACTTTTTTGTGTTATCTGCTCAGTTGTAACAAAAATGACGATTTGAATTTTGCATTCAAAGGTAATAAACATTACCATGACATTGAATGTTCACATACAGGGAACATTTTTAATATTGGATTGCTAGTGCTGTTAATATAAGCTAATGGATATGTAAAGTGCATTCCCAGACACATTAACTGGTTAACTGTCTATTTTCCTTGCCACCTTATCAGCTGTGTAGACCACCTAAAACTTGTGCCTGGCCTGTCTCCGTACTTGAGACCCTGTTTAAGACATCATGGGTTGGGGTGGTAAGCTCACAGGGTGTGTAACATCTCAACAACTGAGCAGTAGTCTTGTCTAATCTACTCTTGACTCAAATACAGTTGTAGCCTGCATTCATTATTTATTACTTTTTACTTTTTCATTTTTTGAATTAATGTCTTGATCTACTGTCTTTCTTTCTTAAGATAAAATAGACGTTGCTTGAGAGATGTTTAGCTGATTTTCCTGTGCTTGGTTTTCATTTATTTGGATGAAAAAGTGTGGACTGCTGACACTTCTTACGTTTTGTGTTTTTCTTTCCAGAAAAGGTTGTGATTCCAGCAGGAAGGACGAAACCTCTGGGGATTATGAGTCAGCACATCCGGAGAAATGAGGATACCAAAATTAGCCCTCGCCTTTTTTTTTCTCTTCTGTGTGGCGCTATACGTGATGTATATCAAATGGCACATTGAAGCTTTACCTCTCACAGACTCCAAAGACTACCTGAAATTAAAAAATGACCCAGATAATCTTTGCCTGCCCATCTCAGAAGAAGACAGTCGTCATTTCCTGTATGGAATTATGTTTGACGCCGGAAGTACAGGAACAAGGATCCATATTTTTAAATTTAAACAAATGCCAAACGGTATGTTGGACCCAAGAAGAGTGCTGCGTGATATCTGTGGTTGTTTGCTTGCAGTGTTCGGTGGTTTGCTTTCGTATATCCTTGCCTCGTAACTGACATTGCACGCTTAATGTTTGTGACCTTTTCATTGGAGTAGCAAGTAAATATCATTTTATAAGGATGGATTATGGTCATTCTTCTTATGACTAATTTAAATACCTTAGCTAAACGGAGTACTTCAGTATTTTGTAGTGTCAAAGTATATTAAGGTGCACAAAAGCCCTGAAGTAGCACAGTTGAAAATAACACAACGGAAAGGACAGGAGTTAGGCAGTGCTGATAATAATTTGAATGTAAAATACTTGTTTCGTTTGTTTTTCTTACAGATTCCCCAAAATTGGAACATGAAATATTTAAAGCTATAAAACCTGGCCTATCTGCTTATGCAGATGATCCTGAAAAAGTAAGTGTGGTAATTTATTTGGATAGTGGTGGAAATCGAAGCCCTTGAATTACATCTTCATAATATGCATTCACGTGACACCTAGAGGGGCTACAGATATGATTCACAATGAAATGGTCATCAAGTCTTCCAAATAGCTTTTCAGTGTATTTAGTTTACAGCATTATTTTCCATTACGTAAGAATGTAGTTATTTGAAAAAGTTAGTACACCCCATGAAATGTTTCTTTTTTTTCTTTTTTAACATATGTGGGCAAACTGTATCAAGATTTGGTCTTCATTTCAACAGTATCTGTGGATTAAGGTGATGTTATCTAACAAAACATCAGACCACATTTACTTTTTGTTGTTCGTTGTGTAATTTAAATAAACATAAATTCAAATTTGGCCTGTGGAAAAAGTAAGTACACCCTTAACATTTATCATGACCTCAAATTAGAATTATGTGCAAATGATTAGAAGATCATGGGCGCGGGTCGTGTCTGGACCTGTCCAGACATTTAGTTTGGTTCGTTAAAGTTTGTGTTGTTACCATGCTGTAGAGTGCAGCTGGGGCGCCTCCACACTGGGAGGACCAGGGGAGCAAGCGTAGCCAGAGCGTTACCTCCCCCAGGATGCTAAATGGCAACTCCCCTGGGTTGCAGCGGTGCGTGGACTCCCGCAGGGCTTCATGGGAGTTGGAGTGTGGTGCAGCCCTGTTGGGCTCCGCAGGCACCGCCAGGGGGTGCTGCAGCAGGATCTGCTGGGTCCTTTTGGGTAGTTCTTCTGCCACACCCAGAAGTGCTGCCGGAAATAAGTCATCAGGCACCTGGAGCACTTCCAGGTGCCTTATAAAAGGAGCCAGCAGCCACTACTCAGGGAGCCGGAGTCGGGAGGAGGACAACGAAACTTGACCCGAGGAGTGGAAAGGAGAAGAGAAAAAGAAAAGGAAGACCATTGTGTTGGTGCTGTGCCTGTGCTTTGGAGTGTGTTATGCCTATGGGAAACAGGGAAGGCATTTCCCACGAGGAAAAAAAAGAAAATTAAAACGTGTGTGCCTTGAAATTGTGTCCCACGCTTGTCTATGTCCGGTTCAGCTGGCAGTGCCAGCCTGGGTGGTCCACACATGCCTAGACAAAAAGAGCTCTTGTTAAAGTACATAAGAGATAGTTATGAATCTGTTAAGGGATTTAAAAAGATCTCCAAACATTTGTAAAGCTGAAAGATCAGCTATAAGTGGAGAAGATGTCAAGCAACTGCCAAATTGTCCAGACCAGACTGCCCAAGCAAGACCAGCCCAAACATAAATTGCTGAAAGAAGTCTCAAAAAATTTCATCATGGGACCTACAGGTAGCTCTCGCCACTGTTGATGTCAAAGTGTATGAGCCTACAATAAAAATGGGGCTGCATAGATTAGATGCGAGGTGTGCCAGAAGGAAAGAACACCAGGACAAGACTGAAGTTTGCCAGTGAACACCTAGACAAAGACCAGGGCATCTGAGGCGCGAGACAGAGAGAGTGTTATCTGGCCACAGTACCAGAAGGCATGTTGGACAAAAACCACATTTGACCAGGAGAACCTGACAGCAATTGTAAAGCGCGGTGGTGGCGGCAGCAGTAGTGTTCAGTCTTGGGGCCGATTTGTTGCATCAGGGCCTGGGTAGCTCGCCATCTTACAATCCACTATGAATTCTTCATTGTACCAGAGGGTGCACAAGGATGATGTGACACCATTTGTCAGAAGATTGACGCTGTATAAGCCTGTGCTGTAAAAAGCCCGTAGTCCTAGAAACTATTGAAATTGTCAGAAAAAAAATTGGAGGTTTCGTTTTGCCGACACACTCGCCTCACTTGTGTATTAGCAGCGGGAGGAAAAGTAAAAGGGATGCCATTTTGCTGATGTGCTCTCCATATTTCAGTATTAGCGGCTAAGCAAGTGACTCTTTGTTTGGAAGCTTCAATTTGCCGACATGCTTGCCTCTCTTGTGTATTAGCGACTAAGCAAGTTTCTGTTTCCTCTGAGGTGGAGCCCTTGCCCCAACTCCACCTCTCACTTCTGGGCCAGACAGACACACTTCCAATAAATTTTATATATATATATATATATATTGTGACAGTAGATGGAGCTATACCAGCACTTAACCCAGCACAGACAGACACGAGGCACACTTACACAAGTTCGCGCTTTTTATTTTCAGTTCTCTTCTTTACAGTCCTTTGCACTTCACACACCGTTTACAAATTACCACAAATATAACTCAGTCCTTTCCTTCCTTCCTTCTCTGCCGCCCTCACTCCTCCACTCTCAAGCTCTGTCCTCTGCCTCCCGACTCCGGCTCCCTGAATGGAGTGAGGCGGCCCCTTTTATAATGCACCTGGATGTGCTCCAGGTGCTCCCTGGTGTGGCGGAAGTGCTGCATACCATGGCGGCTTAAACATCCAGGTGCCCCCGGCGTTGGCCATGGGTCCCCACAAGGTTGAGCTTCCAAGCTTTGTTCCGGTGGCCCCAACACCCACCAGGGTGGCTGCCCTCTTGTGTTCCAGGGAAGGTACTGCTCCTCTCCTGGTCCTTCCATCCTCCAGGCATCCCAACTGGGCATGAGCCCCAGCCATCTGCCACTAATATATATATATATATATATATATATATATATATTATAATATTTTTTTTAATATGTAAACTAATTTGGGCAACATTGTAAGATAAATACCCTCACATAGGATTTTAAGCAAACGGGATCATTTTTCATGTGTCTTATTATGCTCTGTAAGAAATGACCCACATTAATCTTCTGGTTTAACCGTTTTGGTAAGTATATGAGTCCACATATTCTTTATCATTTTATTGAAAAGAGAGATCATTTAGTCTTTATTTAAGAATTTCAGACCTTTTATTTCTCTGTCCTTGTTAATTGTCTTTGTCAGGCTTGGCTGTGGCAGATTATAACCTTACTGAGGTTAGTTATATTTTAGACATTTCTTATATTTCATATATTGTACAAGATACACAATCAGACAGGACTCTTGTAGTTTGAAGGAACACTTTTTCAAAAGTCATTTTTGTTTGTTGATTTTTAGTGCACTGCTGGAATCGAGGAACTCTTGATCACTGCGAAACAGACCATTCCCTGTTCACGTTGGAAAAGCACTCCTTTAGTACTGAAAGCCACAGCCGGGCTTCGCTTGTTACCAGATGAGAAAGCAGAAGACTTGCTCAACCAGGTGAGGTCTTTGAAGAGAGACAGGCAAAGTAGTTTTGAATTAAAAATGAATACACAACTAAGGGAGACTATTGCAAAGTAGTATGCTGGTCTTTTGGGGTGTTTTCACTTGTTCTAAATAACAAAATAAATGAAGTGGTTTCATTAATATTTACATCACATTTGTTTTTTGCACAGGAGAATGTGAAGAGTGTGTACAAGTGTAAATACTTGGCAATATGGTGGAATTTGTTTTTCTTTTCATGACTATTTAACCCAGGAGTGTCAAACTCTGATCCTGAAGGGCCACATTAGCTACAGGTTTTTTGTTCCAGCCACTTTCTCCATTAGTCACCATTAACTACTGCTAATCAAACTTCTTTTGTTTAATTTTAATTGAGTTCTTAATACTAGGACTTTGTAATTATTTCTTTTTTTATTAACTAGCAGGTAAACAAAAGTGAAATTCAAAGCAAGCCAATATATGGCCAGCCAATATATGACAGGGAATCACAAAATCCAACCGATTTCTTAATTCTTGTTTAGCGAAACCTTTAATTAATTCAGTGGATTGTTGGTGCTCGTATTCACTAATCTGGCCAGAATGCATTGATTGTGGAAGGACTAGAGGAGACAGAGTGGGCTCAGGGTATTATCTCTATATCTATATGTAATGTATATGTATGTGTAAGTACTTCTACACTACTGGTCTAAAGTTTATAACTCCAACTGTGCTTTAAGACAGACAGGGCATTGTAAAGTAATCAATAGAAGGTGGGACACCTGTGCAAATTGTTAGCCTCAACTTGCAAGGCTTCATTAGCTTTATTTGCTACAGAGCATCTGTAGGTTGTAACCTATTAGTTGTTTCCTGAAGAAGGCCCATTTATAATAGTCTGAAACTTCCTTTTTTATTTCAGTTTTTGCTAACCTAAACTTTATATTTAAACCTCTGGCAGTTTAATGTTTACCTTTTCACCATTTTAGGTCATTCATTGAATTTCATCTGATTAAATTTGAAGAAAAACTGAGGTGTTCTGAAACTTTTTTGACTTTTGATCCAGTTTCAGTTTTAATCACTGTGTAACACTCAATTAATTTCAAGTAAAAAATTTGCAATAAGGAAATATATTAAACACAGAATATCTTCCCGCAGGTGAGAAATGTTTTCCAGAAATCTCCATTTCTAAACAAAGCTGACTGTGTTTCTATCATGGATGGCACTGATGAAGGTAATATTTTTTTTTTGTATTGATACTCTGTGACTTTCTTTTGCTTGAGATATTGTCTTGGTGACAACAATAATCTTATAGCCATTTTCTCCATCCTTTGTCATTAACATTGTCCCTTACGTTTATTATTATTGTAATTTCTTTAAAATATTGCTTAGTAAAATGTAGGTAGTCATTTACCGTATCCAGCTGCGGCAGAGTGGCACACTATTTTAATATGCTGTTTATGTTTCTGAGCTATAGTATTCTGGTTTTGTTCATTTTTCATTTCCTCTGCTCTGTGTGTGTGTGTGCTGTTGGTGTGATGTGGCTTTTTATTTATCACTGAAGTTTGACTTTAAACTCATTCCCAGGAGTGTTTTTCTGATTAAACTGAACATTTCAAAGCTGACATTATTTTCAGGTGGAGATAAAAACTTTTCATTTTTAAACATTCTCCACATGAATGTATTGCTGTGTTAAGCACTCACTGAAATAAGAGTGGGTTTATAATGTATGAGGCATGTATAAAGTTCCTCTTGAAGTTCAGCATATTCAACAGTTTGGCACCACAACAGTCCTGATGATTATGCACAGCCATTCAAATTTTTCTGTGTAGTAGTCTTTTTTTTTAATATAGAGAATGTCCCCACAAATTAGCAACATTGGTTTAAGTATTTAAATTTAAAACACATTTAAGTTCTAAGGAGAAATGTTTTTTGAGGCCTTCACAATCGGCTAAAGATAATTTGGTTACTGGCCAGATCAAACACCCACGCCAACAATTGTCCCAAACGTTATGGTGCCCTGAAATGGGTGGACCATGAAGAATAAGTGTTGTTTGACCAACATGTTTGTGAATCCCCTTAAATGAAATTCTGCAGATCTGAACTGTTTGATTTTCTAACATTAAACTGTAGAGCAGAGAGGTAAGTCAAGGAAAAATGGGTCTTTGTCCTGAACATTATGGAGGGTCCTGTACATGTACACATGTAGGCCATAGCCGTCTTTGAGCGGCTTACTGTGTTTCTCAACTTGCACCATTTCATTTACAAAATAAGAAGACCGGGCCATCTATGATACAAAAGCCCCCCTGCCCCAATTGGTACACAACTGACTCTGAGGAGCTGGTTATAAAGAGGCTGTTATTTGTTGTTGTTGTCTTCTTCTTAACATCTAAAGCAATTCTTTTTCAGGTATTTCTGCGTGGATTACTGTGAACTTTTTATTAGGTAAGTCATTGTTTAACTCTTGTTCGATTTAAATGTTTAAAATTATTCACAATGGTTTACACTAGAGGTGGAATTTCTGTGGTATTCTAAATATTTGTACATTCCAATAGTGAGAAGTCAAGCAGAATGACACCTTTTATTGGCTAACTAGAAAGATCACAATATCCAAGCTTTTGAGGTAACTCAGGTCCCTTCTTCAGGCAACATGTAATCAAAGAAGTGTGTCATTCTGCTTGACTTCTCACTACATCCATCTTCTTATATATAAACGTCTACGCGTGGAAGTGTGTGTGTCTGGCTTGGAAGTGAGAGGTGGAGTCAGGGTAAGTGCTCCACCGCCAAGAAAACAGAAAACACACTTAGCTGGTAATAACACAAGCAAGGCGAGAACATCAGCAAAACAAAACCTCAGAAGAAAGAGAAGCTAACAACGGCAAACTGGTATCCCTTGAGTATGAAATGAGCATGTCAGCAAAACGAATCCTCCTAGGATAGAGACGCCCAGGGTAGTTATTTTCAATTACCTGGCATTTCTACGTTTCAGTTTTTTTTTTTTTTTTTTCTGACGATTTCAATAGTTTCTAGGAAAAGCCCGGGCTTACACAGCTACTCTTTTATAATACACTACTGTGGCTTTCTGTTTGTCTGTCTAGGATTTTAAATCGCCTGTAGTTCGCAAACTGTTTGACCCATTGACCTGAAATTTGGTACACATATACTACGTGACGTCTGCTGTCCACTTTCAGGGTGATGATTGACCTCCGAGGTCAAAGGTCAACCCAGGAAGGTCAAGGTCAAAAATCAGATAACCTGTAGCCTGAAATTTGGTACACATATACTATGCTAAAACTCTGCACTACAGCTTTATATTAAAAATGAAGAGTTTTGGAATTATTCCTCTTTTTATTTTACTGTACAGTATAATCAACTCTCAGCAGGATGGCCATGTGGCACATACATACAGGCGCCGTTCTCATCCCTACCACCTTTGCCATCACTTCCCCTACCTCTTCATATCTTAAATCATTCTTGAGGCAGATTGAAGACTTAAGTGTCAGCTTAAGTGAAAAATTAAGGAAAACATACTAAGTAATTGCAAAACAAAAGCTGACTTAATCAGCTTTAACGCAAAAAGATGGCCGACAAAAGAAGAGAAGAAGCGGGCCGCTAGGGTGGAGAGAAGAGCTGCTCAGGAAGCAGCAAGCGCATCAACCTCTGAGCAGACGAATGATAAACGTACAAAGAAAGAAAGAGGATGAAAACTATAAATCAAGTGTATTCACTGCACGTTATCATGCAGTGCACCGTTACTAGTAATGGCTAACACGGTACAACACCCTAATAATAATGAGAAATGTAAATTACAAAAAAAAAAAAAACTTACCATATATACTCACGTATAAGTCGGGTCTTGAAACCCGAAAAATCGATCATAAAATCAGACCCCGACTTATACACCATTCAAAAATGCGACACTTACATTTTTTTATTTATTTTTTTTATACATCTTCTTGCCTCCTCCAATCTCTCACCAGTTTCTCAGACACGTCAAATTTTGTTGCAGCTGCGCAATTACCAATTTCTTTTGCTTCTTCAACGACGTTTAATTTAAAACCAGCTTCATATTTTCTTCTGATTGAACGCTCCATTGTAGATAAAGGATGCTGTTACAATAAAGGTGTATGAGGATGTGAGATACAGAAAACACAAATCAGTGCAAATGTTGCTTTGGAATAGTTTGGGTATTACCATGTGGTCACGTAGGCACAATAGAGAGAGTGTGTTGGGGGTTAGGAGCACATGCTGATACAGCGCATTGCCGCACCCACAGGCTGTGTGCTCTGTGGTTCTTCTCTCAGGTGGGCGTTCGCATATCATAATTTCTTGGACCAGTAGCATGAGTTTTCCGCATTCAACTTATACAACCAACATTATAAAATACCAGAAATTATACGGAAAATGAAGTCCCGACTTATCCGTGAGTATATACGTCATTAAGATGTAAAAGGTAACTGAGTTGATCAAATAAATATCTTTTTGTTTCATTTATTTTAAAGATGTTGTTTTTATTTCTAAGCCTTATTACTCCTTTTTGTGTGTTCTGATATTTTTCTCAGGACGTTGTCATTCACTGCACTGTTGTTGTGTTAGTCTGTTATACACAAAGCTTTAAAATCTTTGCCACAGAAAACCTGTGTTTGGTAATGCATTGTGAGCAGAAGATAAATATTTGATTACTTGTAAATCAACCTGTATAGAGTATTGGAGAGCTTGAGGAGGGAGTGCTGTCTGTTACTAATGGCGCTGCTTGAATGAGGCAGATTGCACATGGGCCTGTTGACTTAGTGCTCTGTTATTTCAACGGCTTTTTGGCAGCACTCATTGACTCTTACGAGGTCACTGCTCTGTATATTCTCTCAGAAATCCTTGCCAAGGTTAAGATAACTGGCCACTTGAAGTCTGCCTGCCCTCCATGAAACCTCTGATCTGAAAATGTTGCTCAGTGCCTTCTAAAACTGGCTATTACTGAATGTACACAAACTGCAGCTTTTCTGTTCATTATTTAATATAATAAACAAATCTCGGCTGATTCATGTGTTGTTTTTCAAGCCACCTGTTTTGCTTCTTGTGTTTTCTTATCTGATATGTTCCAAATGTCAATGATTTTCGCCTTAGGCAGTTTGCATGGCTCGCAGCAGAGAACTGTTGGCATGCTTGATATGGGAGGAGGTTCTACGCAAATAACATTCTCTCCACAAGATGAGGTGAGATTTATATTTTGCATTTCTCGTAATAACTAAAGTGTTCCATGAGTTTATTCTAAATTTCTGAGCTGTGTTATCCCTTTGGGATAATTTTGTAAACTTATTTAGATTCTTCTTCTCCTTTTGCTCTTTGTAGTCCTCAGGCTTTTGTCAACCTTGCCCTGCCTTATAATTATTATCATTTAGCACAATACCTCCTCTGGAAAAAATGTCATTTCTTACTGTCACAAGACAAAGCAACTACTTGTATGGCTAGATTCTTGAGAAGGCATGGAGAAAGTCCTCTAGGGGTGTGAATCTTAATCCAGCCATGGGAGTTGTATGGTTTAGCTGATTGATATTCAAGGAGCTATGAAGGGGGTGTAATGACTTGCCATCACACAATATGTTCTTGATGGGATGTGCACCTGTCTTGTGAAGTCTGTATCTTTACTTAATTTTGCATCCCACTGGATAGACCAGGGGTCCTCAATCCCAGTCCTGGAGGGCTGCTGGTTTTTGCTCTAACCCGGCTGCTTAATTAGAAAGCAATTCTTGCCAATAATTTAATTTCATGGCTTGTTTGTGCTTTAACTCTGCTATGTCAAGTCATTCTTGTATCCTAGATTCTTTCCCTTTCTAAGGATATCATCCAAATATTTTGAAGGCTAAAATGGAGGAGTAATTCTCAGTCCTTCACTTTTTTCTCTTCACTTTCCTCTGAAGTATTTAATTAAACCCAATAGTGCATGATAAATCCACACAGATGTAAATGGTAACAAGCTAAATGGAGAAATCCAGGTCTCTTGTCATTTGCATGTTATTGCTAATTAGGAGCAAATTAAAAACCAAGAATACAGCTGTTTATGACTAAAATAAGCAATAAGGGTTCAAAATCTTAACGAGCAAGACAACTAAAGTGAAGTGGAAGTGTTACTCGAGCAATAAGGACTTCTTATTAAGCAATTGGGTTGGAACAAAAACCTTCAGCCACTGCGGCCCTCCAGGACCATGACTGAGGACCCCTGGGATAAATTGTTGTGAGCAGTAGGGTTGCCAGTTTAAGGAATGATGGATATGTCTATATGGCAGGAACCAAACTGCATAAAGGAACTTCCAGGTGCTTTCATTTTATTTTAATCTAAAGCTACAACTACTTTGGTAAACAATTTTTATCCTCAAAAGTAATCCCAGAGACAGACACAAATGGTTACCCTTTGTCAGTTCACAGTGAGGTTGAGCGTGAGTTAGAAGGCAGTGCTGCGGATTGACAAAACTTAAAAAGCATGTATTCTAGAGGATCAGCCATTATATCTGAAGGCTGTCGAGGACTGTGATCAGATAAATCTGTTATCAAATATTTTTATATAACCTTAACATTGTGATTTCCTCAGTGTTTGAAAAGCTGAACATATTTAGCATGTCAAAGTCTGATGAAATGTTTTAGAAGATAAAGGAATGATAGGATCCCCAGTAAGCACTTCATTGATCTTCAATTGCAGACCAGTCAGAATTCTTCATCATTAGAATTCTAAAATGCTGCTCAGTGAACATTTTACTTGTGTAATTTTATGTTGGAAGCAACAAGCAAGCATCTGCTTGACGTAAATGAAGGTTAAGGCAAAGTTACATAAGAAAGTGCTTTGTGGATTGTTAAGCCATCCTTTTTAAGTGTGGTATATCTCAGTGTGGTGTACTGTGTGATTCTTTAACTTTGATTCTTGGCTTTCACAGGTGACCATCCAAACCTCTCCAGTAGATTACATTACGTCTTTCCAGATGTTTAATAACACCCACACGCTGTATTCACACAGGTAAGTGATGTAAAGCATGAGCCACCACTGAACCCCCGTGTGAATCTGTACCATTTTTTTTCTTAGTAGTCCTTTGCTCTGACTGTAGGACTGCAGATTCTGCGCAAGTTGAACTGTGCACGATGCTCTCTTCATGTTAGTACGGAGTGTATTAATGTTCAGGGGTTTTGGTGCTTATAGCAGGAGGTGGGGACCGTCAGGTAGCATAGTAATGAAACATTTTAAATGCATTCCTTTTGTTCTGTAGTGTGGAGTTAATTAACAAAGTCAAGGCTGAGTACAGCACTATGGCATTTGTTCAAAGTTGTATGAGTGAGAAACAGACATGAGACGACTCTTACAACCTTTTTAGAGGTACAAAAAATTGCAGTTCACTCTCTACTGCACAGAAGAACAGAAGCTGAGTATGTCTAATGGCCGCTGTCATTCTTAATAAATTGTGTCCACCTTTGAAAACAAAGAACCAGTTTGACTACTCACAGTTTCAAGAAGTTACAACCCCCAGGGTCATATGTTCACAGCATAGTTAAGTAAATGCCCCTAAAGTACTTGGCAGAAAACAAGGCCTACAAAGGCAAAGTCAAGTTATATAGGAAACCGTCATGTTTTGGTAATGAGATCCATAAGGCTGACTGCTTTGAGACACAGGCAGGCATCTACTATAAACAGTTCAGTATAATCAGCACACTTAGGGTGACCTCTGAAGGAAAAAAGGCAGGAGATCACCTTTGCAGGTGAAGCTGCTCCAAGAGAACTTTCGGCCCTGCAATCAGCAGTGCAACTCACATACAATCCATCTACAGCAGTGGGTCTCATGCTCAGGTTTGGAACTCCATGTTGCTTGCGGGTTTGTAAGCAACTTCTGTTTTTAAATTGTCAACTGGCCTAATTGATAAAAACTGTTATTTCTGTGCTTTAGGATCAATGTAGAAATTACAAATGTTAAGTATGGCAAATTATGATTAGAGTGTGCCAAGCATTTATATATGTTACATTGAGATAATTGAGTGATGTTTCCTTTTTCACTTGGCTTTTAGTACAAGGGTGTTGTACCATGTTAGCCATTATGAATGTAGTGAGAAGTTAAGCAAAATGACACTTGTTATTGACTAACTACAAAGATTACAATATGCAGGCTTTCGAGTCAACTGAGGCCCCTTCTTCAGGCAAGATGGAATCCAGAAATTGGAGTTCCCCATGCTTTTATAGACACCAGGACAAAGACAGCATTGGAAAACCTTTAAATAACCAGAACACCTGGAAAAGCAGAATGAAAATCATGATGGCAAAAATTCTCAAAGCCAAGCGAGAAGTCAAGCAAAGTGACCCCTTTTATTGGCTAGCTAGAAAGATGACAATATGCAGGCTTTCGAGGCAACTCGGGCCCTTTTTTCAGGTGAGATGTAATACAGAAACTGGAGTTCCCTGTGCTTATATACACACTAGGGCAAGAAACAACATTGGAAAACCTTTAAGTGAGACATCTTAAATGTAAAAAATTCATAGACTTCTTCAGGCAAAGATTCATTAAGCTAGAGAGGAGAACAATGTATGGTCAAGATCTGTGGATAAGATGACTGTCCAACAAAGTCTTTTGAAGTTTCTGGTGAGTTTTTCAATACAATGTGGGTCTGTAGTCAGGGTGTCTGTGTCAGTCTGTAAGATGCAAACAATCCTCATATATGGCCATGAAACTCTTGTCTCTATTCAAACCATGTTGTAATGTGTTCAGTTTTAGCATCAGTTTAACTTCACATTCTTTTCTCTTGCTGTGTTATGAAGTTACCCATAAGCACTGTGACTTTAAAGTCCCTCTGACAAGTGTCCGTGGCTGTTGAAGTTTTATGGCCAGATAGGAGGATTGTTTGCATCTCACAGACTGACACAGACAACCTGATTACATACCCACATTGTACTGAAAAACTCATCAGAAACTTCAAAAAAAGACTTTGTTGGACAGTTATCCACAGATCTTGACCATATAGGGTGGTCCAGATCTAATTATGCAATTTTCATTAAGCTATAACTTAAGTTTATTACATAGAAAATCAACCGAAAAATCCCGGACCATCAAGAAGTATGCGAAATGACAACATGAAGAATTGTCTTTGCGCCGAACTGGAATCGTCCCCGCGTAAATCAAAGTCATCCAATGATCTGGATCTGCATAATTACAGTAGATCTGGACAACCCTGTACATTGTTCTCCTCTCTTGCTTAATGAATCATAGCCTGAAGAAGTCTATTAATTTTTTTATTTAAGATGTCTCCCTTAAAGGTTTTCCAATGTTGTATCTGTGCTGGTGTGTATATAAACACAGGGAACTCCAGTCTCTGTATTCCATCTCGCCTGAAGAAGGGGCCTGAGTTGCCTCGAAAGTTTGCATATTGTAATCTTTCTAGTTAGCCAATAAAAGGGGTTATTGTGCTTGACTTCTTACTTGGCTTTTAGAATTTTTGTCATCATGATTTTCATTCTGCTTTTCCAGGTGTTCTGGTTATTTAATCCGTATTTATTAGTGAGCACCTTAGCGAGTCCTTAGTGTCGTTTTCCCTGTGTCAGGTCTACTTAATGTAAATGTCATTATTAGAAAGCAGCGTTTCCCAACCTCCATCCTGGGGGGCACACTGTGGCTGCTGGTTTTTGTTCCAACCAGCTTCTGTTTTTAATTGGACTCCTTTGCGATTTTAAGTGATGTGTTATGTCCCAAGTTCTGTGTTTTGGGAACAACTAGAAAACTAAGTTTGGTAAAAAAAAAATATATATATATATATAAATGTACCAAGCAGTTATATGGGAATAATGTATTTTTTTCTTTTTAACAATATTTTTCATCTTGATTTTCATTCTAATTTTCTAGATGTTCTAATTGTTTAATTAATCCATTATTTACTAATTAGTGGGTCTGATGCTAAAGAACTTGCAGCCTTTGATTATTCAGTGTTGTTTGCCAGCGTGTCTACTCTGCTTATTTTTAACTGTCATTAATAAGATATAACGAAGGGGAAAAACTGCATAGAGAGAGGGCAAACTATATTGAAATCAATAAAAGAGAGTTAAGCATTTAAATCAATAGCAAAAGCAGAAATATTTCTAAATGTCTTATAAATGTAAAAATCATGCTGCTGTGTTTTTCTGAATGTAGAATAAAACAAAAATAATCCCAGCTAATTAAATGAGATCAGTGCTATCAGGTGTTGTCACTGATTAGGAATCTGCTTGGAACAAAAACCTGCAGCCACAGTGTGGCCGAGATTGGGAAACACAGAGTTAAAGGAATAAACTCCTCAAGAAAAAAATCAAATGAATAGGAATACAGCACAAGAGAGTGAAGCATTAATTAAATTAGCATGCAGGTGTTTGACGGGGGCACATTCTGAACATTTAAAAACGCTGCTGATTAATTTCCTGTTTCAAACATTTCAGTGAAAGATGCTGCCTTATTCTGTCTCTTATTAATTAACCCAGTGTTGTTATCTTCCAAAGCACTAAGGGAGTAACAAGACTTGTTCTCTAAAGGCTTGAAAGATGCAATGCCACAGTATCATCAACACGGTGAGAACACAAGCCTTAAATCTGTTTTAATTCATTAATCAATGTGAGGTCTTATCAGAGACACTGCCCCCATAATGTGTAACTTGCACCACTAAAGACCATTCGCATCCATAATCCATACCATCTTACTGAACATGACTGGTGTGAAATGATGCAAGCAACACTGTATAAGGGTTTGGGGCAGCCACCCCGTATACTTGAAAGTTGGCTGTAAAAAGGCAAAGGTTTGAGCAACTGGTCTTTATAGACATTAGTCCAAAACAGAACTGAGGAGACGGGCACAATATGGCAGTTTTAAAGCCAATCAGGGGAAATGATATCATCAGGGCAGGAACCTCAAGTGACAACATCAGGCCCAGGCGGAATTTCCCATGGTTGGTCTGCAGAGGAAAAACGGAAAGGATCAGTGCACTCTGCCACCCCTGGTCTGGCATGGAATTACACTCTTTTGAGCCCTTTAGCTGCCTCCCATGTGCCCATGTGTGACACTGGTTAGAATTGTACTTCAGATTAAATATGTCTACTGTGTGGTTTTCCTTTTCCAATTTTTTTTTTACCTTTCCTCCTTTTCTCTATTTGCAGTTATCTCGGGCTTGGTTTAATGTCAGCAAGACTTGCCATTTTAGGAGGAATTGAAGGTCACCCTTGTAAGTAAATTTCTGGCTGTGCCTACAAATTTGCATCCCTGCATTACAATTTTTACGAATTATGTTAATTTACAAAAAACATATGTCCAAAATGCAATTTCAGTTAAGTTTTAATTGGTTAGGCAAAACATATTTTTACCTGACAGGTAATGTCACAAACATGATATTCCACAAGTCAGGTCAGGTAGGGAAGCCTGCACTGGTGCAGTGTGTTGGCACACCCATCACACAACAAAACAGCTTGGGATCCTGGTTGGCAACCCCCAGGCAGACAAGCGGTCCAGTCCCACCCTCCGGAAATGACCCTCAATCTGCCGCAGCAGGGTGTTATGTGGGCGTCCCCTTGCCCTGGTCCAGCCACTCAGGTCCTCAACAATGAGGGTCCTGCAAGCCGGATCACCCACAGGGAATTGCGCCACATGGCCGTAGTGCCATAACTGACGCTCTCTCACAATGCAGGTCATGTGCCTCATTCAGAACTCCATGAGCAACTCAAAGTCAAACCTGCAGTACCCAAGGATTCTCCGAGGAGACACAGTACCAAAGGATACCTATGCAAATGGATATTCCACATGGAAAGAAAATATTTTTTGAATTAAAAACATGACTTACTTGAAAGCTTTAATCAATAACTCTTTTCTTGTAATGTTAGAAAGAGACATCAGCATGCCACACTGTTTGCCATTCACCAGTGGTCCTTGTGCCTAATGTTGCCCAGACAGGTTTTGACCCTGCATGGATTTTGTTTGGAAATTTGACTCTGCGAATGAATTAATGAGTTCATACACAGAAACCCTAAGGAAAATGCCTGGCTGATTTGTGTGGACTAATTTTGCTTTTTCTGGTGGGTTCTATGTCTGAAACACCCCGGGGCTGTGTTTTTAGAACTTGGGTTCTGAGCATAACCACAGTATTATATTGACAGCAGTAACCAGAGGGTGAAAATCCACTTTAGGGAGGATGATAATTAGCCAGTCTTGCCATTTTTCTAGCAGTGGTCCGTATAGTAAACACAGCTGATTTATCTCATTCAGGGTCACAGAGGGCCTCGGCCTATCTTGGCAACTCAAGACAGGAAACGGCCCTGGACCGGGCATAAGACCATCACCGGGCACAGTCATGCAGACGCACACTCAAACTGAGGCCAATTCACTTGTCTCTGTAGATGTGGGCAGGAAGTCCGAGTAGCTGGAGGTAAAATAATCACAGACATGAAAAGAACATGCAAACTCCACAGAGCCGATAACAGGGCAAAATATTCAAACCCAGAATGCCTCACTGAATCAATGAAGCAGCAGCACTAGCATGACCCCTAATACAGAGATGTCACACACAAAAAAATAAATCAATTGGTGACATTTCACAATTTGAACACTCTGAGCAGATGTGTCAATACACCCGTTGTGTCTTTTTTAAAGTTTTCATTTCAATTGTAACCAGTGGCTTACCCTTTAGTGTCACATTTTCAATCAGCTTTACCTACATGGTTTTTAGTACTTGCCACCTCCTTTTTTCATATTGGTTTACCAAAGATTTTAAGATTTTTATACATTGTATTTTACTTGCTTCAAATCATTATTTTGAATTCTTTACTAATCATCTTACTAGACTTGATATTATTTTTAAAGAATGAAGTGGACTGGTTTGGCAAGCTTTGTTGGGTTGATGGCTTGTTCTTGACTACATTTTTCTAATGTTCTATTCGCTCTTAATATTTTTACACCTGAATAGTGAGGAGTGCTCACTTGAACATTTTATCCAATACAGGGAAAAATTCCTTTAATAGACTGTGAGCTGTTCTATCTGAACCAACAGCAACAAACAAGAAGGTGTCTGGGAAGGAGGCCGCAGTCAGTTAAACAGTTAAAACTGCCACTCAGCCATGACAGAAGGCTCGAGTCCTCACAGGAAACGCACACACACAGAGGGTTCCCTCTTACATCCCAAAGAAGTGATTGTTGGGTTAATTGGTGATTCTAAATTACCCAGTGTGATCGTGAGTACATGAGTGGGCACCACAATGGACTGGCATCACATCCAGGGTTGTTTCCAACCTTGTGCTGGAAGAGGCTCCAGCCCCCTGCCTCAGACTGAATTAAGTAAATTTTCAAACATTATGTTGAGGTGTGGGTGGCACGGTGGCGCAGTGGGTAGCGCTGCTGCCTCGCAGTTAGGGGACCTGGATCTGCTTCCCAGGTCCTCCTTGTGTGGAGCTTGTATGTTCTCCCCGTGTCTGTGTGGGTTTCCTCCCACAGTCCAAAGACATCCAGGTCAGGTGCATTGGCGATTCTAAATTGTCTCTGGTGTGTGCTTGGTGTGTGCTTGGCGTGTGCTTGGCACTCTGTCCAGGGTTTGTTTCCTGACTTGCGCTCTGTGTTGGCTGGGATTGGCTCCAGCAGACCCCCGTGACCCTGTAGTTAGGATATAGCCGGTTGGTTAATGGATGGATGAGTGGATGTTGAGGTGTATCTATGTTAAACAAAGGATGCTATTGTGAAAAAAGATGGAAGGCCTATTTACTATAGGGACACACAGTGGCTGCTTTATTAAATGTGAGAAGTGACATTATTAATGTTGTGAATTTTTCTTCTAGAAAACACTATATTCCGTTAAAAAAACCATATACTGCATAAGTGATGGTGATGAGCACATTTAATGTAAAAGACAGCAGTATTAAGCAGTGTCAGTGTCAGAAACCGTGCAGTATCCTTTAATACTTGTTTGCTTAAAGACTAAACTAATCCTTGATGTTTCAACAGTGGAAGAAGGAGAAGAACTGCAGAGTCCTTGCTTGGCTCCAGACTACAGAGGAGACTGGGAGCATGCCGAGGTGGTCTACACTCTGAGGGGTCAGAAAGCAGGTACATTTTTTTCTTCAATCTCTACTTACTAATTTGTTTTGTTTTATTGAGGCCGCAGAAGTACACACATACAAAAACCATGAATAAAACCATTAATGTAGAAACATAACAAGGCACGATCCTTGCAATAACCCTAATCCCACCCTCCTATCTCGAGGCCTCACCCAAACCTCTATATATCCTGAGTGAAGGACGTGGCCAGTATGCAACTAATGAAAGCATCAAATACAAAAAAAAGGTAACCGGTCATGACATTAACGAAGAGCCAGTAAACCAGTATGGACTAATGTTAATGGTGGGTAGACATTCAAAATTGCAATTAGAAGTCAGCTGCATTGTCAGTGCATTCATTTTGCAGTGGTACACATTAACACAGGTGTTTTTTTTTTTTTTGTTTTTTTTTTATATATTTTTAATGCACATGAATGCCACTAGGCTTCATGTGCTAATTCTGAATGTGCCTGCCTATCATTTTGTGTTTAAATATAATTCTCTAGTGATTAAAAAAAACACTGGAGACATTTCTTGCCATGTGCAGGCAGGCATTTTGTTCAGCTGTGACACTTGTTGAGGTGTTCTGGTAGTTAGATGCCTGCTTTGCCATTTAAAAATTCTTGGCAACTGCAATATTAAAAATGTGTGAGAGGCAGAAATGCTGTTGAAAATGCGAGTAGCAGGAAACAGGAAAGGGTGGCTGCTAATGAACAGCAAGGGACGGCCCAGCAATCTTGGGTGTTTTCCTGAGGACAGAACTCACACACGTCCAAAATGTTGCATTATAGGAAAATATGCATCATGTCACATTTTGTAAAACCACACCACACTCCTCTGCAGTGATGTGAACGGGGCCAGTGACTGTAATTGAACCTACTGGTCTGCTGTGAAATGAACGCAGACCAACTCGTGGTGAACGAGGCCTAATTCAGCCAATGTCAGGTAAAATATTGCATTTTTAACTTGCCACTACTTCGTGCACGTTATGAACATTTTTTTCCCATCCATTTCTGCTCCGTCTGTTTTCTGTTCTAATTGAAATGGGTTGACCTTTCAAACCTGCTTACACGTGGCCTGCTAATTCATCTTTTATTGTAGTGAATGCTAAATTTCTTTTGTATGTGTCTTGTACAATTTGAAAGTGGATTTTTTTTCTAGTCAAATAATTTAAAAGAATAAAGAACTTTTGTTTATTTTATTTTTATATAAACAGAATTCATAACAACACCGTGTTTTGTATGTATTTTCCTTTAGGAGAGCCCATCTATGAGTCCTGCTATAATAAAGTAGAGAAAATGCTGTACAAGAAAGTGAAAAATGCAGGCGAGGAGAAAGACTTGGACTTCTTTGCTTTTTCATATTATTATGACCGGGCCGTAGATGCTGGTCTCATTGGTAGGTACTTTGTTTTGGCTTTCTGATGCTAGAATTGATATTCATATCACTGCTATACAAAAGCAGACACATGCAGGCATCCTTCCACTATTATCCAAATCCAAATCGTATTATGGGATATCATCCGTTGTTGAATTCTGCTCTGTACTTGTAATATTTCTATTGCACTGTTATATTGTATTGCGGATGACTTGTGCTCTGTGTGTTGTATTCTGTTTAAACCCCTTTTATTTGACACCCACTGCATGCCCAGCCTACCTGGTAAGAGGTCTCTCTTTGAATTGCCTTTCCCAAAGTTTCTTCCATTTTTTTTTTTTTTTTTTTTTTTTTTTTTTCCCCCCTTCAAGGTTTTTTTTTTTTTTTTGTTGACTTCTTAGAGAGTCATGGCTGGGGGGCTGTCAAAAGGCAGGGTCCATTACAGTACTTCCTGTGTGATTTTTGGACTATACAACAAATAAATTGTACTGTGTTTAAAAAAGAATCACATTTTTCTGTTAAATAAGTTATTACTGACCAAAGTAATTGGCATCCACCATTCTTTACTCCGTATTTGATACAGCAGACATTTTGCTTTTGATTTTGGACTTTACATTTACTTAAAAAATACAATAAATGAAAATGACATCAACAAAATCATTGGGATCCCTTAGAAGCCGAAAGACATTTGAATTGTGGTGAGATCTCAGTCTGACTAATTACTCTTAATTAGTGTCGATCATATAATCAGACACTCGGCCTATCTGAATAGAGCAAAGTCCTCCCTCAGCTGTGTTGTCATTGTGTGCATCACACTGAACATGGACAAGAGAAGAAAAAGCAGAGTTTTGTCTGAGGAGGAAGGTCATAAAGAGTAAAGGCTACAAGACCATCTCCACGGAGGTTCTTTTTTGTATCTGATATCCTTTATTAATCCCAGAGGGGAAATTGTCTTTTCATTTGACCTTCGGGTGTTAGAGAGCAGGGCCAGCCATTGTACAGTATCCCCTGGAGCAATTTTAAGGTTAAAGGCCTTGCTGAAGGGCCCATTGGAGTAGGATCTCTTCTGGCAGTAATGGGGTTTGATCCAGCAACCTTCCAGATGTCAGCACATATCCTTAGCCTCAAAGTTAATGTACGTATGGACATGGTGGCTATTATCATCAAGAAGTTTAGAGTCCATGAGACTGTAGTTAATCTCCCTGTATGTTGCTGTAAGAGGAAACTGACCCCAGATTTTTTTTTTTTTTTTTTTTTTTTTTCAAGACACGCAAGTCAAGTTTTACAAAACTAGGTTTGATTCAAATCAACCCCACCTATGAGAAAGAGAGCTAGGCCAACAAAGTAAAACATTAATAGTAGGAAAAATAAGTAAATAAATAAAATTAAACAGAATGAAAAAAGGGAAGAGAATTTGCTTCCTAAACTTAAATGTCCATACTAAAATGTTATTGATCAGATCCTGCCAGGTTGTTAAAAAGTTTTGCACAGATCCTCTAAGGGAGAATTTGATTTTTTCCATTTTAAACAGTATATAACATCAGTTACCCGCTGACTTAACAGAGGTGAGTTAGGATTCTTCCAGTTGAGCGAGAGACATCTTCGTGCTAAGAGTGTATTAAAGGCCATCACAGTTTGTTTGTCCTTCTCTACTTTAAGCCTCTTTGTGAGCCCACCAAACACAGCTGTTAGTGGATATGGGAGGATTGTGACTCTAAGGTTGTCTGAAAGGTGTTTAAAGATTTTGGCCCAAAATGATGTTAATTTGGTGCAGGCCCAAAACGTGTGACCCAGAGAGGCTGGAGCTCGATTGCAATGTTTGCAGGTTGATCTTGCACTGGAAACATTTTATTTCCAATTTTCCAATTTTAACAGAAGGATAGTTTGAATGGTTGAGAAAGAACCAAGGCCGATTCAGGCTGACCTCCAAGATCAAGGCAGAGCAGTTTCATATTGTAACATCCATTGTTGTCTAAATGAAATTTGGCACCATGGTAGAAGATCCTCGGAGACCCTCAATTTCTGCAAGGCATGTTTGGAAAAACACATGTGTGGTCATTGCTTGTGTGGAGTTTGCAGGTTCTCCCTGTGACTGTCCGGGTCTTCCTCTCACATCGCCAAAGATGTGCAGGCCGTGTTAAACCTTAAATTAGCCTTCTGTGAGTGACACTGTGTTTTTGTGAAGGAGCTCCTGATTGGGCCGGGCAGTGCACTGGCGTATCTAATGCTGCTGGCATAGACTTTGGCTACCAGCTGCCCTGACTTGGATTAAGGGGAAGGTGAAATTGTTGTTATAGAATGAAAGGAAAAAGTACATGCAGGCGTGTGTTTAGGTATTTGTTTCTGTCCTGTCAATTTAGTAGCAGTTGTTTTGTGTTAAATGCAGTGAAACAGAGGAGTTAAAATGACAAAATTATACAAAACAAATTAAATTGCTGTAGCAACCCAGTCATAATTGTTAAGCTTCTGCTGAAGAGACATACCCTGAAAACTAATGAAAGCTTAGCCCATTATATCTTTTAATTTGAAAAGCCTCAAGTACATTGGATGTGCTGGGTACTGCTTTTATAATTTCAAAGTCTGTGGATCCGATGAAGTGCAGTGCAGACTTTAGAAGGATAAAGGCCTTCTGTTGAGCAGTACTGAGAGGCCCCATGTCCTTAGCTTGGATGGGCTTTACCTAAACTAAATGTTATTATGGAGACAACAGCAGGGCCTGCCCATTGAAATTACAAACGTCAGCCTTTCAGGGAGTTAACAAGGAGCTGATTGTGTCCTAGAAGGTGGTTAGAGGAAGATGGTGGGGGGGATGGGGCTTGTAAAGAGAACCTGGCGTGAAGTCCGTTTTTAAATGAAAGTCGATGTCTCTGCTCCACTACATTAAGAAAATGCCACCCCTTCTGTTCTGTCCGTTACACTTCAACTTTTAATTTTTCTTATGTAGAGCTCTTCTAAAATTGTACACTTGTAGTAAATGCACAGATTTACAAATACAGTGACAATAAAATATTACTACCTATGGAGTATAAACTTACAGATATCTAACACATACAGCTGAACATGTGTCTGTTCATTTGGTATGAAGATTCATATCGGTGAACCCATATTGCTAAATTATGCACAGGGGACGAAAAAAAAATGTGGACATCCACGAGTCTGGTTCATCCATGGGAACAATTTCCAAATGCCAGAAGGTTTCACGTTCTTCTGTACAAACAATAATACACAAGCATAAACACCATGGGACCACCCGGCTGCCATACCGCTCAACAATGAGACACAATCTGTCACCTAGAGATGATCAGACTTTGGCATGAAAAGTGCAAATCAATCCCAGAACAACAGCAAGGGACCTTGTGAAGATGGAAGACACAAGTAGACAAGTATCAATATTCACAGTAAAACGAGTCCGATATGGACATCACCTGATAGGCTGCTCAGCCAGGAAGAAGCCACTGCTCCAAAGCCAACATCATAAAGCCAGACTGCCGTTTACAGTGGCACATGGGGACAAAGATCTGATCTTCTGGAGAAATGTCCTTTGGTTTGATGAGTCCAAGGTCAAACTGTTTGGCCATAATGACCATTGTTATGTTTGGTGGAAAAAGGGTGAGGCTTGCAAGCCAAAGAAGACCATCTCAACTGTCAGTAATGGGGGTGGGAATATATCATGTTGTGGGTGCTACAGGAGGGACTGGTGCAATTCAAAACATAGAATAGGCATCGTGAGGAAGGAAACTGATGGAGATACACAGCAGCAACATCTCAAGAGCTCAGCAAGGAAGGTGAAGCTCAGTCATAAATGGGTCTTCCAAATGGACGAGGACCCCAAGCAGACCGACAAAGCTGTGGAAAAATGGCTTAAGAACAACAAGATCAAGGTATTGGAGTCTCCGTCACAAAGCCCTGAACTCGGTCCGATTGGAAACTGGTGGGCATAACTGCAACCAAGCAGGCCTACGGACCTGTCCCAGTTACACCAGTCCCATCTGAAGGAATGGGCCAAAATTCTAGCAACTTATTGTAAGAACGCTTGTGGAAGTCAACCTGAAATACAGTATTTGGCTCAAGTTAAACAATTTTAAGGAACCCTAAAGTGTATGTAAAGTTCTGACTTTAGCTGTAAGTCCCATGATGAACTTCTGGGGTTCATAAAGACTTCTTTCAGCATTTTGCATTCTGCTGCCAGGGTGCCCTGGCCTGGACAGACTGGCAGTTATTTGAAATCTTCGTTACTGGTGGTTGATCATCCAGACAGGAGAATGGTTGATTTTCAAATGTTCTGAGATCTTTTTAAATTTCTCTATAGACTCGCAGGCATCTCTAACCTTTGTAAAGGCCTTTGAGAGCTCTTGTGGTCTCAACATGGTGACGGCACACCTTTCAACATCAAAGAGCAAACCAAACTAAATGTCTGAGCTTTAAAGAGGAGGACAGGGTCAGGCAAGATCCTCTATATTGGTGTGCTAATCATTTGCACCCGTTTCTAATTTGGGGTAGTGATAAATGGAAGGCTGTACTTAGTTTCTCCACATGCAGAATGTGGATTTTTTACTTATTTAAATTACACAATAGTCTACACAATGCAAATGTGGCATGCTTGTTATATCACCTGTATCTATAGACGCTGCTTAAATGAATATCAAACCTTGATATGTCCACATGTGTTAAGAGGGGAAAAAAAACAATTTCTTGTGGATGCACATACGTTTTCACACAACTGTGTAGGCTGACATTGGAGTAGTTTGGATTCTTTAGGTCACCTGACAGAATATTGTGCATGTTGCAGACAATTTTGGGAACAAGAAACCTTCCATGATTGTCACTGACTCGGCTGTTTCTTTTTTTTTTTTTTTTTTTTTTTTTAAGATGAACGTTTAGGAGGAGTCGTCAAAGTTGAGGATTATGAAATGGCAGCTAAAAAAGGTAATTTTTATTTAAAACTGGCATTTAGAAAAATACAAGACAATATAATGTGGAAGGTGAAATTGTAAACAACTTTCTCCTGTTTGTTATATTGAACCTTTTGTGACAGTGCTCACCACCATAGTGGTGCAGAAGGACAGATTGACTTTATTTGTCATCAGGGGGAAATGTGGCTTTTTTACAGACGCTCAGTAAATAAATCTATTATGACAAACAACAACCCTCCTCTCAAATTCACATCAGAATGACTAAATGAGAAAAAAATGTCTGACTTGGCTAAAGATAAAAAGAGCAGATTGACGTTGGTGTAAAGGGGTTTACAAATATTTCGCCTTTCACATTTCGCCCCAGCACATTTCGCCTCCATGATATTTCACCCCCACCCCAGTAACTTCTAATACCCACACCCAGACGTTTTGAGTGTTGGAAGTTTCTAGAAAAAGTAATGTGAATAATCGTTCTCAGCGTTCAAAACTGACTTTCCTAATTTAAACATTTTTGTAGCAAAATGATAAAAAAGTTAGCAATAGTGCCTCACTTAAATGAAACGCTCTATAAACATATACATTTTTATTTCGATTAAACGAATCCAAACAATTTTACAAAAATGAATATCACATGCCATTGCGAAAAAACGTATGTGAAATGCAATTATGTACTTATTGTAGAATCATACAATACTATATCACACGGATTAAAATTTAAGTACAATACTCACCTTTTATGGAGGCAATCACACATACTATTTTCAGTGGAACACGTTGATCTGTGAGTCGTATAAGAACACCACCTGAGTGAACTTTTTTATTTTCAATGTTGGATAAGGTTTATTACATTTTTAATTGCAATTATAGATATGTACTTAAATACCAGGGCAAAATATAGTGGTGGCGAAATGTGGGGGGGTGAAAATTACCAGGGGCGAAATGTGGGGGGCAACTTATCCGAACGCCATGTAAAGAAGCCAAGCCTCCTCTACAACCTCCAGGGGGGTCCATATGGTTTCCCATAACCAAGTCTGTCCTTTTACTTAGTTTACTGACTCGGTGGGCCTCACTTAACATGATGTTAAGTGAAGCCCAGCACACCTCAGTGACCCTCACAGACTTGTAGATGGTGTAAAGGAGGTCCCCTACCCACATTGAGCGCAGTGAGAATTTTGTCACTTGGCTGCCATTATTCACTTAATGACTGAACAAGTAGTGAAGTTTATGAAACACACATTGTTATGTTAGCACAAAGCATCGGTTTAGTTCATTTACAGTATACCAAAATATTTTAAAGGGAATGTCATGGCGGGAGGTAGACGTGATAACAAATGCTAAAAGTTGTCTCGTATTGGGTAACATTGAATATACCAAAGAGGCAAGTTAAGGGATCTCATATTTTAACGATTAACTACCGTATATACTCACGTATAAGTCGGGTCTTGAAACCCGAAAAATCGATCATAAAATCAGAACCCCAACTTATACGCCCATTCAAAGATGCAGATAAGGGATGCTCTTACGGTAAAGGTGTATAAGGGTGTGAGATACAAAAAATACAAAATAGTGCAAACGTGGTTTTGGAATCATTCGGGTATTACCGTGTGGTCACATAGGCACAATAGAGACAGAGAGGGGTGAGGATCACATGCTGATACAGCGCATTGCCAGCCCCACATAGAAAATAAAAGGCCATGTGCTCCATGGTTACTCTCTCAGGTGGTCGTTAGCATATCGTAATCTCTTGGACCAATAGCGTGAGTTTTCCACATTCGACATTATAAAATACCAGAAATTATACGGTAGAATCCAGTCCTGACTTATACGCGGGAGAACTTAAACGCGAGTATATATGGTAGTATAAAAATAAACAAGTGACATCACACAGGCAATCAAACTATGGTGAAGCACAGATTAGGACAACAGTGTGAAGCCATTTCTAAAGCTTTCAGTGTTCCCAGAATCAAAGTGGCCTTGAATGGTTGTGAAAGAGGAGAAGTTTGGAACCATTAGGACTCTTCCAGCCAAACGAGTAAAAGAACAAGAAGAGCCTTGGTTAGGGATGTGACAGAGAAACCAATGGTCACTCTCACAGAGCTACAGAAGACTTCTGCTGAGATGGGAGAACCTGTCAGGAAAGACCGCCATCTCAAAGGCGCTCCATCAGTTGGGTGTTTGTGGTGAAAGGCATGTGACAGCCCACTTGGACTCCCAAGAGCCTGAGGGAGAAGATTCTGTGGTCTGATGAGACAAAACCTGAACTCCAGTCACTGAGTATGGTGAAGGGCAGGCAGTGCTTAGCATCCTCCTAAGGCCGGGGTTAGTATACTTCACGCAACGTATGCTGCAGCGGACGCTCCTGCTATGCAAGCGTTGTACTGTTTATACTTGCGCGCGTACTTTACGTAAATCTGGAGGAATCCACCAGGTGGCAGTGCAAGATATCCTCACGGTGAGAACAGGTTCGGCTTCGCTGTGTTGTGAATTGCCTGGAACACCCATTAAATTCCAATGACATCTTACCGCAATATCTCTGAAATGGATGTTTAATGATTAAATCCATCAGTCCAGGGATTTGTCCATTTCAGCAAGCATTGGGCACAAGGCAGAAACAATCCCTGGACAAGGCATCAGCTCATCCAAGGTGAATACAAGCACACACATAAACGCTGGCATCATTTTAGTGTAACCAAATCTGCATATCTTTGGAAGGAAACCGGAGCACACTGTGGAAACCCAGTAGGAAAACATGGAAACTCCAGGCAGGGAATATCAGCGACGTGACTCCCTGCAAGACAGCAGCGCTAACGCTCCGCCACCGTGTCACCCCCATATGTGTAATTATTAACAGTATTCATTATTTAAACAAAATTGACGATTTATCTGTAAAATGTAACATACATACTTCAATGCATTAAATTGTGAAAGTGATATCAAGTATAAATCTAAGGATTCTAAATGTGCAGAGAGTTGGAATATCATAAATTTAATGTATTCATTGTGGCGATCTATTGCTGTTTGCTGCTGCTGTCAGTACCGGAGGAAGCCCTAGAAAAAAAGACGGCACAGAAGACGGTATGTGAGACTTTTAAAATGTATTGTGTCATTACGATCGGGAATATGCGACGCTTGAATATAAAAGCACCACGAATGCATCTGTATGTCGGCCTTTTGCTTCACCACTTTGAACCATTCATCAAACATCGAAGTGCGCACATCGATCTCGTAGGATCCGCAAAGCGGCTTTCTGTCACATGTAGATAGTAACCAAAGACTCTGACGCCACATTCCAACTTTTAGCACACTGCGCCCCCCAGACTTTTTGCTGGCACTGCAACTCGCACACATGTCGCGTTAATTTGAGGACCTGCTCAGAGGACGCATCAAATGAATGCTCGAAACGCGTGGCAGCCATGACGTATGCGCGTACGCGTTCTGAGCGTGAAGTATAAATGAGCCCTAATAGCCTCACTATGGTGCAGCATGGTGGTGGCAGCAGCATTGTGCTATGGGGATACAGGGACACCGATCAGAATTGAGGGGAGGATGAATACAATAAACTTTAAGTAAACTAAGAACCATAAAAGTATGAGGAAAAGTACACGGCTGTCAACAGCACTTTGGTTAAATGGCATCTCATCCTGAGGCGGCTTTCTGACTTCAGAATGAGAGCCAAAAAAATACAAAGGCCGGCAAATTAAACAAGAAGTGTAAATGGTTTGAAATAAAACTAACGGCTGCCAGTGCACCCTGATGAGTAACACTGGGAACGCTTTGTTAAAAATGTTATAGAAGTAGAGCAGGAGACCATCAGATCTGACAGAGTCTTGTCTTCCCCCCTCTAGTGTGCACAAGCATGGAAACTAAACCTGGAGAGAAGCCATTTCTGTGTCTCGATCTGACGTACATCTCTGTATTACTGCAAGAACTGGGCTTTCCGAAGGAGAAGGTCTTCAAGGTAACACTTGCATTGTATTTCTGTAATTTGCCAGGTTTTACTGATTCAGTTACTTTTATTATCTGACGCACACCTTTATCCAAAGTGACTTGCAACATTTGTAGAGATACAGACATGGACAAATGTGTTATAGCTCATTGAAAAAGTGCTGCGTGACTCCAGAAAAGTCAGCCAGTCAGTCAGTCATCGTCCAACCCGCTATATCCTAACACAGGGTCACAGGGGTCTGCTGGAGCCAATCCCAACCAACACAGGGCGCAAGGCAGGAACAAACCCTGGGCAGGGTGCCAGCCCACCGCAGGACACACACACATACACCAAGCACACACTAGGGACAATTTAGGACCGCCAATGCACCCAACCTGCATGTCTTTGGACGGTGGGAGGAAACCCACGCAGACACGGGAAGAACATGCAAACTCCACGCAGGGAGAACCCAGGAAGCGATCCCAGGTCTCCTAACTACGAGCCAGCAGCGCTACCACTGCGCCACCGTGCCACCTCCAGAAAGTGATGACATGAAAAGCAATTGTCCGCTGTGTACCTGCAAGCCTTTGATATGTCGCCAAGTAAAGCAAATCAAGAGTGACAGGAGATCAAGTGTTGCTTCTTCTACAAACATCTTCTAAAATGGCCTGGACATATTTGCTGGTACCCCTATGGAAAAGACCCTAAATCATTAGATGTGAGTGACTTTTTAAAGTAGCTGTTTTCGTGATTTCGAATCCGACGTGTCTCCAATTGCCTGTTTAAATGGAGAGATGTCATCACTCTGCTGTTTGAGGTCATCGTGTGTCCCACACTGAACAGGGACCAGAGAAGGCAAAGGAGGAGTGAGTTGTCTGAGGAGGTCAGAAAGAAAATGATAGACAAGACAAAGGCTAGAAGAGCATCGCCAAGCAGCTTCATGTTGTAGCAGTCCGGTGCTGCTAATATCGGCGGTGATTGATTTATTTTTTTAGGCGGGGACCCCAGGAACGTGCCCACCCTTGGCCCAACTGTCACACACACTCCCTCACAGAGACAAGAAAGCAACCGGTAATAAAATGGAAATTAAAGAATGTATTAAACAATAATAAATTAAATATAACTACATGTTAAAATGCTCAAAAGCAAAGTCATATATATATATATATATATATATATATATATATATATATATATACACACACATACACATACACAGTGCATCCGGAAAGTATTCACAGCGCATCACTTTTTCCACATTTTGTTATGTTACAGCCTTATTCCAAAATGGATTAAATTCATTTTTTTCCTCAGAATTCTACACACAACACCCCATAATGACGTGAAAAAAGTTTACTTGAGGTTTTTGCAAATTTATTAAAAATACAAAAACTGAGAAATCACATGTGCTCAATACTTTTGTCAGTGCATCTTTGGCAGCAATTGCAGCCTCAAGTCTTTTTGAATATGATGCCACAAGCTTGGCACACCTATCCTTGGCCAGTTTCGCCCATTCCTCTTTGCAGCACCTCTCAAGCTCCATCAGGTTGGATGGGAAGCGTCGGTGCACAGCCATTTTAAGATCTCTCCAGAGATGTTCAATCGGATTCAAGTCTGGGCTCTGGCTGGGCCACTCAAGGACATTCACAGAGTTGTCCTGCAGCCACTCCTTTGATATCTTGGCTGTGTGCTTAGGGTCGTCGTCCTGCTGAAAGATGAACCGTCGCCCCAGTCTGAGGTCAAGAGCGCTCTGGAGCAGGTTTTCATCCAGGATGTCTCTGTACATTGCTGCAGTCATCTTTCCCTTTATCCTGACTAGTCTCCCAGTTCCTGCCGCATCCCCATGGCATGATGCTGCCACCACCATGCTTCACTGTAGGGATAGTATTGGCCTGGTGATGAGCGGTGCCTGGTTTCCTCCAAACGTGACGCCTGGCATTCACACCAAAGAGTTCAATCTTTGTCTCATCAGACCAGAGAGTTTTGTTTCTCATGGTCTGAGAGTCCTTCAGGTGCCTTTTGGCAAACTCCAGGCGGGCTGCCATGTGCCTTTTACTAAGGAGTGTCTTCCGTCTGGCCACTCAACCATACAGGCCTGATTGGTGGATTGCTGCAGAGATGGTTGTCCTTCTGGAAGGTTCTCCTCTCTCTACAGAGGACCTCTGGAGCTCTGACCATCGGGTTCTTGGTCACCTCCCTGACTAAGGCCCTTCTCCCCCAATCGCTCAGTTTAGATGGCTGGCCAGCTCTAGGAAGAGTCCTGGTGGTTTCAAACTTCTTCCACTTACGGATGATGGAGGCCACTGTGCTCATTGGGACCTTCAAAGCAGCAGACATTTTTCTGTAACCTTCCCCAGATTTGTGCCTCAAGACAATCCTGTCTCGTAGGTCTACAGACAATTCCTTTGACTTCATGCTTGGTTTGTGCGCTGACATGAACTGTCAACTGTGGGACCTTCTATAGACAGGTGTGTGCCTTTCCAAATCATGTGCCATCAACTGAATTTACCACAGGTGGACTCCAATGAAGCTGCAGAAACATCTCAAGGATGATCGGGGAAACAGGATGCACCTGAGCTCAATTTGGAGCTTCATGGCAAAGGCTGGGAATACTTATGTACATGTGCTTTCTCAATTTTTTAATAAATTTGCAAAAACCTCAAGTTAACTTTTTCAACGTTGTCAATATGGGGTGTTGTGTGTAGAATTCTGAGGAAAAAAATGAATTTAATCCATTTTGGAATAAGGCTGTAACATAACAAAATGTGGAAAAAGTGATGCGCTGTGAATACTTTCCAGATGCACTGTGATATATATATATATATATATATACACCAGTATAAAAGTCAATGTGTGTATGTATGTTCCAGCATCATGTCCGAAAGGCTGGAGTGATTTTCATGAAACTTGCTACACATGTTTCTCTATGGTCGACTAAAAATACTGTAGGGTGTAATCAGGGTGGGTACGGTGGGGGGTGGTCTTGCAGTCTTGTATGAATGTTATCATTCAGTTGACACTTGGAATGACCACCAGAGGGCGAACTAGAGGTGACTGTCAGCATTCTTTGTCTGAGTGCTACCACCGTGCGCCCCTATTGCTTTTGAAATTAAATAGAGTTGTCCGGGTTGGCATCCCTAACTATTTTTGGGACTCATTCTGTCTTTGTGACTCAAGCCGCTATATATATATATATATATAATATACACATAAACACACGGTGTCCATAAATATTCTTTCTATCACATATACTTACAAAGTTACAACTATTTTAAATTGCACACAGACTTTATGGACACTCTGTGTGTGTGTGTGTATATATATGTATATCTTTTATATAAAGCAGACTGTAACAATCTCGCTGTCTTGTATGTCTTGTTATCATGCAGTTGACACTCAGAACGTTTCTGGTGTGATCGGTAAAAGCAACCGACAGTTCGATCATGAAAAATCCGTAGTATTATTTGTTTGTTTTTGTTAACTATATTTTCATTTGCATTATTCTTATTGTAACAATGTTGTAGTGATAATAGAATTAAATCAACCTAATAATAATATTAACTTAGTTGGTGTTTTCTTACGTCGTATAAAATTCTGCATGTAAAAACTTAAATCACGAAACAAAAATGAATCTCTCAAAAAACCTTAAGAAAGGCTTCGCTTTTCCCATCGTTTTTGCATTACCTTGAACGTATTCCACGATTATATTTTGATTAAAATAGGCTATCTATTATATTATTTACAAGATAAGTAAGCAATATTCTTTTTATCTGCCATAAACATCCTATATTTATTCTGTGGATTCAGCGGCTCTCTTTGCGATTTTTGTTTATTCATTAATGAACTAAATGTCATTTATTTCACAACATCGTATTACAATTTTTTCATAAAAAAAATAGGATTTTTTTAATACGTTCATAATAAAAAAACAAATTACCTTATCAAAATCGAAGGTAAAGTATAAAACAAATATAGCTATGATATTTAACTTATTATATAGGTAAAATATTTCACATTTAATGAACGTTTGCGCAATCATTGAAAACAGCTGGAATCAATTTGGACGCGGCCTTTTTCTCACACGGACCGCCTTATGTGGCGTGTTCAAGGGTAGGAAGTCCTAAGAACCTTTAGATATTGGCTAAAGATGGAAAAACTGAAAACACTGTATATAACAAGGCACTTCAGTGAACAATACAAGCACATTAGTGAGTCTTCATTGTTTGTTAATTTTTTATTTTTAAAGTTGTTTTTTTTTAATTATATTTTAATTATATTAATTATATTTTTCTCAAACAATTTAAGAAAAAAATCCCACTTTATTTTCCTCCCGGGCAACGCTGGGTATTTCAAATAGTGACGGGCGCCGGTTACTTCTGCCAGTTTCAAGAGATAACTTTCAGAGAAAATTTTAATTTAATTGATTTCATTTAAATTTTAAGAGATCTTTTTCAGAGATTACTTTTTGTTCTTTTTCCATGGAGTGATACCAATACATTTGTCCGCGTCTGTCCGGCTGCTTACTCCAACTGGAGTACAGGACGGTGGAGTGACTTGCACGCGGCCCCACAGTGTCAGTACGACAATTTGAACCCACAGCTTCGTCGGCCACTGTCCCACACTACCTGATTTAGTTGTTTCACAGCGGCCCCGGCCCCCCCCCCCCCCCCCAAGCCTGAGGTTTACTTGTGTTGTTCTCTTTCACCGAGTCCCATAAATGAATTTATTTTAACAAGCATTTGATTTTATTTTTTTCTTCCTTTAGCTTGCCAGAAAGATTAACGATGTGGAGACCAGCTGGGCGCTTGGAGCCACCTTTCGTTATATCGAGTCACTTCAAAGGCAGCTCTGAAGACTTGAATCAAATGAAGAAGATGAAGGAAGCTCCTTAGGTAAAAGATACAAGCACACCATGGGTGTCTCGCTCTCTTTATTTTTGTGGTACTGTATTACTCGGCTTATGTTCTTCATATACATGACATTTATTTAAGGAGGTGTTACTGCATCTGTGGGCATGCCTGTTAAAGCTGCCCAGGGTTCTCCTTACTGGTGGCAGCTCCAAAGTGCCAATACATATGGATGTGAAAACTGAGGTACTGTTAAGTGGACATACACTGAGGGAGGAGAAACCTTCTGCAGACGACTGTCATTGTGTACAATTGAGTGACGCTTTTTATGTCATCTTAAAAGTGATTTGGACAATGTGACTAAAAAAAAAAAAAAAAAAACGGTAAACATACTGTAGCACGAGTGACGAGAAGTTCTGCTGCAGTTCAGTATTTGGTATACTGTATCTCTAAAAATGCCACGCTGTACACTTTTTTAGGTACAACAACGATGGTCATTCTTGTTTTAGGGGCCCATTCACACTGGAGCTTTGTAAATTTCCAGGGTTTTGACATTTTTCAATCTTTAATCCCCCCCTCTAGTATTTTCAGGAAACATTTCACAGGTAAAATTTGACTTCCGTCATTTCCTGTCACCATTTTGTGGGTTGACCAGAATGTCTTCTGTTACTTTCTTTTTTTTTTTAGCCTGGAGATCCCAGTACTCAGAGATAGTTTGTCACCGCAGATATTTGTCACGTATTGGGTTAAGAGTGGTTGAAATAAAACTTAAACTTTATTTTTGAACATGTAGAAACAATATTAAGAGGCAAACAGTAAAGTTATTAAACTTTTAAGAGAGAGAAAAGAATTCAAAGGTGTCATCCTCAGAGCTGTAAGACACAAGCACCCGGCCGAGGAAAGGCCTGCTTGTAGCAAAACGTTGTGTCTGAAGGTTTTTATTGGCGTGAGAGAGCAGAGCTGTGTATGGCCACAGGTGGTCCGGCATTTCCCCCCGACTCCTCTAAGTTCTGTCAATGAAACCAGGAGTGCAGCGAGATATGTCACATCCTCCTCCTCCTCGTGAAGCGATTCTCTAACGCTAAAGGACGTCTGTGTTAAGTTGTTGTTGAACAGAAGCAGCAAAAGGCTGCAGTTGAATAAACCGTCTAGCGAGTCTTTAACTTACCTTTGTAGCGGAGCCTAATGAGTCACCAGGGTGAACTTAATAAGAGCGTTTCACCCACCAATCTTATTACTTTTTCATTCCCTTTTTCAGCAGTCGATGAATTCTGTTCCTTTGGCCGCAATTTGTTTTTTTTTACATTTGGTCTTCTTGATCAACAACAACCTGAGCCAGTGCTGCACCCTCACCAGTGTGACCTGAGGGATGTGGCTCAGGCGGCTGCTTGAATGAACCCCCCACCCCACACACTGTCTTGGAACAAGTTTAGAAGCCCCCCGTTCCATTCCTGGCTCATCCATAGGAGGCGGCAGTGGCTTGTGATCCAAACATGCCTTTTTGTTTTCTTTTTTTTTTATTACCAGAATTTTATGAGCGTCATCTTATCAATGGAACAAGAAATTTACCACAAACTGCTGCAGACAGAAGTTTGTTTGTTTTTTTATATATATATATATATATATATATGCTTAGATGTGAAGAGTGTCATAGAAAATAATGGCAGGGAGCTTCACAAGTCATTTAGTCTGTCCAGGGTTAAAAAGGTTTAGGTGTGAATGGGCCCTAAATCTGCACCACAATGTAAGACGCCTTGATTTTAGTTGTAGCAGCCATGTCAAGTTGGATTTGTTCGTTCATTTATTCGTTTGTTCATGTATTTATTTGTTCGTTCATTCTTTCATTGCTTTTTTGCTGTCCATTGTTCACGTTTGTCACTTTTAATTTGTAAAAGCAAGCTTTTCAACAAAAAGGAACCAGGATTGGAGTGTTTTGCATTTAGTCATTCACTGTACTAGCCAAGCAGCTCAATTACTTGAACCAATTGAAAATGATTTAAAGTTGTGGGGGGCAATTGTAACATACTGTACAATACTGAGATTGTAGTAGGAATCTTAACTGAGTGCTGGCACCAGGATTTTATAAAACTCTACAACTTAAAAAGGTTTCTGGATCTTCCCTCTGTGTCTGAAAATTAAAAACCCAGAAACTACCATCAGTTGTCGGGGGGGGGGGGGTTGGGGGGTCTCAGTGCAACACATGTATACAAAGTGAAGAACTTGCATGTAAGAACTCTTCTTACTGCTCAGGGTGGGGGGTACTGATCCCATTGACGGCCAGTGTGGAATGTACTGAAGGGAGACAATAAGTTACTTGTGAGAATATAATCAATTTTTATCTTAACAATTTCCATTCAGTATTTTACATCTTTATTAACATTAACTCATGCTGGCCTGAATTTAATTTTTTATTTTTTTTATTTTAATAATTCACATATGCAATTCCTTCCCAAGTAATAAGGAGAGGAAGTGATTATACAGTTCAGGAGCAGTGCATGCATTCTGAGAAGTTTGTACGAATGGTCCATCTGTCCATACTGTAATATTTATTCACTGGCATTAAGAGTCAGATCAATAAAATGTAACATCCACAAGAACTCCTCAACATGATTCAGGGTATTTCATATGCTGTACAGCAGCTCTTTAATGATGATGATTTTTATTAATTCCCTCTTTAAAGCTGCTTTTGTAATTTATTTTTCAAATCACATGCATCACCAAGTCACTTTATCAGTTATCTACTTACTGTTATAGCATTGTTTCTCATTGACAAAGGAGTTGTCTTAATATGTATTAACACTTTAATGAAAATGCTCTTGGCATTGAGCCCTGCAAGCACCAGCTATGTTTTGGTCTCAAGGCTCCCCTCCCTCCATTGGTGGTCTGAATCGGGCTGTTGCTCATGGGTGGGCTCATCACACTATTCTGATGCGTCTTCGTTCAGTACATCTGAAGTTGCCAGCATGCCTGTTGCCCTTCTCCTATTCAACTGCATGCAGATGCCCTGCTTCATGTTGTATTTCTATTGACAGGCACTCCATTGTAGTCTGCCAATTCAAATCCCTATACAGTACACACTGGTGAATAAAATCAATTCACACCCCATTGAAAACTGAACTTGGTGTGAGAGAAATTGGCTTTTTTTTAAAAAAAAAAAAAAATCGGGCCTTTTACCTGTGCGGCCCTCAGAGCTTACCATGAACATCCTCTCGGTATTCTTACTTGTGCTTCAGTTTCAAATCTTTTAGCTTAGCTCCTCAAACATCTCACCAGACAGGCCACCTGTTCTTTAAGGATGTGGTGGTCCATTCCATCATCCCCATAGGTAAGGTGCATGCAGGGAAACCAACTTTTGAAATTTGGCTCAAATTTTCTGCTTACCACAAATGTAAGCCTTGTTCATGCAGAGGATGAATGTGAACTTGGACCTTATATCTGGGATAATGAGGTTCAGCATGGACAGCTAATTAAATTTGTGACATCACAGCATGCATACTTTTTTCCTGAGCTTGTACCATAACTGACAACTGTAGGCCAGTGGACAACTCAATTGTAGCTTGTGCAATTTCTTAAAACTGCACTAATGCCAGAGTATGTTGCCTCCACCATAAAGAGTGGGCACAGCCTGGCACCAGTTTACTAATGAAAAACTGAAAGCACTCAATCATTGCATTTTATTAATTAGGTTAGCATCTGAGATAACCACGGTATAATAATATGGTCACACTTCTCTACCAGCTTCATTTATACATGAAGCACAATGCAAGATGACGTACATGTTTGAGGGGTTGTGGCAGCCCAAGAGTACCACCATGTATTACCAGTGCACTGCTATTCAACAGCATGGTTTTGTATTAAAGCAGCAATACGCTTTTGCTGAAGAAAAAGTAGGAACTGGAAACATACAAAAACCTTAACACTAAATTATAAAATGCCTTACAGGAAACACTGCCTCAAGTTATTAGTCCTTAAAACACAATGTGGCTTACTGTTAATGCAGTTTAGTTAGAGCGGGTAACAAGCCGGCTGAAGAAAAACGACGATAAACAAGGACTGCTCTTCTGTAAAAACCAGCAGGTGGGGCACTCAAGTTTGAACTGTGCTTTGTGAATAAACAGCCAATGAGCAAACAAACAGATGTCTAACACACAAACTGTGAATTTTGTACTTGGTTTATGCTGAATCTTTGTACTACATATTTCAATGAAATGTTTAAAGCAAAAAAAAAAAAAAAAAAAAAAGTTGTACATTTGGCCATTAAAGTGAAAATTCTTACCTTGTTTCAAAGTGTCAATGCTTTACTTGTCCAGACCACGTAGAAAAACCTTTACCTACCACAATTCTACCTCACACAACTGTATTTGACTTGTCTATCACACACCTACCTGCACATTACACTTTAGATTTCTATACTTTGCCACCTCTGTTATTTTTTATGTTTATCTTTATACATTGGTTTTGTCATTTGGTGTGGACAGCAAGGAAAGAATCTTATTGTACTGGGAAATGTGTTTCCTTACTGTGCACAGGACAATAAACTTTTGAGCTTGAATTCCGCAAAGAGTCAACACAAAATAATGCAAGTATTAGTGTAAGAATTCACAAAAGTGTACAAGACAAACATTAGTCTTTATTACATAACTTTAGTTCAATACCAATAAAAACATATTTAACAGTCAAAGCCTTAAGATTCTATTAGTTCCTCAGCACATCACAGTACTGGGTACACACATCTCGAACAAACGTTTAACAATCTCACTAGCCCCCCATTTTAGAACATCTCTTTTTTAATTTAAGGTCTAACCGGTGTGGAGCTGAGAATGTACCCCAATACAAGTTTCAAGTATTAGCCTTGAATCTGAAATTAAAGCTTCAGTCAGCATTAAGTGCCAAATTCAAGAAAGTTTACATATGCAGTTATTTGAGGAATCAACTCTTGGGGTTTAGTTTGCATGTTCACAATGTTCTTTACTTTAAAATGCTTTCATCCGAGGAAGTCCTTTTAATCAACCGACATTTCCAAAATAAAAAACTCCGGCTCTCCAGTTAACTCTTTCCAGGTTTACCGGACCCGAGAGCTTTTCAGTCTGTTTCAGCATTTTTAAAGGAAGGCATCACACCATTCTTTTAAACAAGAGTAACACAAGAGAGCCTGCTTAGAATTGGCGCCACATGCATCTTTCAACCAGTCAATGAAGAGGTCGTCGTCCTTTCTGAGGATAAGAAACTGACCGAGAACGACATACGCCTGGAGGGGGAGAAAAGGAGGGAAACAGTTATGTGCAGTCAATCTTCCTATACGAGCTCCAAATTAAGTCACAATGCAGTAGTTGGTGTTCAATAACAAACATACTTTTAACAGATGCAGTGCTGTGAAAGTATTTGCCCTCTTTGGATTTTTTTTTTTTTTTTTTTGCATGTTTGTCACACTTATGTTTCAGATCAAACAAATTTAAATATTAGACAAAGAACCAAAGTAAACAAAAAATTCAGTTTAAGTGAATTTGAGGGGGAAAAAAAAAAAAAAAATCTATCCAAACCTACATGGCCCTGTGTGATAACATAATTGCCCCCCCCCCCCCCCTTGTTAAATCATGAAGTAAGTGTGTTTAATTGCATTTTTTGGAGTGCCACAGCCAGTCTGGATTACGGCCAAACCTGTTGAATCAAGAGATCACTTAAATTGTCAGACAAAAGTGAAGTAGGCCAAAAGATCCCAAAAAGGTAGACCTCATGCTGCGATCTAAAGAAATTCAGGAAAAGAAAAAGTAATTGACATCAGTCTGGAAAAGGTTACAAAGCAATTTCTAAAGGCGAAAGCCATCATCCACAAATGGAGAAAACATGGAACAGTGGTGAACCTTCGCGGGAGTTGCCAGCCTACAAAAATTACCCCAAGAGTGCAGCGACAACTCCTCCAAGAGGTCACAAAACAACCCAGAAAAACAACATCTAAAGAACTGCAGGCCTCAGTTAAGGTCAGTCAGAGTTCATGACTCAACCATAAGAGAGAGACTGGGCGAAAATGGTATGCATAGCAGAGTCCCAAGGCAAAAACCACTGCAGACCCAAAAAAAAAAACCAAAGGCTCATCTAACTTTTGCCAGAAAAACATCTTGATGATCCCCAAGACTTTTGGGAAAATATTCTGTGGACTGACGAAACAAAAATTTTTTTGGAAGGTGGGCATCCCGTTACATCTGGCGTACAAGTAACGTTTCAGAAAAAAAAAAAAAATTCATACTACCAATAGTCAAACATGGTGGTGGTAGTGTGATGGTCTGGGGCTGCTTCAGGACCTGGATAGCTTGCTGCGATTGATGGAACCAGGAATTCTGCTCTCTACCATAAACTCCTGAAGGAGAATGTCCGGCCATCAGTTTGTGACCTCAAGCTAAAGCACACTTGGGTTCCGCAGCAGGACAATGATCCAAAACACACCAGCAAGTCCACCTCTGAATGGCTTAAAAAAAAAAAAAAAAAAAGGTTTTGGAGTGGCCGAGTCAAAGTCTGGACTTGAATCCAATTGAGATGCTGTGGCATGACCTTAAAAAGGTGGTTCATGCTCAAACCCTCCAATGTGGCTGAATTAAAACAATTCTGCAAAGAGTTAGGGACAATTACTTTTTCACATAGGGCCATGTAGGTTTGGCTAGTGTTTTCCCTTAATAAATAAATCACTTAAAAACTGCATTTTGTGTTTACTTGGGTTATCTTGGTCTAATATTTAAAATCTGATCTGACACATTTAAGTGTGACAAACATGCAAAAAAAATAAAATCAAGAAGGGGGAATACTTTTTCACAACACTATACCCCTGTTTTTGCCAAGAATAAAAGTATTCAGCATCAGAACAATATTGTTTAGAAAATGCCTCTCCCACTACCCATTTACCCAACTTTATTACCCTTCGCTCTGCCATATGCAATATTACTAGGATTTCATTTGACAGCATTCACTCTGTTTGCTCAGTACGCCGTTCCATTCATGGACACAACAAGCTGTATTTGCTTCATTTCAATGCCTTTAACAAAATGTAAGCCTGAAAGACAACCTGGCCCATCTCACCACAATCTGATCCTTCATGCTTCAGAGAACTGGGTGGAAGGACAGACAGCCCTCCGCTTGTGAAAAACTGTGTTGTCCCCTGTTGTGCCACTACACTGTTTGCAAAAGGAGAAAACAGAATACTTGTCCATTTCAAAGCCTAGTAAAAAGTCACATGCCAGGAGTGACAGCAGGCCTTGGTAAGTTTAAACACCTGTGGAGCAGTGAAGCCACAACATGGAGGAAGGCGACACTGTGCAGGGATGCTTGCCGACTGAAAAATATACAATAATCAAAACAGTCACCACATTAGCCACACCTGCAAATGTCAGTGCTGCATGACAAACATTACACCACAACTCACTGTACATTGCTTTTGGTCTAAACCTTTCCAAAAAAAAAAAAAAAATGTACTGGTACAAAATTCCAATTCAGACAGTATTCAGAAATGCAGGTTTGCTAGCTTGTAGAGACTTTCTCCAACAAGACTCGAAGATGGCACTGCTGCCAAAGAAGTTTCTACAGACATACTTGAGAGTCTGAATACTTGTATGAATGAGCCAAGTTGGGATTTTTCATTTAATAAATGTGTAAACCTTTCTGAAAACCATTTTTTCACTTTATTACAGGCTATGGAGTGCAGATTGATGGGCAAAAACGTCAAATTGATCCATTTAAAATTAAATCCACAACACAACAAAGTGTGCAGTAAGTGAAGAGGTCTGAATACCTTTCTGAATCCACTGTAGACCTACAAATATTTATAAAAAAGTTCCAGATGCTGGAAACAAAACCTCCAGTACGACACGCACACCCAGTATCAGATTTGTTCAGGGTGCTTATTGATCAAAACTTGTTCAAAATGAAGAGGGATGAGACTCACCTTATCAAAGCCCTGCTCTTCAAGCTTTTTACCAAGAACCTCTCCGATTCCAGAAAGGGCAGTGACAGGCTTGTCCCCCATGGGTTCAGCTACAAAGTCCCGGTGTTTCTGAGAGGTAGAGGACATGACTGCAGGTTTTAGTCTGTAGTGGGAAGAAGGACAGGGAAGTAAAGAAGGAAAGTTTGTGGGGTGTTTTTTTTTTTTTTTTTTTTTAAACATAGAATTAAACAGCTATTGTAGGTTAATCACACACACACACACACACACACACACACACACACACACAAACATGTTAGTGTAGGAGCCACAAGTCTTCAGTTCAGGAAGTTTTTTTTTTAAACTTTTTTTTAATAATGTAACTTTGCCCACATTACTGTGTTACCTGTACCCTAACTGCATACCCAACTAACAAGTCAATCTCCAGAATCCATCTCTGAAAATAAATTATTATTTATTTAAAGTAAAACTAATTATAAATTCACTAAAAAGCAAAAAATAAATTTTTCTTGAACCACAGTTTGTGGTTATATGTCATGGGGCACACATGACTTCATTGATTCAATTTTTGAGACTGATTTTTTATTTACCAAAGTTTTTATTTTTTTCAAACATCAATGTTATCCCCTTCAAAGTAGTTCCCTTGGGCAGCTACACACCGATGGAGACGTTGTTCCCACTGTTGGTAGCAGTGCTGGAAGTCTTCAGCCGGTATGGTCTTCAGCATGTCCGTTACACTCTTTTGGATGTTTTCTAATGTCCCGAAATGACGTCCTTTGAGGACATTTTTCAGTTTAGGAAAAAGGAAAAAGTCACACGGACTGAGGTCAGGTGAATAAGGGGGCTGGGGAACCACAGGAATGCGTTTTTTCGATTGTCCTTCTGCTCAATTGTGACGTTTTTCGGCACCATTTTGGCACAGACCTTTCGCATGTGCAAATGTTCAGTCAAAATTTGATGAACGGTAAATCTGTTCAAATTTAAATTGTTCACTCAACATTCTTAATGTTAAACGACGGTCTGATCTCACAAGAGTGTTCACATGTACGATGTTTTCATTCGTTTTCGAAGTTGAAGGCCTCCCTGAAAAACTTGAGCTCGGGATAAAGAATGTTCCCCATAGGCCTGTTTTAACTTTTCAAACGTCACACTTGCCGATTCTCCAAGCTTAACACAAAATTTAATGGCACAACGTTGCTCCAAATTCCGCTGTTCCAATTTGCATGACGCACAACCAAAAACACAACTTCGCTAATAGCAGTCACAAAAATCACGTAGTTAACGGAAGGAGTTGAAACTCGCACTGAGCTATGGGAGGGCACTGATACACGTGCTCTATCACGGACAACAGCGCATCGTTGCCAGATCGCTTGCAGTGTTGCCAGTCTCATTACTTTTCTGCCACACCTCGTATATATTTTATGGTGAAAGTCGCTATTCTATTAATTGATTGAATGAATTAGTTTATGTGCGCCACACGATTTTATTTAGTCACATATAACCATGAAAACTGTGGTTAAAGAAATGTTTTTGCTTTTTAGTGCATTTATATCTAAAGAAAAACATTTTACTGAATTTTTTTTTTTTTAACTTTTTAGTTTGAGTATTTTTGCAAATGATTTTTCTTTAATAATCTTTCATGAATGGGAAACTTCTTTAAAAGTATTACACTATATATCTTTGCAGAATTATTCGAATACTAAAAATAATATTTTGGTCTTATTTTTCTGTTCAGGCCCTTATGGGATTAGTGCATGGTCACTGCGAATAAAAATAAATTGATGACTGAACAGCAAGCTTACACCAATGCTTCCTCACCGTGATCATCAACGTTACTCCTATGCAAGAGTAAAAACAAGTCGGCCCACATATTTACCAACTCCACTCACTGGAAAAGGCAAGTGGAGGCGTCTCTCCCTCGTATGCTCCTATATCTCACTCTAGTCTCTCCATCATTGTTGTGTGTGCGTTAATTGAAATCGCATATACATCGAGTTCGGCGAATTTTAAGTAATTGCATCAGTTTTGACGGATTATTGTATTGTCATGGATACTGAACACGTATGAAAAATGTGAAGAAATTTGCTAAGCCAAAAGTTGGTTTAAAATCAGTTGGAAGATTTGACCCAGACAGGCAGAAAAGTTAAATAAAATAGTTTAATTTTAAAAAACTGAACAGGAAACATAATCTGCTCACCCATTGCACTCCTTATTTTTGTAGGACGACAAAGCCTTAGGAATAAAGTGTTTACAACCCAAATTCTTCAGTTTTATGAGCTTTTTAAAGTGTGGCCCCTCCTGTTATGCTTACCCTTTGAAATTCAAATTGCAGAAACACAGCTGAAGCATTACTAAAACATGGCTCCATTCCCAACAACTTTCTTCCAGAAAGCATACTACACTTTCCAAACACCATCCTTTCACACAACATACTTTTTTGAGAACAGATGAATCAGCCATGTGTGTCAATTTTTATTTGACTGTCAACGTACATTGGAGATCGGAGGGTCTCACAGATTACTAAACTTACACCCTACAACACAACTTAAAATTACTACATGCATCTACAGTTTTGTGACAAGCAAAAATAAATTTGTTTTGTCAGCAGATTTGCAAAACACAACATATTAAATGCCCATCACAACCACCAAACAAACCAACCTAGTACAGTGGCATGTAAGTTTGGGCCCCCTTGCTTAATGTCTGTTATTGTGAATAGTTAAGCGAGCAGAAGATGAACTGATCACCAAAAGGTGACATTTCTTTTCAGTATTTTATGCAACATTAATGCATTGTTTGTTTTGCACAATTTGTACAGTGGAAAAAGAAAAGGGGCACCCCAAGATACTGGACTACTCATAACGTTTCCCAAGGTCTCAGACTTTCATTAGTTTGTTAGGACTATGACTTGTGTCCACAGTCATTGTTGGGAAACTCCAGATGAAGCAAATGTCAACGCTGTTTTAATTCTCGGACTCCTCAAACATTGAAACAATCAGCAGCCATGGGCTTCTCTAAGGAGCTGCTTAGCACTCCGAAAGAAATAAAATCAAAACTCAAAAAAGCAGGTGAAGGCTATAAAAAGATAGCCAAGCGTTTTCAGGTCACCGTTTCCTCAGTTCTTAATATTAAGAAATGGTAGTCAACAGATACAGTGGCATTCAAATTGAGGGGTTGACAACCAAGAAACTTTCTGAAAAAACTGCTCGTTGAATTGATAGAAAAGCAACTAAAACCCCAATCTGACTGTGAAAGACCTTCACCCTATAGAGTGGTGGTGCACTGTTCTACTGTGCAACAATATCTGAACAAATAGGACCTCCATGGTAGAATCAGCAGGAGAAAGCCTTTGCTGCATCCTAGCCATAAAAATTCAAAGCCTGAACATTGCAAATGAACATCTACACAAGCCTGATGCACTTTACAAATGAGTCCTGTGGGCCGTTGAATTCAAAATAGAACTTTTTGGCCACAATGTGCAAAAGTATATTTGGAGAGGGAAAAAAAAGGAGGCCGAATTCCAGGAAAATAGCATGTCTTGAAATATTAGGCCTGGTGTTGGGTCGATCAGTTTTGGGCTTGTGTTGCAGCCAATGGCAAGGGGAACAGGTCACTGGCAGAGGGAAGAACGAATCTAATTAATATCAGCAAATTCTGGAAGCAAACATCACACCATCTGTAAAAATGTTGAAGCTAAAGAGGAGGGGTCCTACAACAAGATAATTCAAAATACACCTCCAAATCTACACTGAAAACCTCAAGGGGCGCAAGCAGACCATTTTGCCATGGCCCTCTCAGTCACCCGACCCAACCAAATCTGTGGATAGAACTCAAGAGCAGTGCATGCAAGAATCTTGCAGGAGTAGAAGCCTTTTACAAAGGCAAATAGGTGAAACTATCCCAAGTTTGAAATGAGACACTCAGCTGGTGACAAAAAGAATTTATAAGCCGTGATACTTGCCAATGGGGGTCTTACTAAGTACTGACCATTTTGAGGGTCCAAACTTTTTCTTCGGGCCCTTTTTATTTTTTTGTTATTTTGTACACATTAATGATTAAAATAATGCAATCTTGCTTAAAATATTAGAAGAAATGTGTCACCTATAAGCATATACTTTTTGCTGATCAGTTCATCTGCTGCTCAATTAACTATTCACAGTAACTGACATTTTAAGCAGGGGGGGGGCCGATTTTTGCATGCCACTGTAAAAATACAGCAATGAGCAGGCTGCTTATGATTGATCTAACGTTTTCTGCATATTACAAAAAAATGTAACACTGACTGCGGATTAATGCAAATGATTTAAGCATTGTGTGGTTATTAAAGTTGAACTTATTTAGAAGATTAAATGCAGATGGGATGAAAGAGAGTATTGGAGGATTAACAGCAACATCTTCAAACTTTTAACATGTAACCTGATGGCAACAACTATAATTGAGAATTTAGTGGACGAGAACCGTTTCCAGTTTGGTATGTAAAAAAAGTTAACATTAGGCCAAAAAGTACAAGTTAATAGATTTCATCGTGGCAATGAAAATGGTAGAATGTAAAATGAGTACACTTGGCACATAACTGGCAACTTGTTCGTATTAAGGTTGCCCCGAGACCCTAATACTAGAACAGTCCAGTATTTCTCGATACAAAGTCAAATTCAAACTCGAGCAGCTTTTGTCGCTGTATTGCGTGTAAGCAGCAGAAAAGTTCGCTAACCTTTCACAGATAAGCGCAGGTAGCATACGAGCCACGCATACAGAGTACCGACAATTTCTTACGCGCATACCCAACGATCGCCACCCTCCGACGGCGCAGTAAACGCACACCGAAACTTTTCTGTATTCAAATATTGCCTCAGGAGCAGTCCATTAACTTCGGCTGATGAGAAAAGCAACGAATGGTTGTAAAACGACGCTAACAGTCGTCCGTTAAAACAAGGGAATGTGATCATACAGCCATCCCCTTAAGCATTCACATGGCACACGTCGTCACTAATCGCTTTACAGATACTCGCACTATGTACAATGGTTTCGTCCGTCATCTTTTACAACAATCTAATAAACGGTAGGCTGGATCATGGACATAATCCAGAAGTAATGGAACAGCCGAGCGAAAGATGTTCCCACACCAAGGCCCATTTCTAGAAGGCCAGTAAACCAGGTGTATATAACAAACCCACCTTCCTTTCCTCTTATGCAAATATTTCACTTACACGCAGCAAAAGTTTGCTGGAAGCTGCAAATGCTCTCTCCATAAACGTTTGTTTGCGAGAATATTCTACGGCGTAGGTCCAACACTGCCAGGGTAGGGTGGGGTGGGGTGGGCTGGGGCGCCAGCGTTCATTAGCTGAATTACGCCCGACTGAGAACCTAAACTTGGGACAAGGTAAACTGATCACAGCGTCATCACCATTAATCCCTCCGCGGCAGCTCCAATAGTAAAACAAATCGATTACAAGTGGCAAAGGGAGCACCACGATCACTCCCATTAACCGTGTAACACACCTTTGTCCAAGGACGCTATGTCCATTTTGACAGGGCCTTCCCAACTTGGAAGACAGAAACACCGCTTGGACTTGTTTTGTCAAATGACCGAAATACTTCCATGTTCCGTGCTAATGAAATTTGTAGTCAAAATCACTTGAGACTTTGGAGCAACATCGTAAAGTTTTGGGACGCCCAACTGTTCGCAAAACATTTCCACCGTTATTTCAAATAGTCAAGCACAAAAACGGAGTACCAGGCGGGATCACATCTTACCTGCAATGTCCCTAAAATAAACGTCTAGCAGCTTGTCGCGACAAAAATCGCTATATTCTAAACACACACACTAAACCGCAGCATCCAACAGAAAGTACGCGGGCGGTGAGTACAGCGCTTGTTTATATATACCACAGTCACGTGACCCTCGAGCGCTGCCCGCTAGTGTGCGGCTCATTTGAGTTCCGGGGAGGCGGAGCGGCGCAAACGCTTCAAGGTAAACACAGCTGTTTCATTTCGAATTCGAAAACGCAAACTCCTGCGTTTGGATACCCTGTACGTAAGCAAATATCGCAGTTTGGTATAAACGAAATATGTTATTTCACTCAGACTCAGACGCCTGCCTTTGTGCAACACAGATACTGCTATTACGGAATGGATTTTATATCAAAAGTACTATACCGTTAGTACACACCACTTCCGATCGTCATGCCTGTCCGTACGGCACCAGTGCGTCCAGCTTAATGAGGCCAGAAAAAGGTTCGTCTTATGTGGTTCAGTTTGCATGTGACGCCATCGTCGGCGAAGCCATAGCCATAGAATTACTAGACGCCGCATGACCAGCAGCATCGTACGTCAACGTCGCCGCCATATTGCGAGTGGCACTGCTGTGGAGTGAAGTAATGGATAATGTCCTGTTTGGGATTACAAACCGCTGTACGCTCCAAACCAGATCTCAGAGGATTACATTTCATAGGTAAGGCTGAACAATTGTTTTGGTCATATTTGACCATCAGAAAATCCCGTTTTATAATCTTAGCACTCAAGGTCATCTTACAATAAAATTAAACATTAGTAAAATTAAAACAAGAGAATGATAAATCAAAAAGCAATAATTAGCAAACAAACAAAGATAACTGGCAGTGACAGTGCAAAATTCACAGTTTTAAAATGTGTTATTGAATCGAGCTGATGGATATGAGAGGGAAGAGAATTCCCGAGTTGAGGAGCACCTGGAGAGACGCTCGAGTCCAAGAAATGTTACTTATATGGGAGGAATTATTTAATAATAATAATTATTATTATTATTTAATAATTGCCATTATTAGTGTATAAATTGATATAAATAATTGCATTTAAACGATTCGTCGAGATCTGTTGTATGTAAGCGATACTGTTTTAAACGTTATTGTTTTTTCATCAGAAAACCCGGTTTCCATGTCTACCTGTATTAGTTTAAATGGCACTTTTGCCACTCGCAATATGGCGGATGCGCTGACGTATCGTGTCGACTGGGCAACACAGTGAATGCGGCGTCTACCTATATATGTCTATGGGCGCAGCAGCGGCCTACATGGGTTTAAGTTGTAAATCGGCCTTAGAGGTCTCATTGACCACCATACCATATTGCACTTCATTCATTTTCTGAAACTTCGTCCTCCAGAAGAGACGACAAGGCTGAAGTTTGCTGCTTAATCTCCAGCTGTTTATTCAGATTTTCCGTTCCACCTCAGTTGGCGAATGTAACCAACTTCAGCCCCTTAAAGCAGTAGGAGTGCGCAGGGAATCCAATGGCCTAACTGTAGGCAGTGATGGTGGGGCTCCTGTGGGCCGATTGGGAGGACATGGCTGTTGTTTCATCAGCTTTTATTATTAACATTGAGCAGAAGGAAAAGGTTAATGTTTTTATGTAGCTTACATGTGTGACATACAGTGGATTCAAAAAATGGTAAGATACAATACAGTTTACAATACAATACAGTTTATTTTTGTATAGCCCAAAATCACACAGGAAGTGCCACAATGGGCTTTAACAGGCCCTGCCTCTTGACAACCCCCCAGCCTTGACTCTCTAAGAAGACAAGGAAAAACTCCCAAAAAAAACCTTGTAGGGAAAAATGGAAGAAACCTCGGGAAAGGCAGTTCAAAGAGAGACCCCTTTCCAGGTAGGTTGGGCGTGCAGTGGGTGCCAAAAGAAGGGGGTCAATACAACACAATACACAGAACAGAACAAATCCTTAATACAGCATAATAATAAAAAATTTAGAAGTACAGAGCAGAATTTAACAGTAGATGATATCATATAATAAGATTTGGATAAAAAGAAGATGCCTTCTGTGCACTTCATTATGTTGTACATTTCATTTGAAATTGATACATTTGCCATTTTTGCCCATCATTCTACACTAAATCATTCATCACAACAAAGTGAAAGTATGTTTTCATAAAGAAATGTATTTATATTTAAAGGGCAGAACAGACTCTTTTATTTCTATTATTGTTATTTATTTTTATTTTTTGAATATTGCATCCCTTTATTGTGTTTAGTGACATCCTTTACATATTCTATAACTCTGGGATGGCCAATGCAATTTTCTATACTGTGGTGTGCTAGTCCAGTAACGTCACCAAATCATTAAACTAATTAAAAGGGAAGGCACCGTTATAGAGCGCCCTCTGGAGGCAGTAGAGACTGAAAACAAAACTGTCAGCCTTTATGGACAATGCAGTACATCCTAGTTGTGACACCCTTAACACGGAGGACTTTCAGCCAATCAATTATTCAGCATAAGTGTGCCAAGAAAACAATTTGGGCTCATTAATATCAATATTTATTTATTTGTTCATGCAGTGAGCTTCTGTAGAAAACAAAATTTCCTTCAAAATAAATAAAGTTCATTCTGTTTACGTATTATATAGTGCCTTTCATATCTATCTATCTGTCTGTCTGTCTATCTGTCTATTATATAGTGTGGTTCCTATCTATCTATCTATCTATTATATAGTGCCTTTCATATCCATCTATTTATCTATTATATAGTGCCTTTCATATCTATCTATCTATTATATAGTGCCTTTCCTATCTATCTGTCTAATATATATAATGCCTTATCTATCTATCTATCTATCAATCTATCTATCTATCATCTCTAGAAGTGTTCAGACCCTTTGCTGTGGCCCTCCAGATTGCACTCAGGTTTGCTTTATTTCTCCCAGTGATGTGTCCTGAACTTGACTGGTGTCCACCAGCTGTCAAACTGCATTGATTGGCCAGTGTTTAGGGAGGCACATATGTATCTGCGTATAAAAGGCCTCACAGTTCACCCTGCATGTCAGGGCAAATAACAAGCCATGAAGTCCGGGGAACTCTCTGTAGACCTCTACGGTCAAACTGTGGTTAGGCAGAGATCAGAGGAAGAGGATTAAGGCATTTCTAAAGCTCTGAGTGTTTCCAAGTGCACAGTGGCGTCAAGAATTGCTAAATGGAAGAAGCTTGGAACCACCTGGACTCGTCGTAGAGCTGGCCATCTGGCCAAACTGAGTAATCAGGTAAGTGTGGTTTTGGTCAAGGATGTAACCACAAACCCACTGGTCATTCTAAAGAATGAATGCTTCAGAAGAATGCTAGAACCTGTTGAAAGAATGACCTTCTCAGCAGCACTCCATCAATCAGGTGTTTAGGGAACAGTGGCCGACTCCCACTTGGAGTTTGCCAAATGGCATATAAAGGACTCTGAGAGCATGATAAAGATTCTCTGGTCTGATGAGGCAAAAACTGAACTTTTTGGGGAAAGCCACAAGCACCAAGTTTGGCTGAGATCAGTGACTGCTCATCAGCTGCCCAATACCATCCCCGGCAATTCTAAGGACTATGGGGGGCCGTTTCCTCTTGTTAAAAAATAGTCAGATTGCTTTGTTTCAACAGAAGTGAATTCTGTTTGTGTAACACCTAACACGTTTAAGTCAATGTAACTAGAAAAGATTAAGTAAAACTTAACAGAAAACACAATTATTTAATTAAATACATAAATTGAACAGCCCCAAAAGTTCATGCTTTGAGGGAAAAATAAATTAAAGGGTCTTTCTGGAATCTTCATGAGGATGGTTCCCCTCTGGTATTGCTCTGAAGAACCATTCTGACATCTGGATTTTTAAGAGGGAGCATTGGCATTGCATAGTTGACACCTAATGTGTGTGTGTGTGTGTGTTCACCTGTCGTGGCCTGCAGAGGGCACTCCTGCCGTCCAAACAGAACTCAAGTTCAACACATTTTATTTTTTTCTTTATTCCATGTTTCCCACCTGACACCAAACACACTTCTTCTCTTTTTCTTCTCTCTCTTTGTCTCCACTCCTCCTCCTCCTCCTCTTCCTCCTCCCGACTCTGAATCCTGGAGTAATGACCACTGGCTCCTTTTATAGGACACCCAGAAGTGTTCCAGGTGTCCAATGATCTTCTTTTGGCAGCACTTCCAGGTGTGACAGATGTGCTGCAACCAAGGGCTCAGCAATCGTTCAGGCACCCCCTGGCGGTGGCCCTGGACCCCAGCAGGGTTGAGCTTCAAAACTCCAAACCAGTGGTTCTACTGCAGGCCAGGGGGGCTGCCCTCTAACGCACTGGGGGTGATGATGTCCTGGATAAGCTCTCTCCCTGGGTCCTTTCAGTACAGCGGCGTCTCAGCCGGGCAAGGGCTTCAGCTGTCCAGACGGTCTTCCTGCCTTTGCTCCAAATTAGTGCCAGCTTAAGGGTACATTACGCCCCTAGGCAGACTTGGTTGCAAGCACCCAAAAAGAGACATCCAAAACAGAGCCTCTCATTTACATTGGCGTCCCGGATGGGTAAAGATGTTAGCCAGCCCTCACAATATATATAAATATTTGAGACCCTGACTCTGCCATACACCTACTAGCACATAAAAAGACTTCGTGGCTCAGCCACTGAAAAGAACCCTGTTGTTGTGCTCCGCTTATGGCCGGCGCTCTCGAGTTGTTGCATCTGATTGGTGTACCGTCTGTGTTTCTCCGCTAGATGGCAGTACAGGGTCAGGAACATGGAATGGTCCTCGGTCTGTTCTCCAGAGGCTGCTGGATTTCCTGTCGGATGTGTTATCCCTGTTCGGTAATATTAACAGTCTGCCGGTGTATTCCGATCCTTTATTGTAACGGCTGTTATCGGTGTAAGCCCTGCACTTGACATGAGGGTCTAGGCGGTGCTACAGAAGCTGGACAGAGGATAAAGCTCGCGGTTTGCTCAGGGAGACTCGAGCTCTGGGCACTAGAGTATCACACTGTCTGAGCATGCGTGTCACGTGATAGGAGCCACATTCAGGGCACATTAATAAATTGTTTATCTTCTTCATCTTCTTCTTTCGGCTGCTTCCGTTAGGGGTTGCCACAGCGGATCATCTTGTCCGCATATTAATTTGGCAAAAATTTACACCGGATGCCCTTCCTGACGTAACCCTCCCCATTTATCCGGGCTTGGGACCGGCACGAAGAAACACACTGGTTTGTTTATAAGGCACTTTTCCTTTGCAGGATAAATGCCATCAATCTAAATAAGAAATGTTATTGTTGCATTATCATATTTTCATTATATGATCACAATATTTTTATACAACTCATTTTGTTCAAAATAAAAAAGCCTAAAAGCAATATACAAACTCTATCCCGTATAATGGCACAGTTAAATGTCATAAAAATAATTGCTATTTTGCACTTAACGATAATTTACTGCACATTGTGGTGTCAAATTGATTTGGCTGCGGGAAGGCCGGCATAGTGCTGCAGTTCAAGGGGGGGGAGGGGGCAGTGTCGGAACAAGACTTGTTCAGGGGAGGGGCCAAATCAGGGTCCACAAATCCAAGTCATCCAACCCACCAGCGCGCATCTGATTCTTTTCTTCATTAAATGGCAGCCAAACAGAAATGAGACGTGAGACGAGTCAATTGTTGAGTAACTAAACTGGAACAACAAACTCCAGCCAATTTCACTCCAACCATTTCCTTAATGAGAAGCCTTTTATCGCTGTTCATGAAAGCCTTTATTCAATATCAGGACTTGATGCTGCTCTCATCCTGCCGCAGCAGACTGTTGATTTTCTGTTTTTTCTAAAACCACCGTCAAGATGTTTGAGTGACCTGAGCAGACCAACATGACCGAGACCTTCACCTTTCCTTATTTTCAGGTGAGCTTGTTTTGTGTCTCATTATTGTTTGCCTGCTCATTAAGGAAAAACGAAACAACTAAGGGGTCCGAGTCATGTCAGTTAAAACGTAGGCAAAACAGCAGCAAAAACTATTCACTAATTAAGAAGATGGTTAGAATGAAAACTTGCAGCCCACCAGGACTGGAGTTGGACATCCCTGCTCTAAGCCTTCCCCTTCTAACCCACAAGTCTCCAGATTCCGCTCCTGGAGGGCCACAGTGGCTGCCAACCCACTCCTTTTCATTCCAACCCATTCCTTAATCAGTGTCCAGCGTTTGACGCTAATTAACGTCCTTTCATTTTTATTGACTTGTTTTTTTAACACTCGGCCCTCTGAATTGCTTCGTTTTGTTTTTTTTTCCTTAAATCAGGGGTCCTCAATCACGGTCCTGGAGGGCCACGGGTTTTCATTTCAGTCAGTGTCCTAATTAGAACTCAGTCCTTGCTGATAATGATAGTTGGTGTTTAACACTATGCCTTATTAGAGGCCTTTATTCATCAAAGACAAATTTTAGTTCCTTTGTAGTTCAGGGGTCTTCAGTTTCAGTCCTGGAGGGCTGCTATGGTTGCAGGCTTTTACTTTAACCAGTTTCTTAATTAGAAACCTTGTATTTACTACTAAAACAGTATGTTTTTTAGGCTTAATTTTAGTTCTCTTGCCTGTTACCGTTCAGAACCTTTAATTGCCTATTTTAAATTTTAGCAGCTGCATTTGAGTTTTAATTGTTGCCTTTTTTTTTTTTTAATCAGACATTAGTTAGTAATGAGATGCAGAGAACCAAAAAACCAGCAGCTCTCGTGCTTAACATGAAGTATCTGTGATGAAATGAATGAGAGGGGAACTGGAAGGAGCATTAAGTTTAAATCTATTCTGGTCCACAAAACACTTGGATATGTTCTCGGAGAAGGAAACTCTACAGTGCAATTCAAATTGCTCTTGGATTGAACGCAAGTATTGACAAGCTAAACAGTTCAATACCAAGTTTCATGATCATCATGGAGTGCTTTCTAATTAGGAAACTAAAACACTGCAGCCCCCCAGGACCGTGATTGAGGACCCCCTGCCTTAAATGGAGCCCAAACAGAAATGAGATGTGAAGTTGGTTGAGCCAACAGATGAGCAACCATGTCTGGCCTCGGACTCCAACCAATTTCTTAATAAGAAGTCGATTCATGTTGTTGCTGCTCTCATTCTACATCGTTTTTACTAAGAGCTCCGTCAAAATGTCCTGTGCTTCTCAGACCTCCGCCTCTTTTTATTTTTATTATTTTCAGACTAGGGGGTTCACTCGCCAGCCACTTTGCGTCGTGAAGAGGGGAGACGCAGTCGCTCCTCCAAAACCCCCTCTTAAACGATGATACAAATGCCGTTTTTTGTTTTTTTTTTACCTCCTCTTTGCTCTATCGGCTGCTGCCGCCACTGTCACTGTGCTGTGTGATCTTCATCTCGCACAACACTTTGAACATTTAAAAGCCTGTACAGCTGCTGTCCTACTCTTTGACTTTTATTTCCGGCCCTGGGCGTGGGTAAATCTCTTGGCGCAAAGTCTCTATGGCGGGATGTGTGTTCTTTATTTATTTATTTATTTTATTTATTTATTTTATAATTTAAAAACGAAATAAGAACCCGAAGATCTCACAACATCACATTAAAGTTCGATAAATTCTGAAAAAAATAATACCAAACATATATGTAGGTTTTAAAATAAGCCCGATTTAAAGCGTGACATAAAATCATTGCACTTCTAGGCTTAGGATTTTATATATTCGAGAGTAGATATTGTATGTTTGGGACATGTTAGCTGCTCATTTGTTTTTGTCTCATTAATAAATTAAGTTGAAACAAGGGGTCCAAGTCTTTAATAGGAAGCCGTGGCGTAGCTCGAGTTCGTGCCGCTCGGGTCGGTGGCGCTGCGGTACTTCAATTTGCTGCCCTCCAACATATCTGAATATGTTAACCTATTTAAATAGAAACTTCAAATGACGTATTGAGAAAAATCAAGATACATTTTGCATAGATGTTTTCATATATAGAGAAACAGCAATCATTTTTCACGTTTTTTATAAGCACCAACTAGACAAGAATATCGTATAGACGCACTGATAAGCCTAAGTGTTCTAATTATTAGTTTAATATAATTACGCTGCAAAAACGAGAACCAGTGTGGTGTGATAGGTGGGGATGTTTTCTGCGCAGAACAAGAACGCATTCGGAATGATAACGAAACGAAATTATAAATGAGTTGTTTATCTTCCTAGAAAATCTTACCGGTGTAATGTTTCTGTTTATTTTTGTTATTGCCTCCTAAATTTCAACTGCTGTATCTGATGCCGTCACAGGAGAGAGAGGGAGGGTTAGGAGCACACGCTGATACCGCGCATTGCCGCACCCATCACATTAAGGGCAGCGTGAAAATGATTTTAAAAAATCGGAGAATTTGACTTTTTCCATTCATGAGTGATATTTTTCCGAACACTGCTGCTTACACACGAATTGTACTGAACCTTTTGGCCAATAATGCCGCCCCCAGCTACGCCACTGATAGGAAGTCAATTAAAGTTCAGGCAAAAGAGTTCATTAGCAGGCAAGATTGGCCACTAATTAAGAAGAGGGTTAGAATGAAAACCTGCAGCCACAGTCGCGCTCTGGGACCGAAGTTGGAGACCCCCCCGCTTCATCCGTTTCTAATTTAGCTCTTAACGACACCCATTATTTAATGTTTGTGTTCTCACTCTGCCGCTCCAGTCTTTTCCATTTTCTGAGTCACTTTTTAAACATTTTGTGGCCCTGAGCTAGTTGGTATTTTTCAGATGTTGTATGAGCGACTCAGGAGCCTGCGAGGTCTGCTTTGCGTCTCGTCTTTGTTTGAAGAAGAAATGAAAACAGAAGACAATTAAAATCCGTTCTGCCCACTATGCTCTATTATCGTTCATAATGGAGACCCTGGCTTGGAGCCCACCGTCCCAGAGTGATAAACCGAGCAAAGCGCTCAAGGGTGTTTGTCCGAGAGAGCACGCGCTCGTACGTGCGCGCGGCCCCTTTAATCGCCAAGAGCCTCTCTGACGTCCCGCAGACACAATGAGCGGGGGGGGGGGGGGTGTGTCACTGATGCTTAAACCGATCACCGTCTCCTCGGTCGCCAGTCTCAGCCCCTGTTGCAAAGTTTTCAGCTGTGCGTTGCTCTTGCGCGGATTGCCGAGATGGCGAAACCGTTAACCGACAGCGAGAAAAGAAAGCAGATCAGCGTGAGGGGCATTACCGGCGTGGGAGATGTGGCCGAAATCAAGAAGTCCTTCAACCGGCATTTGCACTTCACCCTCGTCAAAGACAGGATCGTCTCGACCCCCCGAGATTATTATTTCGCCCTGGCGCACACCGTGCGGGATCACCTGGTGGGCAGATGGATTCGAACCCAGCAGTATTATTACGAGAAGGACCCCAAGGTACGTGAGCGAATCCTCCCGGTGCTTGTCGATGTGTATCGTAGACATATATATTATCATTATTTTTTTTTTTTACTTTAAGACCCCTTTGCATGTTCACCGACGCACGCAGTGGGATGCACCCGAATTGCCAAGGCGACTTTGGAGCAGCAGCTCTTCCTGGCTCCGTGACGACGCAATGGCGTTATTTCACACAGCCTCCGAAACAGAAATGCAAATCGCTTAAAAAAAAAAAAAAAAAGGGCAGCAGGTGTAACCTGATTAGGTGCGCATCTGCTCAGACCACAACCCCCCACCCCAGCCCACCCCACCTTCACCGGCGTGCAGGATGAGCGAACCTGCAGACCACTGGCCACTGCAATCCGAACAGCCCGGGGCTTCCGTGTCCGCATTGCAGACTTGCTGAGTAATCGGGGGGGGGGGGGGTGTCTCAGTCAGACCCGACCGACTATCTAAACCGCAGCTGAGCCCCCCGCCCCCCAGCTCGTCATCTGTCCATTTTTATTCTCACTGAATGGAAAATCGACGCCTGTCACTTGCGCTCGGATTCCTGGCGTCAGATAATCTCAATGTCAAAAGGGTCATCGAGTCCTTCGCGACAACAACGCGCTCATCCGCTGCGGCGGCGGCATCTCCATCGGCTTTTCAGGGGCTCGCCGTTCCAGACCCGTTTTGTGAAATTGTAATTTGGTTACACGGTTATTTATGTAATCCGGATTGGCAGCCAGGCTGGAGGGGCCTGATGTTTAATGGCTGGCATCTCGGACTTCAACGTGCCTTCAACGGCTTAAACCAGAAAGGCTTCTTCCATTATTTTAAGATTTACACTGGGGGTAGAAAAGAAAAGCCAAATAATTATTTGGCTTTATTACAGACGTGAAGGCCCAGATCAGACTCGTTCAGATACTTACACATTACCAGCAACATCTGCTTCGGGGTCATAAATACATTCGTATACCGCCAAATCCTTTTAAATGATCGCTCAGACAAATGTATTTGCGCCCCCTGTTGGAATGATTTTTTTACACTAAGGCACTGCTGCATCTCAATACGAATTCCAGGGTTTGTGAAGCTTGCATGTTCTCCCAGTATCCGAGTGGGTTTCCTCTATTCCTTGAGCTCCTGAGCAAAGCTAAATGCCCCCTTGGAACGAATAACGTGCTGTCCACTATATAGTGCCTTTCAAATCTGTATTTCTGCCTCCAAACCTACAAGTGACCACTCATTCTGTTTGGCTCACCCAATGTGCTTACTCATCTCCGTACCGTGAAGGCCCAGTCCTATTTTTGCTTCCAATCCGTGCCATTCGTGCTTCAGGACGTCTGATAAATGTGCTACACCTGGCGTTGGACCTCTAAGGCATCCAGAAGGCAGAAGAGAAGAGGACACCTTAGGTCATGGAGGTTATTTAAAGGAATTGTGGGGGCAAACAGCATTAGACAGCTTCAAAAAAAAAATATATTATTCAGTGTCCGCGACAGGTGGGCCTTGGCAACTCTCTCAGTAGGCACACGTGGAGTAAATCCTTGCATCGTTTCTGTCGTTGTCGCCATTGCCTCTACAGAGTGCAGTTTGAGTGGCAGGCATTTTTAAAATATACTAGCTGTGCTACATGTTTAAGACGGGCTGAAATCCAAATACTCGACATACACCTTGGTGTTAACGTTTGCAGTGCACCATTTGTTGGAATGTATTTTGTAATGCATGTAGTAATAAAATGCATTGCGTTTGTCATTCCAATAGATGGTGCATCACAAACATTTGTAGTCATAAAATGCATGACTATACATGCTTGGGATGCACCATCTGTTGATTTGATAAATGCAATTAATACGTCTCTGTTATGTGCCATTCAATATGGGATTCGTTAAAGCAGTGTTAATGTTTGTGATGTACCACCTGATGGAAAGACAAATGCAGTGCATGTGCCCCTGTTACATACAGCTCTGTTACACATGAAAGTCAATATGGAAAGGAATTATATGTATCTACCCATTATGGGATTCTTAAAAACGGCATTCATGTTTAGGATGCACCATCTGTTAGAATGATAAATGCAATGCATTTTATTACTTGAAGCATTTGTGATGCGCCATCTTTTGGAATACCAGAGACACAGCAATCCGACTGACACACAGAGAGACACACAGAAACTCGTCCCTTTATTAAGGTTGATAGAACCGGCGTATATTTTTTTTTATAGTACTGCTATTGCCTGGCGGCACGGTGGCGCAGTGGGTAGCGCTGCTGCCTCACAGTTAGGAGACCCAGGTGGAGCTCCCTGCGTGGAGTCTCCGTGTCCTCCCCGTGTCTGTGTGGGTTTCCTCCGGGTGCTCCGGCTTCCTCCCACAGTCCAAAGACATGCAGGTTAGGCGCATTGGCGATTCTAAATTGTCCCGTGTGTGTGTGTGTGTGTGTGTGTGTGTGCCCTGCAGTGGGCTGGCGCCCTGCCCGGGGTTTGTTTCCTGCCTTGTGCCCTGTGTTGGCTGGGATTGGCTCCAGCAGATCCCGTGACCCTGTAGTTAGGATATAGCGGGTTGGATAATGGATGGATGGACTGCAATTGGCCACTATGTCAGGTGGTATGGTGGTCCTCCACATGCGTCTGTCTTGGGCAGGTTTCTGTATCGTGGCCCAGCTGTGGTCCGTGCTCTTCAGTTCTTTTTCCACAGTCCATCCAGGTGTTCTTCGGCTGCCCTTTTGCCAAAGTCTGTCTCTCCTCCGATGTGCCCAGTCCATCCCCATCTTCTGAAAATGGTGTCCATGCTCTCTTGACTGAATCAGGTGAGCAGTGAAATGTGAAGGATTCTCCTCCGGCTGCTGGTGTGGGATGTGGACACGTTGGAGATGTCTCCTTCTGTCATCTGCCACCATTCTGATCCATGCGCCGCTCTGGTAAAGCCTCGGCTGTACTGAGGTGACCTCCACACGTCATTTAGCGTCCTGAGGGCACCTCTGGCTTTGCTCCGACTGCTCTCAATGTCCCTGCCTGCCCCTCCATCGTGCCTGCCAGTACTGCCAAGGTTGGTACACTTCTCTGTCATGATTTTGGTCCTCTCCGGCCACCTTGATTAGTGAAGCATTTGAGATGTTAGGTGGGACGACTTCAAATTTCTGTGTGTTGACTTTCAAGCCCTCGTGTTAAGGTGGGAGATGAATGTTTGTTTGTTTGTTTATTTATTTATTTATTTTATGGTTTTGCCGTCGGTCTGCGATGTTTTGATTTGACAACTGGTGGTCTCCCACTCCACGCCAATGATGTGATTCATGTAAGTGGAATTCTTGGTAGTTTTGCCGCTTCGGTGATCCAGTGTTGCACTCCCAGATTGTTCTCCTTGTGTAATTTGCACATTCACAATACCGGGCGCCGGGCCCCCTCCCCATCCCTGTTGGCTTTCCTTACAAGGGTGTGGGTGAAGAGCTGGCGGTGCCCACCAGTGAAACCATTTGTCCTTTATCCCAATGCCTACCCCAGAGTGACTTCCTAGTGACGCTGCACTCCAAAGATTAACTGGTGTCTGAATTAGCCCAGCAGTGGACTGGCATCCCCTCCTCTCCTGCCTTGTGCCCAGTACTGCTGGGATCGGCTCCAGCCTGCCTCAACCTTGAATTGAATTAAGTGGGGTCTGCAAATGTCACAAGCGTGTCGGACACTCTGAAGTCACAGCAGCTGCAAATCAAATCGGCCATCCAGCCACTTTCTTAACCCGCTTATCTGGAGCTGGGCTGTGGGAGGAGGGCATCTGAAGTCTGTTCCAGCAGTCGTTGGGCGCAAGGCAGGAACAACACCTGGACGGGGTGCCAGTCTTCACAGGACGCACTAGTCACAATCTAACTACGCCTGTCTTTGGACGGTGGGAGGAAACCCCCTGGGGACACAGGGAGAGCATGCAGACTCCACAGAGGGACCACTTAGGACTTGAACCCTGGTTTCCTTGTTGCAAGGCCCTGTGCCACCATGCCCCCAATCTACAGTTTTCACATAGTTGTGTGCCACTTTGTGCCAGTCTTTCACATCGCCCCCCTGCGTGTAATGAAAACTCCTTCTAGCACGCGTGCCTTGAGCTCACACAGGAGGTGTTTATGAGAGCAGTCCAGAAATAGCCTGTGGCCCTGGTGACACGAGTGATAAGTATGGTGGCATTTTATAAATGTCAGGAATTTCCGAGGTCGAATTGGGAGGACACAGAAGATCAGCTCTCCATGAAGGTCAGCGGCCGGGAAGGACTCGTCTTCATCAGACGAGTGTTCAATAGTCGTGTTTCTGCATCTCGTCGATTCGACCGCAGGGTGTGGTGGTCCGGACCCCCCAACCCCGACTGTCACGTGTCAAATTGTGCACCCCGTTTGGAGAAGTGTTTCTGTAAAGCCATCACTGGACTCTGCAGAAACGACAAGAAAATGAAAGTCCTATTGGCGAGTGCCAATCAACATGGTGACGTGTCGCCGCTCTTGGGGGGCTTGGAAAAATCCAGACCAGATTATCCTTAAATTTGATGAGCGTCCGCCATACAACACTCCACGTTTTTCATCAGGATGGTTGCTGTGAGTGATGCCATCAATCCGTCTTTTTCTCCTGTTTCATCAGAGTGTCTGGAAGGTTCCATTGATGTTCGCTTATGCGGGATAAAACCGAACCTTTCATTATCTCTATAGCTACGAGATGGATGCGGACGGACTGGCACCCCGGCCAGCGAGGAGGGCACCGTGTTATCCAGCAGGATGGTCGCTGTTAGGAATGGGCAGCCAGATGGGTGCAGCTCTCTGCCTCTTTTTGGGGGGGGGGGGGGG
>JANRMT010062824.1:9261501-9320062 GCA_026402145.1 Polypterus bichir lapradei | reverse complement strand
GTGTGTGTGTGTGTGTGTGTGTGTGTGTGTGTGTGTGTGTGTGTGTGAAGTTTGTCACGCCAGACCCAAGAAGACTCCAGGATGGAATGGCTGAGTACTGAGGAGAGGCTCTGTGCACCAAGGGGATAGTCCTGTTTTATTATTATTATTATTATTATTATATTTTGCCTAAATTGATGAAGTTCTGTTGTCCTTTTTGTCATTCTGAGGTCTTGAGTGCTTCTTGAGGAGAAAACAGCTGTGACATCACAAAGTGTGACAAAAGTGAGGGGTGTGTCTGTCTGTGTGTGTACATCTCCATATGTATACTGTAAATGTATAGAAAACACGGTATATTTGTATGTACACAGTAATTATTTATATATAAAATATTGTGACGCGAGTGTTCAGTTCATTTGTATGTTTTTTGACCCCCTGAATGTGATTTGTCTTTAAACGTCACCGTTAAAAAAACGAGTTCCCCGGCCGGAGTGAGGCCTGACTCTGTGATTTGCGCTGTAAGCCTCTAAATGACAGCATTGCCATATCGGGTCATGCTGTAGACGTTCAGTGCCAGCAGTGTGTTTATTCTTCAGACGTGGCCAGCATTGCCAGCTCACAGCTTTAGGGGCAGAAACTCGAGTGCTGCACATGGAAGATTTTTAGGTTTGTATTTTTTGCCCTCTCTTAAAATGTGCTGACGGCAGGCACACAGATGGCCGCTCCTCTTTGGATTCGTCTTCTTTGGGTAATACTGAGCCGTGTATTTACCTGCTGAAATAAACCTGGGTGACACTGAAAGGACAGAAGACACCAGGCTGATGCCACACCTGCTCTGTTGTGATGTTGTTCAGCATTTCATAAACTCGTTCTTCTCTCCTCCTGCACATCTCACTCGGTTTTCTTCTACTTTTTGGGTTTCTTTCCAGCTTGTTTCTTGGATTCCATGGCCTCCTTGGGTCTGGCAGCCTATGGATATGGAATCCGGTACGAGTTTGGGATCTTCAACCAGAAGATCTCAGAAGGCTGGCAGGTAAGTTGTGCACTAACCCCTTGACACTCCAGCTAACCCTTCAGTGCTGCACCTGCAAATCATTTGAGATGGTAACCAGGTGAGGGGTCATCAGCTGGCATGTCATGGGGTCTGGAGGTTCAGTAGATGAATGGTCAGCACTAGGACAAAGTGCCATTACAAGTAAAGTCCTATCTGTCTATCATATATTGCATTCATATCTGTCTATCTATTTTGACCACTAGAGGTGCCACCAAGCCCCAAGCACTAGACATGACTCCACGCCGATACCGTCACAGCCTTTAAACTCTTTCCAATATTCTACCATACGAGAGCAGCAACTGCCCACTCTCCGTCCACCATACCTTGTTTTCCTCCAACCCTCTTGAACGAGACGGAGCAGTTCCCTTTACGTGCGACTCGGGTGTCCTTCTGGTGCCATAGCATTGCCCACCAGCAGCACTTTCAGGCTACAAAGAAGTGGCAAAACCAAGGAGCTTCTCTCCCCACAGCGCCCCCTGGCAGCACCTAAGGACCCTGACTGGGCCATCCCTCCACACTACACATCCCAGGCAACCCTGCGGGTGTCCAAACTGCAGCCAAGCCAGAAGAATACTGCCACCTCTCCTACTGGGGGTCGAATCACACTTGATACTGTACATCCCCTCAGTCTATCTATATTTTTTCTGTCCGATCGGGACAGTCGGGCTGCACGTCCATCCATGTTGAACTTCAATTATGGCCTCCCTGCTGAGTAAAGAATCACCCTCCACCCTAGTTGGGATGGCCATCTATCTATCTATCTATCTATCTATCTATCTATCTATCTATCTATCCTGCCGACTACACTAAAATATCTGTCTATCTATTATATAGTGCCTTTCATATCAATCTCTCTATCTATCTAGCTATCTATCCATCCTGCCGACTACACTACACTACACTGGCTGTGTGCCTGTGAGATCTCGATGTCCTGACATTGAAGGTGAAATGAATAAAAAGATTACCCCTGAGGTTTTGAATATATTTATTTACTTATTTGCACCAGAGGACATTGTTTGTTTTTATTGATCCATTTTATGGATTTACTTATTTCTTGGATTATTTCTTGACATATTTAAATGCACTGTTTGCACACCAAGGGCATTTTTATTCTCATTGTTATTGTTCTGTTTAAAAGTCTCTCTTGTCTGCTCGCTCACCCTGGTCCATCTTGGTCATGATTATCGACATCCCAGAACTGAGGGTTGTGCCCAGGGCTGTGGGCTCAGGCCGTCACAGTGACAGCTTTGGAGAAGTTCTATTGATTTAATTCATTCATTTAGATGGGTAAAACTTTATTGTTCCCAGGGGAGAGTTTGGTGAATTTAAGATGGTGGATTGGACGCCACCTGCAGCTGTCAGCCATTTACACAAATTAATAGTCCAGTGTACAAAACAGTGTTGGCAAGGAGGCCTCATCTCGCCTCAGTGAAGAGCTTCTGATCCCTGATGTCCTTCACGTTTTACCCACATGAAGTAAAAAAATGCCCAAATCTTTTCTTTCAGATTGAGGAAGCTGATGATTGGCTGCGCTATGGCAATCCCTGGGAGAAAGCACGACCCGAGTTCATGCTGCCCATCCACTTCTACGGAAGAGTCGATCAGAGTGGAGGTGGTGCCAAGTGGGTAGATACTCAGGTAATGTCTTGAGGGATTGGCTCTAAGGCCTCGATGTGCACTGTGTAGTTTTGGTTTTAATCTTTCATGAAGTGGGGATGCATTTTGGGGATGGGGGTGTTCATGGTGGGGTTGGGGGAGAGTTTGGTCAAAGCCTCACTAAGCTCATCATTATGTTCTTCCTCGACCTTTAGATCGTCCTCGCCATGCCTTATGACACTCCAGTGCCAGGCTACAAGAACAACACGGTGAACACCATGAGACTCTGGTCGGCCAAAGCCCCCAACGACTTCAACCTCCAGGAGTGTAAGTGTCATGTGACCCACTTTCAAACTGCTGCTCTGTAGGGGTGACTGGGCGGTCCTGGGACAGCAACAGGAAGTGACCGCCTCGTGAAGCTCCACCCCCTCAGACGCGTCCTACAAACGTGATCATGAAGGACTCATAACTGACCTGGGCTGTGCCGATAGTGCTGGTTCTCAAACCTTCTGATTGGACAAACTTGAAAAATGTTCGACTAGGGATGTACATTTCTTTTTTTTTTTTTTTTCCCCCGAGATTTAAAATCATTTCTTTACTTTTTTTAAGGTATGAAGGTGTTAATTATTTCTTAGAAATGTGGTGGTTTTTTTAAATTCACATTATGTTTGGTATTTTGATGAGGGTGCCACTGCTTTGGCAGTGATGACGTGACAGGCCGCTGTTTCAGACAGGACTCCCAGAAGTCTGTTCCCTTCTCCCTGTTCTGAAGGTCTGAAGCCTTTACTTGTTTTTCTGGCCCACGGAGTTAAGGCTTACTTTGGCTGTGGGCCTCACTGGAGCCTTGAGACGTGCGTTTTGTTGTATTGACCTTTTTGTTGTACTGACGCATCATACGGTCATGAGGTTAACGCATCCACTGTCAAGTTGTCACCTGATCCATTTCTCGTCTGTTGGTTTCAGCGGCACTGCAGGGCACCATGCGTCCCGATTGGTCGAGATTCTCGTGACTACGGGTCATCCTGGGATTGAGTTAAAAATGGCGGTGTCGCCGATGTTGAGTGTCCCTCGGTGGAGACATTCTTGTGTGAAATGGTTAGCAGTGAAGACGGTGGTGTTTTGGTACTTTTTCTTTATTTCTTTTCTGTTTTTGACATCACGTTTGCATTTCCTGGGATTTCTAGCTCATAATAAATCCCATGGGACTTTGTCCATATCACGTTTTCAAGGTTTCGTGACCCCAGCCAGTTATCACGGTGGGTGTCTGTCCTGCCTCGCATCATTTTAGAGGCTGCATGTAGGTTATGTCCTGGTCCCCTGGTCTGGTCTTGTATCCCACCATCATGAAGGTTAGGTGGGCCTATGTCAATTTATGAACACACTGGCCCTGCAGTGGTCTTCTGTCCCTCTACCTCTTGGCTACTGCATTACACCCAAATGCTGCCTGGAGAGGCTGCTTGCAGTCACACATCATTAGTGGAATACACAAACAAATTTTAACATGAATAATTAAAGGGTTTGAAAGGGTTAAAAATAAATAAATAAATAATATTAAACTCCAGCCCGCTGACCTAAAGAGATTGTGCGCCTGTCCTGTTTGTCCCTTCAGGCTTGAAGTGCAGCTCTCTGCCTTCTGAGCAGAATTTCAAGTGCCGTCTGCAGATGGCAGGCAGCCAGCCAGTGATGTGACACCTCGGGGACCGCAGGCTTTTCAGCAAGAAGGGGGAGGTGATGGAGGATTATGAGGAGGAACTGTAGGACAGAGGAGAGCATTTCAGTGTGGGGGGGGGGGGGTTATGCAACATGGGGGAGGAAGAGGTGGGACACCAAACGGTGACAGTTTAAAGTAGAAACAGGTCATTGAGAAATGAAGAAGTGACACGAGATGAAAGCAAAAAAAAGAAATAAAACTGGTGGGAAAGCAACAGGGAAACACACAGTTAAGTGCAATCTGAAGAAGGGGTGTGGGAGGGTGCTGAGATACGGAACAGCAGCACACAGTATAGTACAGTGTAAAGTGTGGGGGGGAGGTCAGATATGGAACAGCCAATTGTTCAATACACTCGCTGTGGAGGAGGAGGTGGCATTTGAAATAGCGACGTACAGGCACTTCAGAGGGGCACCAGAACAGGCATTAGGAATACAAGTGCGCAGTGGCAAGATGGCATCTACAGCTCTGGGTCCTGAACTTACGCCAGCGTTTCTCAACCTTTTAAGTATTTGCTACCCGAGTTTTCATAACCGTTTTAATTGCGCCCCCCCTAACGTTTTTTTTGAAACCCTAATAAAATGTATTCCTATATTTTTTGCTGCCGATACACCACTACATGTTTTATTATACCTACTTAACTTTTATCGACATTTCTCTGTATTTATTTTTCTAGTATCAAAATGTAGTTTAAGTTCATTTGTTTTGGTTTCAATAGATGGATTTTTCATATTTTCGATTCTTGTTTTCTTTTTTTCGCATCTTCGCACCCCCCTTTTTATTACTTCGCACCCCCCCCCCACAGGTTGAGAACCTCCGACTTACGCCATTGTGCTATTTTACAGTTTCATGCTAGGCTTTTAAGGCTCCTTTTGTGAATTTCACATCTGGGATCAGTCCAGCTATCTCTCTGTCATCGAGCACCTTTTCTGTCTGTATAGTGCCTTTCATAGCTATCTGTCTGTTATGAAGTGCCTTTTCTATATAACTCTCAGGTCCATGTCTATATATATTTAAGTAGTAAATAGTTTTTTTTCTAACTTTCTATATATCTGTCATATAGCTGTTTTTCAGTCTATATCTATTTATTATATAGTGCCTTTCATATCTATGTATCTGTCTGTTATGCTCTGACTTTTCTATGTTTCTGTCAAAGAGCTCCTTTTCTATATATTTTGTAGCTCCTTTCCCATATCTATTATATAATGCCTTTTATAACTATGCATCTGTCTGTTATGTAGTGCCTTTTATATCAATCTGTCTGTATATCTATCTATTATATAGTGCCTTTCATATCTGTCTATCTGTTCATTATGTAGTGTTGTTTTTCTGTCTTATAGCTTCTTTTCTATATATCTGTCTGTATTATATAGCGCCTTTCCTATATAACTGTCTTAACGCTCCTTATCTATTATATAGTTCCTTTCTCTCTCTGCAGATTAATAAAAGGACAAGTGTCTGTGTATTTTTGCATCCATCCGGTTGCTATGTCTCTGTCATTCCAACAGATGGCGCAACATCTTTTTTTTTTTTTTCTCTGTCCGTCTCCTCCGGTTTTCTAATTAATTGCTGATGAGGTTCTTCTTTCCTTGGCAGTCAATGTGGGTGACTACATCGAGGCAGTTCTGGACAGAAACCTGGCAGAGAACATCTCCAGAGTGCTGTACCCCAACGACAACGTGAGTATGCAGACACATCCAGGTTAGAGCAGCAGATCTGTGACTGACATGAGACTGGATCAGGTGCCTTTAGTAGCCTGCGGTCTCCAAAATGTAATGGCTGACAATGGCCTGCCAGTGTGCCGGCTGCCCAGCCTGAGGTCAAGCTGCACTGCTGATGCTGGAGGTACAACATCTGGCCAGGATTTGTGATTTCTGACAATGGGATGTGAGGGAACATCAGCCACAGGGGGTACCCTGCTGGTGGGCTCTGCAGAGCATCGCTTTTGTAAGGCTACCTGTTAAAGAAGCCAATGGTGGGGTGTGATACCCCTAACCCACACTGGCACACTGGTGCCAGAGGTGAGCAGCAAGACATTTGAACCCGGGTGGTAGTCACATTGCTGCTGAAGGATGGCACAGTTATGCCTAGTGTAAAAAGTTTTTATAGCATAAAGAGGCAGAAATGGCAAAGGAGTGTAAGCAGGCAGGTCCTGGTGAGGAGATATGAGCTCGAGATTTCCTAACGTTGGTGGGCCGGGGGTTTGTCATTTCACTCCCTCCTCCGAGTGACTAACTCAGGTGTATGTTCAGTTTTTTGAAGGGAAGGAGCTACGGCTGAAGCAGGAGTACTTTGTGGTGGCCGCCACCTTGCAGGATATCATCCGGCGCTTCAAGTCTTCCAAGTTCGGCTGCAGAGACCCTGTGAGGACGAGCTTTGATACGTTCCCAGATAAGGTGAGCACGCCTGTCCCAAACACTTCTTCAAAGCCCCCAACACGAGTGTCCCAGCAGGGCCTGCCGTGGACTTACCTTCACTCGGTCCATTCAGCTTCCACCTTATGCACACAGGTGTGACAATGGCCAGCTTACAACAATTACGAGAAAAAAACAGCCAAAGCCAGGCCATCCAACCCTAACTCTCCATCCTCTGCTCATCGAAACCCAAACCCTGCTCCTCTCACGCAACTGTAACGGTCCCCTCCGCGCGGTATGAGCAGATACGACCTCCGAAGGACTAAATCGGGGCTCTCCAACCCTTTTTTCCCCCCCTGAGATCTCCTTTTACAAAATGAAAATGGCCGAGAGCTCCTCGTGTTTTCTAACGTTTATTCTCATCACTTATTTCAAGCCTAACAAACTGAATCGGCTCATTTTGCCTGAACATTTACAAAATGTCCGTGTCCACAACCTACATTTTGCATTGAAAATCACAAAAAATATTGAGTTTACCTGCAAGTGCATTTTGTATGTCTGTCTGCATTTTCTGGGCACCGCGGAGCTCCATTGGCATTTGCCATAGAATACCAGAATTGGCAGGTCCACCACTGGCGGGCGCCCTCACAGATGAGAGCAGGTTCACCCTGAGCTCATGTGACAGACATGAAAGGGTCTGGAGAAGCCGTGGAGAAGGTTATGCTGCCAGTGACATCGTTCAGCCTGACCGGTTTGGTGGGGGTCAGTGATGGTATATCTGGGGAGGGAGGCATATCCATGGAGGGACACACAGACCTGTACAGGCCAGACAACAGTGGGCACCTTGACTGCCATTAGGTAATCCTTGGACCCTCAGACCCTATGCTGGTTCCTCCTGGTGCACGACAATGCCCAGCCTCATGTGGTGAGATGATGAAGGAATTTATACCATTGACTGCCCCTCAACCACCCCCCCCGCACCCCCCATGCTCACATGCCTGACATCAATCCAATAGAACACCTCTGGGTGGGCATCATTATGTTTGGGCCCATCCGACGGCTCAGCCTGACCAGGAGCTCGGTGATGCCCTGGTCCAGATCTGGGAGGAGATCTCCGAGGACACCATCCATCATCTCATTAGGACGCTGTCAGGCATGGGGGGTGGTGTGGCATACAAACTACTGAGTACCATTTGGAGTTTCGGCCCAATGGACTCGCCCGCCTGCCTGCCTGCCTGCTGTATCATTTTGTCCCTTTGATTTTCTGGTGTCCCTCTGTCGGTTGATCTTCTTCATTTCCATCTTTTTGTTCCTCACACATCACCATACCAGTAGAGATGGCCAGCAGGATTTCTTTTCCCATTGAGGTCTGATGTGTTTTCAGTGTTCCTTTCATTTTTTGGAGCAGTTTATGTTCAACACGTTCCCCTAAGACTGGGACTGGACACACTGGAGTTGAGGGAATCTTCTGATTTGGTTTTCCACCCATTTGACAAACAGATTTTGGGACGTCCCACTTTGCGCACCCCTGGTGACCCCAGCATAGCAACACTATGGCAACCGCAACAGAACATTCCAGAAAATGACAACGCCCATGGAAAAACAATAATGGTGCCGCAGTAAAATGCAAAATAATGTTAACACTCAAGAAATGAAATGAAATGAAACCATTAAATTGAATTCCCCACCAGCAGTGCAGGAAAATATCAGAACCAAACTGGGAAAGGACTCAAAACAGTTTAAATTGAAAGACAGAAAAGAAACTCTGCTTTAATTGGAATCCCCAGAATTCAAAATCTACATAACTCACAAAAACAAAAGTATCGACGTCCAGTAAACTCGCCTTCACGTCACCATCGTGTGTTACTGAGTGTAGAGTGGTGGGCAGCGGAGTCAAATTTCTCCATTTCAGATGAAATCGACAACACGATAAAAGTGTGCGGCGAGTGCAGGGGTCGGAATCCTCGCTGAATCCACAGCATCTTAACAAGAGCATCGGGCGACGCTGAGCCCTAATTCTAGTGCAGTTCCTCCCCCCATAACCCTCGGCCTGGGGTGTTTATGCCAGTTTTGCCCCCCACCTACACACCACACCCTGAATTCATGCGGTGCGTTCTTTGAAAGTCCATATCAGTAATCTCACATGTGCTGTCTCTGGTCGTATCCTTTTGTTGCTTCCTTATGGAGTTCCAGCATTTTAGTGAAACACGGACCCCCCTGTCTGATCTCCCCCTGACGCTCCTGTTCAAGTCATGCGACCCTCAGTTTCTTCCTCGGCAGTTCTTCCCGTTAGTCAACCAGCGGCACACGTTAAGTTGACTGAACCGCAGTTCCTGTTGGCAAAGCTTGGACTTTATTGAAAGAAGTGAGCTGCACCACCACCTGGTGGCCTACGTCTGTTATTGCAGATCCAAGTAACTCATGAAGATGGCTCTAAGTGGGCGCCTATCCACTCGGACCCAGCGGCTCCTCTTCTCCATTTTGAAGTCTGCTGATGGCTCTGAGCTGTAAGTGTAAAGGCAGGACATGACGGTATGGACGTCACTACACTGAGTTCTTTCTGTCTGCAGGTGGCCATTCAGCTCAATGACACTCACCCTGCTCTGGCCATTCCAGAGCTCATGAGGATCTTGGTGGATGTGGAAAAGCTGGAGTGGGAGAAGGTAAGTGGGCGGCAGTAAAGACTTTCTTTACTGTCACAGAGTGGTAGCACATCAAGTAATGACCCTGCCGGGTGTGTCTGTCCCCAAATGCAGGCCTGGGACATCACGGTAAAGACGTGCGCCTACACCAACCACACGGTGCTCCCTGAGGCCCTGGAGCGCTGGCCCGTCTACATGTTTGAGAAGCTGCTGCCCCGACATCTGCAGATCATCTATGAGATCAACCAGCGGCACCTGGATGTAAGTAGCAGCCGCCTGAGTGTAGAGAACAGGCAGGGGTGGGTTCAAAGCTGAGATGGCAGGGGTGGGTGGGCACTGCTTCATTAAAACATCAAATGGTGAGAGTATCGAAGGAGAACAAATGGTGTCGTTGTAAGTTTAATAAGTGACGTCCAGTGACGAGCTGTGTGTGGATTTACACAACAATGAAAAGTGCATTCAGCCTCTACTTTTCTTTTTAAATCCTAGAGGGTCTCGGCTTTGTATCCCGGAGACTGGGACCGTCTGAAAAGGATGTCTCTAATCGAGGAAGGTGACCCCAAGAGGGTGAACATGGCCCACCTGTGTGTGGTGGGGACACACGCGGTGAACGGTGTTGCCAGGATCCACTCGGAGATTGTCAAGAACAGCGTGTGAGTCGGGGGTCTCTCTCTCTCTCTCTCTCTCTCTCTCTCTCTCTCTCTCTCTCTCTCTCATTCACTCCCTCTTTGTGGAGGTGCCCTCGGTGCTCTGGCCCGTTATCTTATCCTGGTCCTGTTAGGGCGTGCAGGGACATTGAGAGCTTGGCACATTACGGTTTGTTATGCCAACGCTTTTTTATAACCGTAATATCATTTCGGTACAATAAACTAACTGGGGGGCTGTGCCCCCTTTGGCTTAAAATGGTTGGAAACAAAGACATTTCTCGATGTCTCTCCTTGCCAAGCCCGAGTGATAAAAACTGAGACACAATAATGATGAAAACAAAAGTAAGAATGCATAATAAAAAGGAACATTAAGCATTCTGACATAATAATAAAAAATTAATACTTAGAAATAACATATACAGTAGTATGGGAAAGAGTCTCATTTCATTAATAGGTTGCATATATGAGTGTAAAGTTGGTTGAATGCCCAGAGCTCACTGATGGCATCAAGTTTCGTGTCGTTTCATTTTCATGGGTGACACAGCAAGTCACTGAGAAAATAAATTGCAGTAACTTTGGGTTTTGGGAGGTGGGCAGGCATGTGAATCAAAGTGGGCCTCTTATTATTTAAAATGTATGTTGAATTATCTGTGACACTGAGATGGCATACTGGTATGGTGCCATAGACGTAGTCGGGGGGGAGTGGATTTCAGCTTTGACCAATCGTATATTCTATGGCAGTTCCAACTGGCAGAATTGTGATTCGTTTACTTTCTCACACACCTCCAAAAAGCTGATTTCTGGCTACATCCCTGCATGGCACTGCCACCTCTCAGCATGAGGACGTCAGTCACACCTCTGGCCAGAGCTGCAACGGGTTGCACGTTGGTCAGGCGGGTAAGTAAGAATGTCATTGGACATGTGACAATATTACGACTACGACCTCTGCAACTTTTATTGATTGACAATAAGTTACCAAATATTTCCAGGCATCCACCACACCCCAAAACCATCACCCAGTCACAAAACACACCACATGGTTTAATGGCACTGGTTCTTTAAGTGATGCCCGTTCTTCAAACTGCTGTGGCCTCATCGCTCTCCGTGTCATTTTCTTTCAGGTTTAAAGACTTTTACGATATTGAACCTGAGAAGTTTCAGAACAAGACCAATGGCATCACTCCACGCCGCTGGCTGCTGCTGTGTAACCCGGGACTGACCGATCTCATTGTTGAGGTAAGGACACAAACCCATGAAGGTAACACCAGGTACACGATGGTCGTGTGATGACTGAAGGGTCCAAATAGCCACTCATCTCCCTGAATATGTCATTTTGTCTGTAGACAGACTTCTCAAAGCAAGCAGAGAGCTCTGGTGTGTTTATGGCTTGTCAGTTTAGGCAACAATGTGACGCCATTGATAGCCACAATGGCGTGGGTCTCTGCTCTCTGTGACACAAGCAGCATTAACACAGAATCGGCTGACTTGTGAAATGAGGGACATTACTTTGAGAAGTCATTGGTGCAGCTGAGACACTGAATGTCAGGGACACTTCTAGATCCTTGTGTCCTGCTGGTTTGACTTTGTGTTGCTCACGGAGTCCCAAATGAGTCACATGACCTGCATTGTGAGGGAGCGTCAGTGACGGCACTACGGCCATGTGGCGCAATTACCCGAGGGTGATCCGGCTCACGAGATAGATGGTCATTTCTGGGGAGTGGGACTGGACTGTATGTCTGTCTGGGGGGTTGCCAGCCAGGATACTGATCTGTTTTGTCGTAAGGTGGGTGTGGCAACGTACTGTACCAGTGCATACTCCCCAACCTGACCAGTATGGAGTTCAGTGGAATACTTTCTTGTTTGTGTTAATCTACATGTAACATGTCACTGCTCTCCTGCATTACGATTACTCGGTAGAGCTACCTGATCTTAAAACTTCATGCTCTCTCTGTCCTTTTTGCTCTTTCACCTCACTGCGGCCATGTCGCAGACTTCAATGCACAGGGGAGAAAACCAACTTAATCTGGCTGTACTCCTGGGCAAAGGAATGCCCTGCCAGTAGCCATTGGCAATGCCCAGACACTTGACTGCCTTAAGGAAGGACTTTAAACGCACTTATTGAATACACCTTTGAAGGGTTTTAGCAAGTTTTACCTTCAACTTTTTTTTTCTTGTTCATCCTTAATTTAAGACTATAAAATGACAACAAAAGTTCAGAAGCAATGTCTCTATGAACAAACGGTAAACTTTGTGAGCTGGAATGTCAAAGGTCTCAATCACGAATTAAAGAGGAAGAAAGTTTTCTCTGACCTAACAGGTCTAAATGCCAAGATAGTATTTTTACAGGATACTCACTTAATCAGCGAGGACTGGACTGGCCAAATATTCCTCTCCAGCTATACAAAGAAAACTAGAGGTGTGGGAATCTTAATTCATAGAACAAATTCATTCTTTTACTTGGACTTCATCTGCATCATATTACGTTGTTTTTTTGTTTGTTGTTGTTGTTCTTTTGTATTAACCTGCTTTGTTGTATATTCATAAAGTCTGTTATATATTGATTTTTCATTTTGATATCTGTTACTTTGGCTCTATTTTACGGTGGCCCCTAAGGACAAGTGACAAAAAATCTGAAGATGTGATGCGTACAATTAAAACAAGGTGACACATACTTGTTGTTATGCTTTGTAGTGCTTTAGGTTTTATAAATACATGCTATATATAAAATGTATTATTATTATTTATTGAATAAAACAAAGCAAAGAAAGAAAGAAAGAGTGGCACAGCAGCAGGTGTGTTCCCATTTTGTCTTTCCTGCTGCAGAGCTGCACAGACCCTCAGGTCTGTCCTTTCAAGCCCCCACTTACTAATAATTAACTTTGTCATTTATAACACCTGACCCCCTTTTTTTTTTTTTTTAAATTGTTCAGAAAATTGGCGAAGACTTTGTCACCGACTTATATCAGCTGAAGAAGCTTCTGAACTTTATTGATGATGACATCTTCCTGCGGGACGTGTCCAAGGTCAAGCAGGTAAGCCGCGGCCGTACGGTTGTCTTACGCATAGGTGTGCACGTGAAGGGGCCCAGTGATGGGTCAGAGGCTCATTTCCTACACCAGGGTCCGTATTTATCAAGCATCCCAGAATTACTCCTAGGAATTGCACCAAATGTCCAACTAGGATAAGAATTTGTCCTTCCTCCGACTGGGACGCTAGCCGTTTGAGTTTATGAAGCATCTTACGCCTGCTCCCAGATATTAGGAAGAGTCTGCATTTGAGAGTGAGTGACGTCACAATTTGATGGCAGCCCAAGCCACTAGGTGGCACTCATGGTGATGTTTCCTTGTAAGTCATAATGACGCGTTGTAGTTTTCTAAGACTAACATGGTAGTGTCACCACAAAGCTGATATGACAAGACGAAGAAGGGAAACACATAATACAGGACATTGCTCTAAGTTGCACCTAATTGTTGCCCCACTTTGCAACCTCATCTTAAGTAATACTGTAATGAGCTCTGAGTAGAAAAGACCGAGACACGGACACACACACACACACACACACACACACAAGTGTAGAGCACGCTGTTTATTTTGCAGTGGACAATCCACAGCCGTACTTTCAAAAGAATCCCATTCCCGCAGTTCTGGCCACTCGTAAAGTAACAGTTACACTGAAACTCTCCACGGCCGTACGTTATGGCCGTTCCTCGCTCTGTGATCCCCCCCACTTATCTCCCATGAGGCTCCAGTGCTCCAGGAGTCTGCACCTGCCTTCATAAACCTTCCTGTGCTTCTAAAGAGTAACGTGAAGGTTCCAGGGGTTTGTGGAATGCAAAGCTCAGCGTAGCTGTGTGACGTTTCGCTGTCACCCACCCATCCTGCCCCTGACCGTTTTCAGGTGTGCTGCCCCCTACAGTACAGTTTGAATCCATGAGCACCTGTGGTGGATGCTGTGATTCACATCCGCATGCTCATCCATAATTGGGCAGTGACATCGACGTGTGTACCAATTTGCACGAATGCTGCTTGCTTTGATGTCACTGCACTGGTGTAGTTGGAGGGTAAACGTATGAATTTGTGTATCGCCTCACGTGTTGTAACGGCATTCAGAATTTGGTGCAAAATTCAAGAAATGCTTGGTTGTGACGTGTACATATCACCAACGTCACAAAGCTGCGTTTTACTCGTAAAGTTTACGATGCTTTAATTTCGTCTGACATCGCGTGGCTCCTCCATGTGGATGGATTGATCACTTAACGTACAAGATCTGTTGCGACTATCATTCTGTGTCTGTCACACTGATATCATTTTACGAGTTGATTGCTCCCCAGTGTTTTTCAAAACAACCCACCTTTCCCGCAATGTGCGTGCCAATCTGTGCCTGAGCGCCACCTTCTGGCAGCTCCTAACGAGGTAGGATGGCGCACACACTCTCCTCAATCCTGATAATTTATATTTACTTTACTGACACCTTCATCCATTTATGATACAATTGGTTCCATTTCTTTTGGTTTTCCAGTTGGATAGGCGGGTCACATGACTTGCTCAGGGCCACACATTGGTGTCAGCAGTGGGATCTGAATACCCAAACTCAGGGTCTGAAGTCCAAAACCTTATCCATTACGTCACACTCCCTTAAGTGGAGTTTACTAAAGTAGGAGATTTGATAAAATGCTTTTACTCCTAAGAGCAGGTCCAAATCTGTGTCCCTCTGAGTCTTCCGAGCCAATCAGAGCCGTTTTCCTGTTCTGTGACGCTTGATAAATATCTGCTGAGAACATTCAAAATCTCAAAGCTCCACTCGACTTGACGTTATGTTAGAAGAATCAAGTGGAGAGAACTGTTGGGCCTTGTTGGGCTGAATGGCCCGTTCTTGCCCTGATTGTTCTAACGTCCTGATAAATGAGAGCTGACCATTCTGTCCCACCGTTAGTGGCCACGACTGCAGTCAAGACGTCTCACCCAGAGGTGCTCAAGGTCTCTGCTTGAGCTCTGTGACTCCGAGGTTTGTATCTCTCCAGCGTCTCATTACCGTCATGACGCCATTTCTTTCTTTTAATCGTCCAATTCGAGCTCATTTATCAGATGAGTCATCACAACACGCCGGCTCTTACAAACGCACACATTGAGGAAGTGTTATTTGTGCGGTCCTCCTAACGCGGCCCGTTCTGGTGTGTAATTTTAACCCTCATTGCCTCATTTACAGCGCAGCAGATTCAGGAGCTGAAAAGACCTGCCTTTGGTGGTCAGAATTTTGCCTACTCGGCCCCCCTGGAACCCCAGGATGGGCACCGTGTCAACGTACCGGCCTGGCTGAGTATTGCTCATTACGGTGAGCGTACGAGGTGTGGCAGAAAAGTAACGAGACTGGCAACACTGCAAGCGATCTGGCAACGCTGCGCTGTTGTCCTTGATAGAGCACGTGTATCAGTACCCTCCCATAGCTCAGTGCGAGTTTCAACTCCTTCCGTTAACTACGTGATTTTTGTGACTGCTATTAGCGAAGTTGTGTTTTTGGTTGTGCGTCATGCAAATTGGAACAGCGGAATTTGGAGCAACGTTGTGCCATTAAATTTTGTGTTAAGCTTGGAGAATCGGCAAGTGTGACGTTTGAAAAGTTAAAACAGGCCTATGGGGAACATTCTTTATCCCGAGCTCAAGTTTTTCAGGGAGGCCTTCAACTTCGAAAACCAATGAAAACGTCAAACGTGTGAACACTCTTGTGAGATCAGACCGTCGTTTAACATTAAGAATGTTGAGTGAACAATTAAATTTGAACAGATTTACCGTTCATCAAATTTTGACTGAACATTTGCACATGCGAAAGGTCTGTGCCAAAATGGTGCCGAAAAACGTCACAATTGAGCAGAAGGACAATCGAAAAAACGCATTCCTGTGGTTCCCCAGCCCCCTTATTCACCTGACCTCAGTCCGTGTGACTTTTTCCTTTTTCCTAAACTGAAAAATGTCCTCAAAGGACGTCATTTCGGGACTTTAGAAAACATCCAAAAGAGTGTAACGGACATGCTGAAGACCATACCGGTTGAAGACTTCCAGCGCTGCTACCAACAGTGGGAACAACGTCTCCATCGGTGTGTAGCTGCCCAAGGGAACTACTTTGAAGGGGATAACATTGATGTTTGAAAAAAATAAAAACTTTGGTAAATAAAAAATCAGTCTCATTACTTTTTGTTGTTTTGTTTTTGCTTAGGAAAACAAGCTGAAATTTTCAAGCTACCTGGAGCAGGAGTACAACGTAAAAATCAACCCGGCGTCCTTGTTTGACATCCAAGTGAAGAGAATTCACGAGTACAAACGGCAGCTGCTCAACTGTCTGCACATCATCACCCTCTACAACCGTACGTTCTCCTCGTTACTCACCGTCGGCTGCCTTTGTATGCTCTCACAAGTGCCCTGTGCTGCTTTGTGCACGTGGGACACAGAACTGGCATTGGGAGGGGGGGCACTGAGCTGCATCATGGCGGCTTTGTTTAACCAACCCCACTCACTACCTCTGTGTTTCCCCCAGCCTGGCAATGACCCTTAAGTTCCTCTCATTCAGGTCCAGCCCGCCTGTCACACTGGTGGACGGTCCCCTTGTGGCGTACTAACTGATGGTGGTTGTGTTTTCTTCTTTACATTTAGGCATCAGAAAGGAGCCGAATAAGGAGTTTGTGCCCAGGACAGTTATGATCGGAGGAAAGGTAGGCTGAGTGTTAAGTGCTTATAGCGCCTGACCAAACTGGCTGTGCCACAAATGACAATATTGTCACCTCCTGGAATTACATCCTGAAATCAAAGTACTTTAGGATTACCAGATGGACGTGAGGCCGACGACTGACCCAGAATAAGATCTAAAATGAAGCCCCTCAGCCGCCTGCGCTAAGCTCGTTTTATTTTATCAATACAGTTGGCTTAGGGAATCTGCAGGTGAAGTGCAATAGAGAAGATGAAGCACAACGGGCAAGCACTCCGAAGCTCCAAATCCAAGCAGATTAGTGCCTGGCGCTCTATGGTGGCTACAGGAGGGCTAGTCAGTAATGCAAGAAGGCTCACCAGTGCCACTTTACTTCCTCCTGTTCTTTTGGAGACCCTGGGGGTCTCAATCAGGGGGCACCAAGGTGGAGTGCATCCTCACCAGCTGTGTACCATCCTGGTGTGGCACCTGTTAAGCCCAGGGGCACAGGGTACTAAAGAGGGTCATGACTTGTTATTGTCTTTGTAGGGGGTCAGGGCTGGGGGGCTGACAAAACACAGGGCCTGTTAAAGCTCATTGTGTCATTGTGGGCCGTGTGGGAAATCCATTGTTCTTGTTGTTGTTGTAATGACGTTGGCCCAGAGCATCACTGGCATGCAACCCGTTGGATTTTAAGCCCATAAGCCAATTGACTTTCATCAGTCCAGATGATACACAGAAACAAAGACGACAAGGAATTTTAAAAATTGCCAGTTTAGTGCGTGGTGATTCATGCAGGCCACAAGACGACTAATTATTACTGCAAAGCCCAAGAAGCTTTTAGACCTCATTTAGAAATGGAAGATCCTTATGGAGCTTTTAACAACGCACACCTTCTCAAACATTTCACAAGGTTTCTTTATTTGATAACAATTAAAAAAAGCAAGTGTCACAGTGTCCCCTTTACCCGTTTGCTCACAGGCAGCTCCTGGATACCACATGGCCAAAATGATCATAAAACTGATTACGTCTGTGGGCAACATTGTGAACCACGACCCTGTGGTGGGTGACCGTCTGAAAGTCATCTTCTTGGAGAACTACAGAGTGTCCCTGGCAGAAAAAGGTACCCCATTTGTGTTCTCGTCTTACGGGGGGCGGGGAGGCCTGAGTAGCTGGCATAGTGAGGGCACAACCAGCACTTTGAACCCAAATTATGCCAAAACAACAGTGAAGCTGTAAATGTCATCATCCCCAGAATACAGAAGAAAAAATTCAATTAAGGTTAGAACCAAATGTTTGACCAGGATAAGAGTCCTCCTTTTCACGATTTTTGCTCCTGGTTTTGAATCCGATTACTGGTTTTCAGATTTGGATTTTGTTCTTTTTGAGATGTGACTTTGCCTTTTTTTGTTTTTCAATTATCTTCTGATTTATATTTTTTTTTAATATTGTTTAAATAAAACATTATTTTTAAATGTATTTTTGTTCTTGGGCCAGGGGTTTTGATGGTTCTCCTCTCCCTTTTTGGAACTATTCTCAGAAACATGAGCCTTAATCCTTATTTTGCTCCTTGAGTTTAGGGCTGGGCTCACAGGCGCCCTGAGGTGAAGCCCTTTTTGAGTTTAAGGACTTGGTGACACATCATAAAATCACAGGGTGTGTGTTGCCTTGTTTTTATTTGTTTGGGGAGGGGTTATTATTTGATCAGTTTGGCTTTGCTAAGACCTTTCGGCTACAGTTCTGTATTTCCCTTTAGATGATGTGGTCGCTATTTACTTTGCCTTCTGTTGCTCAGATGTACTCCAACATAAGTGGACTTGAAGTCTGAGGTCCCCCCTTTTTGTGTATGAGTGACCATGTGACACCACCTAAGAAGGGTGCCCTCTCCTGATTAGTGCCCAACAACAACAACATTTTATTTCTGTAGCACATTTTCATACCAATGATGAGCTCAAAGTACGTTACATGATGAAGAAAAGAGAAAAAAGACAAAATAAATAAGAATTAAAATAAGGGAACACTAATTAACATAGGATAAAAGTAAGGTCCGATGGCCAGGGAGGACAGAAAAAACAAAAAAAGAAAAAAACCCTCCAGACGGCTGGAGAAAAAAACAAAATCTGCAGGGGCCACAAGACCACCCAGCCCCCTCTAGGCATTCTACCTAACATAAATGACGTCACTCAGTCCTCATGGTATTCAGGGTTCACATGGAAGAACTTGATGATGATGGTCATGTGGACTTCTGGCCTTTAATCCATCAGTGTAGGACATCACGGTGCCCTGATCAGGTGGTGGTGGTGCAGGTCGTCACCCCAGAAAACCGGAAAAAGAACAGAAGAGAGAGTGGGGCGAGTACGGATTTTGAATGTGAATACCATGAATAATAATGATAATTAAATGAATATACAGAGCGTCAGGATTAAACTAAAACGAAGTTATGAGAAAGCCGTGTTACAGTAACGTGTTTTTATCAGTTTTTTTGAAGAGCTCCACCGTATCAGCCTGGTGAATTCCTATTGGCAGGCTATTCCAGATTTGAGGTGCATAACAGCAGAAGGCCGCCCGCCCGCCTGCCCGCCTCACCACTTCTTTGAAGTTTAGCTCTTGGAATTCTAAGCAGACACTCATTTGAAGATCTAAGGTTACGATTTGGAGTGTAAGGTGTCAGACATTCTGAAATATAAGAGAGAGCAGATTATTGAAGGCTTTGTAAACCATAAGCAGAATTTTAAAGTCAATTCTGAATGACACAGGTAACCAGTGTAGTGACACTAAGACTGGGGTGATGTGCTCGGATTTTCTTTTCCTAGTTAAGATTCTAGCAGCTGCATTCTGCACTCGTTGCAGTCGATTGATGTCTTTTTTTGGGTGGTCCTGAGAGGAGTGCGTTACAGTAATCTAGTCGACTGAAAACAGAAGCGTGAATTAATTTCTCAGCATCTTTCAGAGATATAAGAGGTCTAACTTTTGTGATATTTCTTAAGTGGAAAAATGCTGTCCTAGTAATCTGATTAATGTGCGATTTAAAATTCGGGTCACAGTCAACAGTTACCGCTAAATTCTTTACCTCCGTCTTGACTTTTAATCCTAATGCATCAAGTTTGTTTCTAATAACCTCATTAATCCATTATTGCCAATCACTAAAATTTCTGTTTTCTCTTTATTTGAGAAAATTTACTACTCATCCATTCAGAAACACAAGTAAGACATTGTGTTGGTGAAACAACAGAGTCGGGGTCATCAGGCGCTATTGATAAGTACAGCTGTGTGTCATCAGCATAGCTGTGGTAGCTCACGTTGTGCCCCGAGATAATCTGACCTAATGGAAGCATGTAAATCGAAAAGAGCAGCGGACCCCGGATAGAGCCTTGTGGACCACCATATGGAATATCGGGGGTCTTTCAAGTATAATTACCACAACTTACAAAGAATTTTCTACCTGGCAGGTAGGATTCAAACCAATTTAAGACCCTGCCAGAGAGGCCCGCCCACTGACTAAGGCGATTTCTAAGAATGTTGTGATCAATGGTGTCAAATGCGGCACTCAAATCTCTCTCTGTCTGCATTGACCCGCAAGTCATTTACTACTTTAACGAGTGCAGTTTCTGTGCTGTGATTTGTTCTGAAACCCGACTGAAACTTATCAAGAATGGCAGGTTGATTGAGGTGGTCATTTAGCTGCATGATGACGGCCTTCTCTAGAATTTTACTAGGTCAGAAATAGGGTTCAAATTTTCAAAAGCAGAGGAGTGGAGATTATTTGTCTTCAGCAGGGGTTGAACTACAGCAGTCTTAAGACAGTCTGGGACGGTATCTAATGTCAAGAATACTATCAATTACAACACCTGATACTTCTTTGAAAAAACTTGTTGGTATTGGGTCGAGGATGCAGGTGGAGGGTCTCAGTCAAGAAATTATTTTATATAAATCGGGTAAATCTGTCCTGGTGAAAGAATTTAATTTGTTTAAAATGGAGTGCTGGGGTTTAAGAGGATCAGTGTTGGGGAATATGCTATATTATTTCTAATATCATTAATTTTGTGATTTAAAAAATACAGCAAAAGCCTGACAAGTTTCACTGGAGGTATTTTGGAGGCTTTCCATTGAGTGACCTGGTTTAGCAGTCGGTCAGTCGTAGAGAATAAGACTCTGGGATTACCAGCATTGTTATTTATAATTCTCAGGACGGACTGTGTTATTGTATTCTGTTATTTTAGCCTTCAATATCTCATAATGGATAGTTAGTTTTAGTTTTCCTCCATTTAGGCTCAGCTCTCCGGCATGTTCTCTTTAGATCAGACACTCTTTGGGTCTTCCACAGTATAACAATGCTAGAAGATTTTTGAAGTGTCTTTTCAGGTGTGACTGGCAGCAGCAGCAGCTCTCACCTTAATATTAAAATTTTCCACCTTACTATTTATATAGTGCAAAGTTCCCACAGTCCGGTTTGTGACTTCAGGCTGTCACATCTGGTGATGCATTATGGGGCCTTCCCACTGCACAGGAACCAGAGACCTTCTGCTAAATTGTAGCACTTCCACCGCAGGAGCTCAGGCCATTTGTAGTTCCTGATTACTTGTTTTAGCTCCTCCTTCTGGGTGTGTACTTCTCATTCAACCAGGATCTCTTGTGGGTGGGGCTCAGCTGATGATTTGTGCTGATTGGTTGACAACTTACAAATGTGTTACTCGTTTGGTGCGCTGTGTGGTGCGATAATCTCCTCCGTGAAGTCCCAAACGCCTCGAAGCAATAAGGTGCAGGGGTCCCCCGTGAACTGCTAGCCGCTCCATACTTCACATCCCGTCACTCTTCATAGCTGCCTCTCTAGCACACCTCATTGAAGCGATCGTCTCCCCAGTGAAGGCCAGAGCACCCCAAAGCAATAAGTGGGGTCTCCCGTGAACTTCCAAACGCACCCCACCTCACCCTGCTTCACTCGTGTTTTTTTTTTTTTTTGTTCCATGCATCCTATTTTGCATAAAGGTCAGAATTCTGGTTTATGTCGTGGGAACGCAACACACGAAAGTGGTAAGGGACCACAAGGGCTGCAGGGTCTACTCATTGGTTCCAGTGGTGGGCCAGCACTTTATGTTTTAATGTACTAGCTACACCTTACTGTTGAAGACACATAATGGAATAAATTTAAAAATGGAGCTCCTGCTTGGTATCCTCGCACATCTCAACCTCTGTTGTCTTACACGTACTCTCAGTGTTTCTCCTACACCTTTCCTCAGTACTGTCGTGTGTCTCGACCTCCTCTCTCGATCCGCTCTCGTGAAGCCAGCTTCTCAGACTCTGTCACTGTGAGGCTCCTTGTTTGAATCCCAACCATTTCTTTTATACCCCCAAAGGTAGATGTGCCCCCCTTACCTGCTGTGAAAACATCATCGGTATTCTGCCGAAGGCCTCCCGTCTTTGAAGGCTTTAGTATTTAATAACACTCGGTAGTTCGGTACGACGAAGACGACAAAGTGAGTAACGTGATGCTCCTTTTATGTAAAGACTAGACATTGAGCCCGTTACAATAACGGGCACTAGAACAGTAGTGCATAAACATCAGTAGGTACAGTCTAGATTAAATGGCAGGGGACCTTCACCTCATTCTGTTTCTTGTCTTCATTTTTTTTGTTAAAAATATTTTTGCAAGAAGCCTAAATTAAAATATTAAAAATAAAATAGAAACGTATATGGCAATACAATAAGTATAGTTAATATTGCCTTAGTGTAAAACTTTGTAACAATCTGTAATACACAATATATGAAGAAGATATTTAGGAAAAAGTTTTTATTTTTTTACCTCATGACATTTTTCAATAAAATTTTATTATAGACAACATTTCTTGTAAATACTCTGTCTGAGTTTGGCAACAGTCTGCCTTGTTCAGGACCATCTACAACCTTGACAACAACATCTGGAAAACGTCTAACTCTTGATAATGCCACATATAACTGACCGTGCCGAATTCTGCTTCGGGCAAGTAAATGGCAACTATTTCTAAGGTTTGCCCTTGAGCTTTATTAATTGTTATGGCAAAGGCTAATGTAACTGGAAATTGTCGCCTTCTTAAGGTAAAGAGTAAATTAGTAGAGGGTGGAGCCAAATCAATACGGGGAATATTCTGACGCTCATTTTCTTTTTCTTCAATCGATCTATTTGCTCGTATTTTTCTTTCTACTGTTGATGTTTACTGGCTGAGCTGATCGTTCTTCCAGGAGATGTTGCTTATATACGATTTGAGTGTCTGTGTCTTTTGTCCTACTTGACGTGTCCTTTTTTTTTGGGTGGCATGTTGTTAGTAGATAGTAAACATATGCGGGGCAGTATGTGTGGCGTCTCCCCAGCAATGGATTTTATGTGCGCGGCCGCGACTACCCAATCAGCACTCTCCCCAGCAATGCTGTCCTTTATTTGCTTATCATGCGCGGCTGCGCCATTCACTGTGTGCCCAGCTCCCAGTGTGTGTGCGTCCACGGTGCCATGCAGATCACACCGAGCCCCGCACATGCGCACTTCACCAGAAGACACACACACACGGACACCTGGACGCACACAGGGGTTTTATTAAAGAGGATAAAAACAACGTTCACAGTCAGGAAGTGAACAACTTCACACCTCTGAAGTATTGTGTCATCATCCTTACAAGTGGCCAATCGGAACAAAGCCAAACTGACCAATCAGACACCCTCCCACACACTCTCTCTGTATCATTTGATCATCTAGTCCGTGATACGCCTCAAATCTGATGAATTCCAAACCTCCGATGGTACTGAACGTTCCAAACCAAAGCTGAATGTTCCCGTTCTCAAGTGCCCCCCGCACCCCTTTTCCCTTCGGCTTCTCTTTGTTTTATCCAACAACTAAAATGGCGCCCCTGCCTTTTCTGACATCTCAAAGGCCTCCACTTCAAGCCTCGTCTCTTTTTTTTGCAGTGGTCCCAGCCGCTGACCTCTCGGAGCAGATCTCCACCGCTGGGACAGAAGCCTCTGGTACAGGGAACATGAAGTTTATGCTGAATGGAGCCCTCACCATTGGCACCATGGATGGTGCCAATGTGGAGATGGCGGAGGAAGCTGGGGAGGAGAACCTCTTCATCTTTGGCATGCGGGTTGAGGATGTAGAAGCCATGGACAAGAAGGGGTGAGTGGGTTTGTGCAGTGAAGTGGAGGAGCCGCTGTTCCGGTACGGATGGAGGCCTCCACGTCGTCTTCGAGATTCGATATCTGCATGTGAACTTGTCCCGGATGTTCAGCGTTTTGAGTCCTGCGAGTGGGGCTCGAGCTTTTGGTTGCTGCCACTCTCCCTAACCTGTTTTTGTCACTCACAGGTACAACGCGAAGGAGTACTATGACAGGATCCCAGAGCTCCGGCAGGTGATCGACCAGATCAGCAGCGGCTTCTTCTCTCCAAAACAGCCTGACCTCTTCAAGGATATCGTCAATATGCTGATGAACCACGACAGGTAAAGAACGTTAGGACAATTGGACAAGAAGAGGCCATTCATCCCAGCATGTTGAGAGTCCTGCTCTCCAGGCTCGTTCCTGCCCTCTGCAGCGTGTAGATGGTCTCACAAGGTGTGTAGGGGGTCACCTCAGTACCCTCAGTCCTTCATCTACGTGAGGATGACCTTTTCCTCCTCCCGTTTGCCTCCACTGAAAACACAAGCAATCCCATTGTCTGCACGGTTCTCATGAAAAAGACGTTTTGTTGTCTTCGTATCTGGTGGTCTGTCCTCTGATAGGCAAATTCTTAGAAATGATTAACCACAAAATGGCATCTTGAACGGATGGTCCCCACAGCCAGGGATGGAGGAAGCAGCTACTCGTGTAACGACATTCCAGATCGTGATCTCCGCTTTTTGGACCCCACATGCGTGGCTGCCCTGTAACATCATCTTCCTCGTCTTTTCCCTACATAGTCTCATCACTAGTCCTGTCTCACGCTGCTCACTTGGGGGTCAGTCAGTGGCCACTCAATCGAAAGTTTATGCAGACATTGGGAAGAAAGTGCAGATGCCACACAACTGGGCATGGGAATCAAACCCAGAATATTAGACCTGCCACTGCAGGAGCCTTTTCAATGGCATGTCACATATGACAGAAGGAGGACGTGGCTCAGTTAGCTATGGCGTTTCTGTTGGCCTATAAACTGCATCGAGACCCTCTACTTTGAAAGCAGAATGTTCTCAGCCTCCTGTTTGATGTTCTCCTCATTCTCTTCTGTCGCAGGTTCAAAGTGTTTGCCGATTATGAAGCTTACATCAGCTGCCAAGAGAAGGTCAGCAACCTCTATAAGGTAGGTTGGCACTGCCACCACATTGTGACACTCATTTCTGTCAGGGGCCTGGACAGGGGTGGTCCACGTGAGCAGGTGTGCCCAAGAGAAGTGTGCCAAACAAAACTAAAGGCAGAAGACCCCCCATCATGGCGTTCTATTAGAACATTACAACAATCGGATGAGGACAGTCCATTCAGCCCAACAAAGCTCGCCAGTCCTGTCCACTTAATTCTTCCAAAATCACATCAAGTCAAGTTTTGACAGTCCCTAAAGTCCTCCTGCCCACCACACTATCTGGTGGCTTATTTCAAGTGTCTGTCATTCTTTGTGTAAAGAAAAACTTCCTCATGTTTGTGTGAAATTTACACTTCACAAGTTTCCAACTGTGTCCCCGTGTTCTTGATGAACTCATTTTAAAGTCACCGTCTCGATCCCCTGGACTAATTCCCTTCATCATTTTAAACACTTCAGTCAGGTCTCCTCTTCATCTCCTTCAGGCTCAGCTCTTTTAATCTTCCCTCATAACTCATCCTCTGTAGCCCTGAATCAGCCTAGTTGCTCTTCTCTGGACCTTTTCTTGTGCTGTTGTGTCCTTTTTGTCGCCTGGAGACCAAAACTGCACCCAGGACTCCAGATGAGGCCTCACCAGTGTGTTATAAAGCAGAACCTCCTGTGACTTCTACTGCACACATCAAGGCGCTATATAACCTGACAGTCTGTTAGCCTTCTTCATGGCTTCTGAACACCGTCAGGAAGTCGATAGTTTAGAGTCCACTGTGACTCCTAAATCCTTCTCATAAGGTGGACTCTCGATTTTCTGACCCCCCATTGTGTATTCAGACCTCACATTTTTACTTCCTATGTGTCATTCTTTACATTTACTGACATTAAATTTCATCTGCTGCCACAAATCTGCCCAAGCCTGTCTGCTGTCCAAGTCCTTCTGTAATGATATAACGGATTCCAAATTATCTGCTAATCCACCTATCTTGGTATCATCTGCAAACTTAACCAGCTTGTTCGTTATATTCCTATCTAAATCATTTTATATAAATTAAAAATAGCAGCAGCCCCCACACTGCTCCCTGCTGGTCACCACTCTTAACATCGGCCAGTTCTGATGAGGTTCCTCGCACCATCACCCTCTGCTTCCTGTGTCTGAGCCAATTCTGCACCCCACACCCTGAACTGCCACTTCTTTTAGTTTGATGCCCTCCCTCTCATGTGGCATCTCATCAAATGTTTTTTGAAGCATTTGTTCTAATGTTACCAGCGCGTTCACCAAGACCAGTCATATCCTCTACCAGTGCGCCGCTCGCTGCGTCTTGTGCCCGTGCTGACAATCAAATGATTGCTGAACATGAGGTGCCTACAGCGATGCACCAATAAGACCAAGATCTGGACATGTCCACCCTCGCTGACCCCATTCTTTACTGTTACTTTGTTGGTTATTTTAGTGTTTTATTTTTGAAACATCCAACACTTCAAAAGTGGTGCAGTGCCCTCCGCCACCTTTTATAATGGAATTATGATGACATCACATGGTACACTTCCTACGCTGCACGCGCACACACACACACACTCACTCCATCCATGTCTTACTGCTTATCCAGGTCATGAGGCAGCAGTCTAAACAAAGTTCACCAGATGTCTCTTTTCCCCACAAACTCCTCCAGGGATATTCTGAACTATTCGCAGGTCAACTAGGAAATATAATCTCTCTATGGTGTCCTAGGACTGAAGGGAGGCGTCCAGGTGGCATCCTAATCAGATGCCCAAACCAACCTCAGGTGGCCCCTTTCAATATGGAGGAGGAGTAGCGGCTCAACTTTAAGGTTGTCCAGAATTTTCTGAACTTCTCGTCCAATACCTGGACCCAGGCACCCTGTGAAGGAAGCTCATTCCACCACTTGCATCCATGATCTACAGTAGTTCTTTCAGTCACCACCCAAAGCTCATGGTCATAAGTGAATGTAGGAATGTAGATTGGACAGTAAATCGAGAACTTTTGTGCTCTTCGACATGACTGGTCTGCCTGTTGATCTCTTGGTCCCTTCTTGCCTCGCTCTCAGATACTTGAACTCATTCACTTGAGGTATCACCTGCACCTCCACCCCAACCTGAAGAGGGCCCTCCACTGTTTTCCAGCCGAGAACCATGACCTCAGACTTGGAGACGCTGATCCTACTACTGATCATGTCACACTCTGACACACCTGGAGTTTGCACCCGATGAAGTTAACAGGTACCACAGCACCTGCATGAAGCAGAGATGCAATCCTGAGGTCCCCAAGCTGGACCCCCTCCAACAAATCCTAGAAGTTATGTTGTCCAGGGCATCTGCCCCATTTAGAGTCCGCTAAGGCAAATTGGTCGTAATATGAGGGATCAAAGTGAGAGGGCAATTCACATGACCTTTACAACAAGGAGCATCAAGGACCAAGTAACCTCACCTGGAAAAGGGCCTGGAGGACCACATCAAGCATTCAGGCCCCACCCCTTCTAACAGAATTTCTAGTGCAGGCTCTGCCCCCGCTGACATCACCTCGGACTCCGGCAGCATCTCTTTTGATGCTCTGTCACTTCTGACAAGATCTCTGGTACACACTCTGCCCTTTCAGATGGCTCCTTCTTCTCAGGCTCTGAGACTTAAGACAACATCTCCTGCTCACGTCCCTCCACTTATTGCTGCATCTCTCGTTCAGGCCCTACACCTTCTTATAGAATTTCTAACACAGGCACCACCCCCTCCAACAGCGCCTTCTTAACAGACTCCGCCCCTTCAGAGAGGGCTTTCTGATCAGGCCCTGCCCCTTCACACAAGTCCTTTTGATCAAGCACCGCCCCTTCATACAAGTCCTTCTGCCCAAGCACCGCCCAATCAGACAGGGTTTTCTGATCAGACTCCGCCCCTTCAGACACCAACTCTAGTACAGGCTCCACCCCTTCTTGGGGTATCACATGCTCAGGTCTGTGTAGCCCCACTTGCAGTGTTTTGTTCTTCTGATTGGCTGGTGCCTGGTGGTGGACGCCGTCTCTGAATTAATGTCTGTGCCAGTCGGAGGAGTAACAAAGGATTCTCCATGATGGTACAGACTTGTGTTTCTTTTTTTGTTGTTGTCTGCCCCTTAGCCTTTGTCACAGTCATCAAGATTAAAGTCCCAATTTGATCCGTTTGTTTGTCGCCCTGTTTCTCGTTTTCACAGAATCCAAAGGAGTGGACCAAGATGGTCATCAAGAACATTGCAGGCTCCGGCAAGTTCTCCAGCGACCGCACAATTTCTGAGTACGCCCGGGAGATTTGGGGCGTGGAACCTTCCAGCGTCAAGATCCCCGCCCCCAACGAGTGAGCCACACTGGACACACAGGCCACTGGCGCAGCAGCAGCAGCAGCAGCGTGCACTTCAGGGACGGCAGTCGCATTGCAGCTTCTGGAAGCTTCAGTGGCAACTGCTGCCCACCAGATGGCCTTGGCTTTACGACGCCTGCGGGTGGAGAGGAGGAGGAGGAGGAGTGGGAGGCACCTTTGTTTTGTAGAGTAGGAAGTTGTCCGTCGTCATCGTGTGATTTGAACTGAGTAGGTCGAGTGTGACAGTAGGCGACTAGGAAAGGGGGGGGCGGAGAGAGAGAGAGAGCACTCTGGTCCTGTCCAACCTGCAGCTCCACACTTGGGGACGTCCAGCTGTCCCCACTCCACGAGTCCAGTTTATAGCTCAGATATCAGGCGAGACCCTTCATTGAGGAGACGCAGGCTGGACAGTTGATTTTGTAGGGGAAACGGGAAGTCGGTGGGGCGTTTTAAAGACCAAATGTCCACTTTACACCTGCTGGCAAGCCCTGCAGTGGACGCTGGTTGTGCTGCTAGCCTGCCATTTATCATGCATGTGTGTGCGTGTGGGTGTGTGTGCCGCAGTTGTATATGCGCAGCTAAAGGTTGGTAGCCATTGGCCGTCCAACACCGCACCGAGTCCACCTTGACCAACCACGTTGGAGCGACTCGCATCCAGGGAGAAGAAAATCGTCGATCCATCCTTGGGGTGGCATCGTTTGTGGCTTTGTACATTAATTTGCGTCCTTACTCCGTGTAAGCGTTGAACCCCGCAGGTGTAAAGAAAAGAAAGCGGGTGGTCGTGGTAATAAAATTGGGTGCTGCTCTACACGTGTTCAGTGAGACTGAATTATTCTGAATGGTTCAAGGGACCCCCTAGTGGTGGAGTTGAAGTGCCCACAAAATGGAGAGGAGAGGAGGGGTCAAGAGTTGGGGTTTGGGGGGGGAGGCTGAAAGCAACAGATTTTTAACCAATTGATTTGCATTCCGTCCTCAGCCTTGTACTGCCATTCTTGTGACTGCAGACGAGTGGCATAAATGACATTTCTCTGCTTTGACGTTGGACGTGTTCATCAGATCCCCACCCAGGAGACCCCAGCCATGATGAAGAGAATGGTGTGACAAATGCTGGCTTTGTCGTGGGCCTACCGCCTTAGTCATTATTAACAGAGTGATGGACGGATGGGCACACGGCGAGTACAATGACGTGTAGCAAGGGGGGCAGCAAGGCTGACTGAGAAGACCCCCCAGGAGGTCCCGCGTTTGATGTGTGAGAATGCAAAAACAGAGAGGAAGGGTGGGCGCAAGTGACAATGCAGTAGAGGAATGACATTGTCAAGCCCACTTCATCCCCTTTGAGTTCACCAGGGAGAGCACTGGGACCAAAGACCTCACCCTGCATGGGACATTGGTCTGCTGCAATGCTGTTGGCCTCGACTCTGGAAAAAAACACTTAAAGGAGTCACAATGGACCACCAGGTTAGGGAGAGAGGGCAGGTGCCACTAGGAATAAATAACTAAAACGTGACCTCTGGTCCTGGGACAGCTCAATAGTTAAGGCAGCGGCCGCAGCGAGGGGCTCCACAAGTCACAACCTGCTGGCCAATCGAGGCCTCCTCCTGCTGTGCTTCATGTCATCACATGGACAGGCTGGCCATGACACGGGGTTGGGGGGTACCTTGGGTTCAGAGATTGCCACTCTCAACCAGTGGAGCTCATGAAGTTAGGCTCAGTGCTGTGAAAAAGTGTTTGCCCCCTTCCTAATCTCTGTTTGTGCATCTGTGACACAATGAATGGCCGCAGACTATCAGCCAAATAGAGAAACGAAGCCTGAGAGAACACAAAATGCAGTTTTTAAGTCACAACCTGGATGGTCCAACAACCCCAGTCACCTATGTAAAAAAGTAAATGCCCCCAGCGTTTTAAGGGTTGCAGCAACAATTGCAACTAAACACTTTTTTTCCATCATCTGACTGACAGCTTTCACGTCACACTCGTCCTTTAGCGTCATTCAGGCACATTGTCATCTGTTTACTTCTGCGTGTCAGGTCAGGACTTTGACTCCAAAACTGTACACTTGCTTTTGTGTTCTGGTGATCCAAATACCCTTCAGCTTCAAGCCACAGACAGGAGAGCAGATCTTCTCTTTAAGAATATTCTGCTAAAGCTCAGGTTGCCTGCTTCCTTCAATCATGTCAAGAAGTCAGAGCATCTCCTCCCCATCGCCCCACGTTTTAGTGTAGGCCTGATGTTCTGACTGTCCACCAGCAGACATGGTGAGTCCTCCCTCGTCTTGTCCCACGGGTTCTACTTTTGACTCCTCTGCCGTTATTCCAAACACTTGGGGATCATCCTGGTGTTCATCTTGGGTGGCTGAGGTTTCCATTTTGCTGCTCTCCCCTCATCATCGGCGCTGACCTCAGCTGAGGCTACGGTGGCCTGCAGTTCTCTGGATGTTCTTCTGAGATCCTCTGTGATGTCCAGAATGAGTCACTGCTTTGGGGTCAGTTGGGCAGGCCTATAAAAAAATATCACGTGCCAAGTCTTCACACAACAATGCCACGGAAAAAACTGCTCGGGATCTGTAAAGTGTCTTATTATGAAAGGCGCTATATAAAACGACAAGGACTTTCAAATTCCCACCATTGCTGTACCATGTGATCCCGGCTGAGTTACATCACCTGCCATGGCTTCCCAGCACAAGGGCCATGGAAACAACAGTTCTAGATTTACTATGAAAGGCGCTATATAGAATCAAAACTCCAAGTCCCACTAACCTTTGCCACCCACTTTGTGTGTAAATTCAACCCAAACACAAGCGGAGTAAAGCATCATCCTTACCATTAACACAGTGAGGCATTCTGGGAGCAGACCGGACAAATCGGGCAGCCTTACTTTTTATTACAAAAAAGAACAATACATAAAATTGTGTTCAGTTTGCCATTTCAAGTGTTTCCCAAAGAAGAAAAATTTAAAGCAACACAATTGAGAAAAGACGGGGGGAATCACATTCTGCTAAAATGACAACAGAAATCAGGGATGTGCTTAGAGGCCATTCCAGAATTGCTCAGATTTACAACAGTCTGCGTGAATTCGGGGCTCACATGGCATCAGTCACGTGACCTCATGCCTCTTGGGACACTGACAAGCGAGTGCATCCGATGGGAAGTCGGCGACACAAACTGGAAAACGGGCAGCTGCCAAAAACGAAAACCAATTCAAGACCCCACCGTTCTAACAGCGAGGGGCAAAGCGCCACCAGTGACAAGTGCTGCCCGATCTCCAGGTGTGGGCGCCCACGCTCAACCTGAAAACCTCAAGTCATCAGAGAGCAAATAATGGTAAATAATTAGAATCGTGCCACTAGGTGGCGCTACATTGGGCCTGACGACAGAGTCGATTAGCTCGTGTGAACGGCCTGGCGTTAAATTAAAGCATCAAATGGGTCAACACTCGCCAATCGAATTTCAGGACTCGTTTTTATAAATAAATGACAAAACGATGGCTCTCAATTCATCAGGGAGAAAAGGGCAGAGTAGCACAAAACAACAACAGTGCCACCAGGGGGCATGACGATTGAGACATTATCTCTGAGCGGCCAGTCAAACAGGTCGAGACTCGTCAGTCGATGAATTTCAGGACTCGTTTTTATTAACAAGTCCCAAAACGATGACATTGAACTCAATGGTGAGGAGAAGGCGCTGTAGTGCAAACAACGGTAAATAATTAGAACGACACCACCAGGGGGCGCTACAGTGAGGCTGACTAGTGAATCGATTGCTTTGAGTGGGTGGACACGAGTTAAACAAAAGGGTGGACACTCGTCAACTGATGAATTTCAGACTCATTTTTATTAACGTTCCTAAAACAATGACTTCCAAGACTCATTTATATGTATGAGCGCCAAAACGATGACTCGAGGTCGAGGAGGAAAGTGCAGTGCAGATAAAACTAATTAATGACCAGCCATTGAGACGATTATTTTAGAGTGGCCAGTCAAATGGGTTGAGACTCATCCATCGATGAGCTTCCAGGCTCAGTTTTATACACGGGTCTTAAAACGGTGACTGTGAAGTCACCTGCGAGGACAGTTCACTCCAGCTCAAACAACGGTAAATAATTAGAATGACACCACCAGGGGGAGCTACAATAGGACTGACTATTGAATCGATTACTTTGAATGGATGGATACTTTGGAGTGGCGGGTCAAAAGGGTCGAGACTCATCAGTCGATGAATTGCAGGACTCAATTTTATTAACATTCCTGAAAGGATGACTTCCAAATCACTGGTGAGGTGAGTGCGCTGTAGTGCAAACAACGGTAAGTAGAACGATACCACTAGGGGGCGCTACAGTGAGACTGACTATTGAATCGATTACTTTGACTGGAAGGTCACAACATAAATGAAAGGATCAAATGCGTCGACACTCGTCAACTGATGAATTGCCAGACTCATTTTTATGTATGAGGACCAAAACGACGACTCGAGGAAGAAAGTGCAGTGCAGACAAAACTAATTAATGAGCAGCCATTAAGACGGTTACTTTGAGCGGCCAGTCAAATAGGTTGAGACTCGTCAGTTCATAAGCTTCCAAACTCATTTTTATTAACTTGTCCTAAAACGATGACACTGGTGAGGAGAGCGCACTATAGTGCAAACAACGATAAATAAATTGAATGATACCACCAGGGGGAGCTACACTAGGACTGACTATCGAATCGATTACTTTGGAGTGGCGAGTCAAATGGCTCGAGACTCACCAGTCGACTCCATTTTACATACGAGTGCCAAAATGATGACTCTTAGGTCATGGAGGAGAGTGCAGTGCAGAGCAAACGATGGCAACTAATTAATGACGATCGAGACGATTACTTTGAGCAGCCAGTCAAATAAGTCGAGACTCATCAGTCGATGAATTTCAGGACTCATTTCTATTACAAGTCCTAAAAACGATGACTTTCAAGTCACTGGTGAGGAGCGTGCACTCCAACTCAAAACGATGGTAAATTAGAGTGATACCACCAGGGGGAGCTACAATGGGGCGGACTATTGAATCGATTACTTTGAGTGGATGCTCACGAGTTAAACAAAAGGATCAAACGGGTGGACACTCGTCAACTGATGAATTTCCAGACTCATTTTTATGTATGAGGGCCAAAACGACGACTCGAGGTCGAGGAGGAAAGTGCAGTGCAGACAAAACTAATTAATGACCGGCCATTGAGACGATTACTTTGAGCGGCCAGTCAAATGGCTTGAGACTCGTCAGTCAATGAGCTTCCAGGCTCAATTTTATTAATGGGTCCTAAAACGATGACGGTCAAGCCACTCCAGCTCAAACAACGATAAATAATTCGAATGACGCCACTAGGGGAGCTACACTAGGAGTGACTATTGAGTCGATGACTTGAGATGGATGGACACTTTGGAGTGGCGAGTCAAATGGCTCGAGACTCGTCAACTGATGAATTTCCAGACTCATTTTCACCTACGAGGGCCAAACAGACGACTCTTAGGTTGTGGAGGAGAGTGCAGTGCAGAGCAAACAATGGTAACCAATTACTGACGATCGACAGCCAGTCAAACACGTTGAGACTCGTCAATCGATGACTTTCAGGACTTGTTTCCATTCTCGAATCTTGAAAACAATGAGGAGAGTGCAGTGCAGTGCCAACAACGCTAAATTACTAGACTGGTGTCATTAGGAGGCGCTACAATGGCCCTGACTTGGAGTCGGTTATTTCTGAGTAAATGGTCAGGCGTTAAATGAAAGGATCAGATGGGTCGACGCTCGTCAATCGATGAATTTCAGGACTCGCTTCTATCCTTGAGTCCTGTAAACGAGGAGGAGAGCACAATGCAGAATTAGAGTGGGTGTCACTACAAGTGGACCGACAGTTGAGTCGATGACTTGGAATGGACGATCAGGTGGTAAATTAAATAAGCGAATGGGTCAACGCCCGTCATTCGATGAATTTCAGGACTCACTGTACCCATAGTTGTCAACACGATGGCTCTCAAGTCACCAGTGAGGAGGAGTGCAGTGTAACGCAAACAACGATAATAATCAGAATGCGGCCACTAGGGGGGGCTACAATGGGACCGAGTACTCAGACAATGTCTTCTGAGTGGCCGCCCAAACAGGTCGAGACTCGTCAAGTGATAAACTTCAAGATTCATTTCTGTCACCAAGCCCCACAAACGGTGTCATCACGGAGGAGAGTGCAGTGCAGAGCAAACGGCGGTAAATAATCAGAGTGATGCCACTACGAGGGGCTACAGTTGGGCTGACTGCGGAGTCGATTACTTCTGAGTGGCCGGTCAAACAGCTCACGACTCTACAACTGATGAATTTCAGGACTCATTTTGATCCTCGGGCCCTAAAACGATGGGCCGGACTATTTAGTCGATCATGTTGAATGGTGAGTTAGATCAAAGAGGTTGACGCTCATCAATAATTGAATTTCAGGACCCATCGTTATTTACGAGTGTTCGAAATGTTAGCTCGTAAGTCGAGGAGGAGAGTGCAGTGCAGAGCAAACCAATGACTTACTGGCGATTGAGACGATTACAGTCAAAGAGGTCGAGACTCGGCGATCGATGAATCTCTGGACACACATGAATGGTCAAGAGAATTGCGTTTGCAAGGAGACTGGTGGGCGTGGCTTCGGTGATTATGCTAATAAGTTTGATTAGAAAGAAGCCGCTCCACCCAGAGTGGAGTAGGAAACGTGAACCACATGATGTCACAAAAAAACTGAATTAAAAAAATAGAGTGAATTTAAAAAAAGAAAATGTTGGAAAATTCGCTTTAATCTGAACAAACCGAAGTGCGACTCCATGCCAGGGAGTGGCACTGTACAGTGGGTAACGGCCATCGACTCAGTTTCAGCCCGTCATTTTGAATAATTTGGAAGTGGACAACGGCAAGGATGTCACTACAATTACCACCTCTTCCTCCTCTTCCTCAAACACAGCTGCAGTCAGCTATGCGGAGCACTCGGCTATCCTGCCACCATTTAAAGGCAACCCGTCGGGCACCCACAAGGACAAATGTCCATTTCAGGATCACCCGTTGGGGCAAAATTTACAACCGTGGAGGAGCAACGGGTATGGGAAGTCCAGGCTTATGAAGCAATTCCAATTTTCATAAATTTGAAAAAGGAAAACAAAAAGAGCAAAGACAGCTTTATCCTTAGGACCTTTAGCTCACTTTACCCTTCCCACTGTCTACAGGATGCTATGCTTTATCTTACCAGGCCGGAGCCCAGTTTGCGGTGACCAGCCGCTCGTTTAAAATTGTGTCTTCAGGGTACAAAACGTTCACCAGAGAGAGAGAGAGAGAGAGAGAGCGCAGCGGGGGTCCGACAGCACGTGTCCACGAGTTGCTCCTGTGAAAACCTGATGACCAGCGAGAAATGAAACTGGCAGGCCTCCTCAGACAGCGCCACCTAGCAGGAGACCTCAAGTACGTCAGCAAGCCATTTTCAGTCCACTGCTTTGCCCTCCTCCTTGGCGCACGTTGTCTTTTCTTCGGGTTTGGATACCCAGCCTCTCGGTTGTCGTAAGCACACGTTCCTGTCCCGTCATGCCAAGGCAATCACCTGTCTCTGTCTTTGCTCTCAGTTTGAAAGGAATGATTCAAAGGTCTTCTCACCCGGGCTCAGGTGACAGGAATTCCAACAACCCAAGGACAGTCAGAAGTTATGCGTGTAAGCCGGCTGTGCTCAGGAAGTCCCTAAGGATGGAGGAAAAAAAACAAAATAAAGATGAGCCAGTGGGGGGCAGCAGTTCTCAGATCATAAGTGTACAATTTAAACAATGCCATGGACAAAGACAGGACAATGACCTGTCGAGGGTGCTCAGCCACGAGGGGGCCACATTACTAACTACAGTCAAAGTCTCATCTTCTCAATCCACTTTTCCTGATGAGGGTCTTGGCATGGAGCCCAAGTGCCATGGGCAATCAGAGGTGAAATGACCTGCCAAGGGTGATGGTACAAGCAAGCGCTCAGCCACTACAGGGCCACATCACCACTGAGAGTCAATGCCATGTGGGCAATGAGAGGTTCAAATGACCAGCTGCGGGCCTGTGAATGAGCAACTACTGTACTGAGGTGCCATTGCCATCAAGGGCAATGAGATGTGAAATGACCTACTGAGGGTCATAAACAAACAAGTGCTCAGCCACCAGGGGGCCAAGACACCTGAACGCCATCCTGGGACAAGACCACTGGCACTTTCAGACTATCACGTGCTTTTAACAACATAACAATCATAAATCCCACTTTTTTCTGTTTAGGGTGGCAGGGGGCTGATGCCTATCCTGGCACAACAGGGAAGGATCCGGCCTCAGATGACACACCCGTTCTTAACGGTCCTACTCACGCACAGACCCACAGAGAGCTAATTAACCAAACCTGAACATCTGTACCAACACAACATCACTGCATTCAAACCCAGAATGCTGGATCTGTGAAGCTGCGTGCCACCCTCCCGTGTGCTTAGAATGGGCAGAGTCACCAAATGCATGGTGGTGTCCTGATGATCTGCCATGTGGACGATGTGCCAGCTGTGCACGTGAGGGGCCCAAGTGGTTTGAAATGATGAACTGTGGAGCACAAGGCTGTGTTCCCAGTCCACACCTCGCCAGGCAGCACCCTGTAACATTCTCAGACACACTCACTGGCCACTTTATTAGGTACACCTGATAGTTAATGTGAATATCTAATTAGCCAATCACATGGCAGCAACTGACTGCATTTTGGCCTGTAGACATCGTCAAGACCACCTGCTGAAGTTCAAACTGAGCATCAGAATGGGGAAGGAAGGGGACTGAAGTGACTTTGAATGTGGCATGGCTGTTGGTGCCAGGTGGGCTGCTCTGAGTATTTCAGAAAATGCCGACCTACTGGAATTTTCACACACAACCATCTGCTGGGTTTACAGAGAAGGGTCTGAAAAAGGGAAAATATCCAGTGAGTGGCAGTTCTCTGGGTAAAAATGCCTTGTTGATGCCAGAGGTCAGAGAAGAATGGCCAGACTGGTTCAAATTGATAGAAAGGCAACAGGAACTGAAATAAGCACTGAAGAGCAGCTCTGAACACACAACACGTCAAACCTTGAAGCAGGTGGGCTTCAGCAGCAGGAGACCACACCCGGTGCCACTGCTGTCAGCTATGAAAAGGCAACTTGGGCCACAATTCACACGAGCTCACCACAATTGGACAACAGAAGACTGGAAAACGTGGCCTGGTCTGCTGAGTCTTCATTTCTGCTGCCATATTCTGATGGTAGGGTCAGAATTTGGCATCAATAGCACTAAACCAGGGATCCACCCTGCCTTGTATCAATCGCTCATCCTGGTGGTGGTGGTGTCATGGTGTGGGCGATACTTCCTTGGCACACTTTGGTACCCTTAGTACCAACTGAGCATATATTAAATGCCACAGCCTACTTGAGTATTGTTGTCCATCCCTTTATGACCGCCATCTTCTGATGGTTCCTTCCAGCAGGACAACGTGCCATATGTCACAAAGTTCAGATCATTTCAAACTGGTTTCTTGAAGGTGACAATTAGTTCACTGGACTCAAATGGTTTTCACAGTCACCAGAGCTCAATCTAGTACAGCACCTTTGGGATGTTCTGGAACGGGAGATTGGCATCATGGATGTGCAGCTGACAAATCTGCAGCACCTGTGTGATGCCATCATGTCAACGTGGACCAAAATCCCAGAGGAAGGTTTCCAGCACCATGTTGAATCTACGCCACATAGAATGACGGCAGTTCTGAAGGCAAAAGGGGCTCCAACCGGGTACAAGCAAGGTGTACCTAATAAAGTGGCCGGTGTGTGCACATGTAAGAATTGCTCAACCTCTAAATCCCATTTTTAACAGCCAATGCAGCCCTTTTCTTTATACAAACCTGCCAACAAGTAGACATTAAAGGATTGTTTTATTGGCACAAAAGCTAAGCATGGCATCCAAATGCCCCCAGCACGCCTTGCTCACAGTGCCAACGTATCGGTTCAGCGCATCACCAAGCGCCAGCTGATTACCTGAGTATGTGCGGCAGCTCCGGGCTCCGGTAGATGTACTTGTGTCTGTAGCCGAGGGTCTTGGGAAATGGAATAAAATGAACTTTGTGTCCACGGAGGCTCTTGGAGCTGGCGGCGATTTCATAAAGCTGTCAGAAACAAAGAAGATGAGTTTAAGGAGGCCTGACCAGCGACCATGGCAGAGCACCCCACCCAGCAACAGCTTGTCCCTCTGGGCATGTTATTAGTACATACATTACAAAATGCATTCTAACACTGGGGTGGGGTGGGCAATGTTGGTCCTGGAGGGCCGCAGTGGCTGCAGGGTTTTGAAATTAGAAACCAATCCTGGCCAAACTCGGATCTTAGTTAATCTTATGGTTTGCTAGTCGTTGTACACCAGCTTTCCCATCTCTACTGGTATGGACTGGTATGGTGATGTGTGAGGAGCGAAAGGATGGAAATGAAAATGATCAACAGATAGAGGGACACCCTGAAAATCAAAGGGACAAAATGATGCGGCAGGCAGGCAGGCGAGTCCATTTTGCCAACTCCAAATCGTACTCAGTAACGTCCTAATGAGATGACAGATGGTGTCCTGTGGGATCTCCTCCAAAGATCTGGACCAGGGCATCACTGAGCTCCTGGACAGGCTGAGGTGTCGGATGGCCCCAAACATAATGTGACACCCAGAGGTGTTCTATTGGATTGAGGTCAGGCGAGTGAGCGTGGGGGTCCGGCCAGTCGATGGTATCAACTCCTTCATCCTCTCGCCACATGAGGCCGGGCATTGTGGTGCTCCAGGAGGAACCAGCATAGGGTCTGACAATGGGGCCAAGGATTTCATCCGATACCTAATGGCAGTCCTGCGGTGCCGTTGTCTGGCCTGTAGAGGTCTGTGTGTCCCTCCATGGATATGCCTCCCTCCCCAGATATACCATCACTGACCCCCCACCAAACCCGTCATGCTGAACGATGTCACAGGCAGCGTAACGTTCTCCACAGCTTCTCCAGACCCTTTCACATCTGTCACATGTGCTCAGGGTGAACCTGCTCTCATCTGTGAAAAGCACTGGGCGCCAGTGGTGGACCTGCCAATTCTGGTATTCTATGGCAAATGCCGATCGAGCTCCACGGTGCCCACTAGAGGACGTCAGGCCACCATCATGAAGTCTGTTTCTGATTGTTTGGTCAGAGACATTCACACCAGTGGCCTGCCTGCCTGCTGGAGGTCATTTTGCAGGCTCTTCCAGTGCTCATCCTGTTCCTCTTTGTCCAAAGGAGCAGATACCGGTGGGTCCTGCTGGTGGGTTAAACACCTTCTACGAGGGGCCTTGTCCAGCTCTCCTAGAGGAACTGCCTGTCCGTCTCCTGGAATCTCCTCCATACCTTTGAGACTGTGCTGGCAGACACAGCAAACCTTTATGGAAATGCCACGTATTGATGTGCCATCTGGGAGAAGTTGGACTACCTGTGCCAGCTCTGTAGGGTCCAGGTATGGCCTCATGCTACCAGTAGTGACACCGACCGCAGCCAAATACAAAACGAGTGACAAAACAGATGAGGAGGGAAAAATGAAAAATGTCCGTGGCCTCCCTTCACCTGTTAACCCATTCATTCCTGTTTTGGGGGTCGTCTCATTGTTGCCCCCCCCCCCCCACTAGTGCACCAAAGCAGCTATAAGCCCCTCTGCTGCTGAACTGAGCAGATCAACAGCCCCCCAGTGTCACTGACGTGATGCTGTACTCCAATTACAAAGCGGTCCTTTCATTTTTTTGAGGAGTTTATAACTTAAATAACTTGCAAATGGCTCTTACACGGAGTACGCAGCCAAAAGACACAGACGCACTCACCTTCTTCCCCAGATGAAACGGGACCACGGTGTCGTCTTCTGCATGGAGAATCAGCACCGGACACGAGATGTGGTTCACGCTGAGGAGGAGAAAGAAAACAGGAGACGCTGATGACCGAGAGTGGCTTTACCACAAACACAGCAGATGGTGGACGAGGACATCAATGTCACTTGTTCATAAATAAATTAATTATTCTGCTGCTCTTCTGACTGCTCAAGTCCGTTAGCCTGGCTGTGGGGCCCCCTGATGAAGGTGGACCTCTAGAAGGACCCTGGCTTGAATTAGCGAACGTATTTAAGGAAAGCGAGTGCAGGAGTTGCCACCTCTGAGGACAAATGAGGAGCACGAGGCGGAATTCATAAGGTGTGAATGTGCACGAGGCAGACGAGAGGACGTGGAGACAACGTGGAAAAGGAGCCACGAAAAAGAGCGAGACAATGGCGGCGGCGGCGGCAGAAGCCCTGGAGGGCGGCAGAGGACGGCAACAGCAGTTTTCACTGTACGGACTAACATTCCCTGCTTACCACTGCAAACAACTGTAAAGACCCCCAAACATATGTCACTTTAGCGAGATTGGCATTTTTCAGGTGTGACACGAAACAAACCTCCGCTGCTCTCTCATTGCTAACGCCTGACTTCTGTGGCCTGCGGTGAGCACAGGAGCGGCTGAGGGGGGCCGCATCACCACGCAGGACAAAGCCGCGTCACAGGCTGAGTGACGAGTTCCCGTCAGTGTAACGGCACAGCTGGTGGCCTGAGAGAAAGTGCCGGAGCCACTCGTGTTAACCCGGAGGTGCTGAAGGAGTGCGCCGAGCCGCCACGTTTGGTTTTTGGCTGTTTCTTCAATCAGATTCTGAGACTACAGCTGTATGGAAGACATCGCTGTGGTCCCAGTCGGCAAGACAGTGCAGCCCAATGTCTTAAATGACCACCGACCGCTGGCTCTGACCTCTCACATTAGGAAGACTTCAGAATGGCTACCATTGGCTCACTAGCAGCCCCTGGTCAGAGCAGCACTGGACCCTCAGCAGCGAGGCCTTTGGGAGCTGCAGACCCTTTTCTCCGAGGCCCGGGCACATGCTGATCACTTCAGATCCGTCTTTTCCGTCTATTTTTTTTTCCTCGATGGCCATTCTCCTTGCCTTTTGAAAAATGGTGCCATTTATACAAATTCCTCGGACCGCAGCTGCACACAAACTGCAAACTTTACTCTGACCTCAGAGCGATCAAAACGACCAAAAGGTGCAACAGCAAGACTTACTTCTCATCGCTGGCAAATCGGATGTCGTTGGCTGTGATGGCATCCAGAAAGAACCAGTCGAAGCCCGGAAGATTCCTGTAAATCTGGAAAGAAAACAAAAAAAATGGGGGAAATCAGCAGGCACTTCTTAGCCAGGCCAGCATTTCCAAAATAAAGAACATAAAATTTGAGAAGAAAGCCAAACTGTTTGCATATGGCAGCCCAGGACAACGAAAGTGCAAACTGACACGGGAATGACGGAGCGGATTTCAGACGTGCCTGCGTTTACCTTCGTTTAGAAATGAAGGAAATCCGTGTGCCGGAGTGACGCTTCGTCCATCTGCACTATAGAAACAAAACACAATTACGGGACGCCACCTGCAGGGCGGCGCTCCAGGCCTCGGCTGCACTCACTATGATTCTCTACTCCTATCAGAAAGTCAGACTTGACTCACGTCTCTGTAAGGGGGCTCCACTCAGATGTTTTGGGGTATCCCTTGGTTTAATTCTGCATATTCCTCGTCTTTTCAATCGTCTACGGAGGTTTTGAATTATATGAGGTATTTATTTTTTACTTTCAATCGGTATAATGACTTTGTTTTTTATTAATTAACTACTTAATTTGTTACATTTACATCACACTTTTCTTGCTACTCAAAGCGCTTTGCATGGACAATGGGGGGCCACTTCAATCACCGCCAATGTGAATGGTGACGGCAGCCATTTTTGCACCATTGTGCTCACCACATATTAGTTATGAGGAGGTGAAGGGGGTGACACAGGTGGTGAGCCAATAAGGGGACAGGGGATGACTTGGGGGGCCAGAATGACCAGGCTGTGGTGGGCACAGCATCAAGAAACACCCCACCCTACTCTTTATGTAAGACATCCAGGGATCTTTTATGACCACAGAGAATCAGGACCTCGGTCTTTACGTCTCATCTGAAGGACATTTTTACAGCACAGTGTCCCCGTCACGGCACTGGGACAATGGGATCCATGGGGTAAGCGCCCCCTGCTGGCCTCACCAACACCACTTTCAGCAGCAACCCAAGCTTGTCGTAGACTGACTCCTACAGAAGTGCTGACTGGGCCTGAAGATTCTTAGCATCAGGCGCACGTCCTCTTCTGGAGTGCAGGTGGGATTTACTGTTTTGTTTTAAATATTCCTGTGGTGTCATTTTGTTTTTTTTATGTTTACTGCCATTTTGAGCTTCCACTACTATGATGCGACTTGGGTGTCCATGTCGTGATGTCATCGGCGTGATGGCATTTTAACTGGCGATGAGCTCCAGACAGTGTCCGAGATTCTGGATTACAGAACCCTTGAGTCATTTCTTCATTTCTGGTGGGCATTCTATCACGACACTAGTCGTCATCATAGCCTCTGGGGTCTCCAACTCTGACATTAGTTTCTTTTGTTTCGATTTCATTTTAATACTGTTAAAAATGCTTTGCTTCTTTCTTTTGACAGCATCTTATTTTTTTTCATGGCGCTGCCATTTTGGGGTGCGGTTGCTTCTGCGTTTCTAAGCAAGCGTGTCCCGGTCAGTCGAGATTCGCAGAGATGGCATTGAGCTTCTCTCGTGTGTTTTGGTTTCCTGGCTAAAGAATTATTGGTTTCGACTCTTTGACGAGTTTAGGGTTTTCTCTTTCGGCTTGACGACAAACTGGTTTCGCTTTTGATTTAAAAACTTGGCATCACGTTGGACAGATGTGTCTTCTTCTGGTCGCTGTTGAAATTTCTATCCGCTAAATAATTTGGGGTTTAGAATCTTACTTGTCTGCTCTTTGTCTACGACTCTGGCAGAACGTTTTTGGGATTTGGTGTGTTGATGTTTTCTTCTTCCGGTTTTGACCTTGGCCCGTTTCTAATTAGGGTTTTCTCTTGCTTTGTTCCACCAGTGCTTGACTTCCACTTTGCGCTTGTTGCATCTGCACAACTTCGGCTCCATCAGGCAGGACGTTATTGGCCTTCAGGTACAGAAAGTCTTGAGCTCATCATACTTTGGAAGTGTTAAACTGTGCTGGAAAATCTGGAACATCTGAGACGTGTAGCTGAAGCTGAAGCTTTGATAACCTTCAAGACGTATCTGGATGAGGTCCTGGGACATCTTAGCTCCTCACTAAACAAGTGAACTTGATGGACTGAATGGTCTCCTCTCCTATGTCAAGTTTTTGAATGCTCTAAAGTCATCACAAGTTCTCACGCCCTGCGAATTCTGGTTGTGTAATTTCACATCCCACGGTGACACACTCGTTAGCTGTTAGATTAATCCCCTAAGCTAATGCACTTGCACTGTATATCAAGACTTCTTACGTAATTGCGACATTTCTAGCGCCCTTGTGGTAAAGCACTGTGTTTACTTGCCATTGCGAAAGGATGGCTTCTGGCTTCCTCCCGGATGTTGGTGAACGGCGACTCCAGGATTAAGGAATCAGGAGGGCTCCCTGTAATCAAAGACAGGCAATCAGTCAACCAATGTTTAGTCCATAAGCATCATCACCACTTATAGGAATCCAACAAGAGTGTAATGTGGCGTCCATACAGAGATGAACTGCTAAGTGTGACGGGCGCCAGTTGCAGGAGGACTGCTGAGAACGAGGCACATCTTGAACACGAACGACATGACCATCTCACGCAGTCTGAACCTTCACTCAACCCCTCAAACAAACACGGCCAACCCTTAACCCGACTGCTCCCTCCTCCTCCACAAGTTCGTTATCCAATCAAAAGCTCAAAATGTGCAAAACACATGCAATTATACAAAAAAAAATTAAATTCAGTCAAGAAAAATCGCTGTTCACATGGGACGAGTTTTTAAATTGAAGATCTGCCTCTCCCCTTCATTCATTGGTCAAGTGTTCCGTCTTTAATTAGAAAGCACAATATTATAAGAATGCCGGGATTACGGACATGAAACACGAGTAACGTGGGATTTCTCTCTTCCATGGACGTTTATCACATTGTTTGCTGTTGTACAGCATTGGTCACCAATGGCTTGTATTTTATCATAAATCTGATCTCCACTTGGCATGAAAACGTGACAGTCACCACTACATGGGGGAAGTCGTGCACTTTGGGTGGGGTACTCCTTTAAGTAGCTTATAAGATCGCACTGGAAAGCAAAGCCTTGGTGATATCGGGCATAGCGAATGATAAATATTTTGTAAATTGTCTTTATGTGCAAAATTCTCTTTATATTTTTATTTTAATAACGTTCATGCCAGTCCTTGCTCTGGCACATGTGAATGCCCCTCACTGAAATATCAAAGCAGGAACTGACTGGCCAGCTTGACTGGAGGGATGAAGGCCTCGCATCGATCAACTTGTCACCAGTTTCACAAGGGCTCTTTGCGAAAACTCTGTGTGGGCACGTCACAAGCTCCATTTTGGTTTGTAGGTCAGAGAAAGGGGACACCTGAAATATTATGAGCCCTTCCGCCATGAAGAAAGTCTGGACTGGAAGGGGCAGATAACATGTATGAGCTCTCAAATGGAGGACGTGTTTTATCTCCTCTTCCCCTTCTAAGAAGATAGCCTGGGGGGAATACAGGCAACTGACGTGAAAAGACACAAACAGCTCTGTGTTGGCCGGCTGATGGACTGGGGAGGACCGAAGAGCTGAATTGTGAACAGACCCCCAGCTAGTCCAAGAGGCACGTCAAGCATAATAAGACTCGACTTAAATGAAGGGCTGAGAGAGCCGCTGCTCCGTTCATGTGGAGGGCCATTCTGAACCACGCCGGACCAGAGACCATTCAGTATATGAAGACAGAGTGCCACCTGGTAGTCTAAGTAAGATGAGCCGATTACTGTCCATGTCGTATTAATATTATTTTGCCAAGGCTCACATTTGTACTCTGCTTATATTTGGTATATAACAGAGTTTCTCAAACCTCTGCGAGTTGCTATCGCTTGTAATGGTACAGTTGGCTGTGAAGCGTGACACTGCTCTGACGATCGACCCTTCCCCACACTTCACCAAGTGGACATCCCCTGCCCACCTTGCCGGGTTGTGAAGACACATATATGGGAAAAGGTGGGTTATGATACAAAAAAGGTAGAGATGCTCTGATCTATTACACCTGAATAAATGTGTAACGTTCTCTCCTGCCTGACCTGGTACTTCATCTAACTGCCTGGAGTTGCAGAAGTACAAGAAAAGGGTGGAGTGTTGAACTACGACAGCACTCAACCCAGACAGTGAGCAGGCTGGTGAGAACCAACAGAACAGACCATAGATGGGACTTGGAGCATTTTGTTAAGTTCTACATAGTCAAGAGTCTTAAAGGTCACCCCAGGACCCTACCGGGACCCTTAGAAACCTTAGGCAAGGCTGACCAGGGGGCTCCTCTTCAAAGATCCCTGCCATCTTTATTAATGGGGAGATTTAAAGAGACTTGCTGGTATATGGACAGCACACCGCCCTCTGCTGGCCACCAGTAATAGCAGCTTCCACAATACCACAGTAAGCCATGAAGGTTGGCAGGCAGGTTCATGGCGGGTTGGCAGTGGCTCATTCATTCCAAAATGTACTTACCTCGTTCGGAGAGATCTCGGACAAGGTTTGTGGCAACACTGAAAAAGACAGAAAACAAATGACGTCAATAAATGAAGAATAAAACGAGAGACAGAGACGGGACAGGCGCAATATAACAGACAGAGAGAACAGTAAAACACTTCTGACAAGAACAGGCACGTCAGCTCACCATGTTCACCAGTCCTGTTCAACTACACTGTCCGAAAATACCCTCAAGTCAAGATCTGTTTTTCCCTCAAGTCCCGCTCTCTACCACAAAGGTTCTTTTACAGCCAGGGCTTGTTTGTCTTTTTTTTGTAATTTTCTGTTGTGTTAAAAATATTACTTTTCTCGTGTCCCTTGTAAATGGTGAGCCAATAGTGGGCAACACAGAGGAACAAAAGGACACAAAAGGATAGAAAAGGCCCAGCAGACCAACAATGTTCTGAGAGCAGATACCAGAGAGAAGAGCGGGCACACGGCCCGGCTTGGCATTCCTATGTGATCAACCCAGCTGACCACGACTGACTTTGTGAGGAGGGCCCTGTGATGGCTACACAACATTCTTCCTAAAATAAAAGGGGGAGTCACAGGCCGTCCCCTTGTCTTTATGCTGACATCTATTACCACCGGTAGAAACGTCGCTTAATTAAAATGAAACTCTCACACGGTGGACGGCACACTCCGCAGCCTACACCAACGTTTGTTAAACTTTTTATTTTCTTCGCTCGAGAGAAAACCCCATAATGCCATCTGCAGAAGACTCTCTCCTTCATTAAAAATGTCAGTCAAATTCGATGTTGACTTCCTCTGGCTAACTGGTTAGGAAAGGACAGAAGAAGCGGAGCCCGATGGCAGCGTTCTTAACACACGCCATAGTCTTCCTCATGGCTCGGTGTGGACTAGTGCCCCCTTCAGGCAAGTTCCTGCTTTGCTGGGTTAATCTCCTGCTCACAGCAGTCCTGAGCTCGAATTACGGAGGTAAGAAATTGTAAAAACTGCAACCTCTGTGACAACATGGACTGGCACACCTCAAAGTGGTCTCCATTTGTGCCTGCTCATTTGGTGACAGATTCCAGTTCCTCATAACACCAAAGTAGATAAACCAGTCAATAAGGACAGGATGACATGAGGGTCAAGGGCCTACCCCAGGAGTGCCAGTGCAAATCAGATGGACCCCCTCCTCGCAGACCTGTGAACAGAGTTAGGCTTTCATTTCTGTCCTCCTCTTGTTGTCTTTTTTGTCAGTTTGGTCATCTATTCACACCTCCTTGTTGCTCATCACTTCTCATTTTGGCCTTCGGGTTTTTATTTTGCCCCAGTCGCTTACCTTCAAAGATGCCTGTTCTCTGATTGGCAGGAAGGGTTCTCAGGTGCTGTGGTCCACTGGGCAGCAGCTACTTGAGAGGCCCATGTAAGACCCCTGCTGCCTTAGCCACTGTGCTGTGGCATTAGCTCTTCAGCGTCTCTTTATATGGATGCCATGTTAGGACATTTTTGGTTTGTTCTTTATGCATTTTGTTTAATAATAAACTGCTCAAAAGAATGAAAGGAACACTTTGAAAACACATCAGATCTCAACGGGGAAAAAAACTCACGCCAGCTCTCTCTACTGCTATGGACTGATATGGTGATGTTTGAGGAACGAAAGGATGGAAATGAAATTGATGAACTGACAGAGGGACACCCCGAAAATCAAAGGGAAAAAATGACGCGGCAGGCAGGCAGGCAGTCGAGTCCATTTGGCCAAAATTTCATTGGATCAACTCCAAATCATACTCCACAGTTTGTATGATGCCACATGCCACAACGTCCTAATGAGACAATGGATGGTGTCCTCTGGAATCTCCTCCCAGATCTGGTCCAGGGCATCACTGAGCTCCTGGACAGGCTGAGACATCGGATGGACCGAAACATAATGTCCCACCCAGAGGTGTTCTATTGGATTGAGGTCAGGCGAGTGAGCGTGGTGGGGGGCAGGGGGTGTCGCGGGGGCAGTCAATGGTATCAACTCCTTCATCCTCTTGCCACATGAGGCCGGGCATTGTCGTGCACCAGGAGGAACTGGCATAGGGTCTGACAATGGGGTCAAGAATTTCATCCCGATACCTAATGACAGTCCTGCAGTGCTGTTGTCTGGCCTGTAAAGGTCTGTGTATCCCCCCATGGATATGCCACCCCAGATATACCATCACTGACCCACCACCAAACCAGTCATGCTGAACGATGTCACAGGCAGCATAACGTTCTCCAGACCCTTTCACGTCTGTCACGTGTGATCAGGGTGAACCTGCTGTCATCTGTGAAAAGCACTGGGCGCCAGTGGTAGACTTGCTAATTCTGGTTTTCTATGGCAAATGCCAATCGAGCTCCACGGTGCCCACTAGAGGATGTCGGGCCCTCACGCCCCCCTCATGAAGTCTGTGTCTGATTGTTTGGTCACAGACATTCACACCCGCGTTCAGCCTGCCTGCTGGAGGTAATTTTGTAGACTCTGCCCGTTCTCATCCTGTTCCTCCTTGCCCAAAGGAGCAGGTGGGTCCTGCTGATGGGTTAAGGACTTTCTAAAAGGGCCATGTCCAGCTCTCCTAGAGTAACTGCCTGTCTGTCTCCTGGAATCTCCTCCATGCCCTTGAGTCTGTGCTGGAAGATACAGCAAACCTTCTGGCAATGCCACATATAAATGTGCCTACCATCCTGGGGAAGTTGGACTACCTGTGCCAGCTCTGTAGGGTCCAGGTATGGCCTCATGCTACCAGTAGTGACACCAACCGTAGCCAAATGCAAAACAAGTGACAAAACAGATCAGGTGGGCCAAATGTCAGTGGCTTCCTCCAGCTGTTAACCCATTCATTGCTGCTTTGGGGGGGTCATCTCATTGTCGTCAGCCCACCCCCCCCCCGTCAGTGCACCAAAGCAGCTGAAACTGATGAACAAGCCCCTCTGCTGCTGAACTGACCAGATCAACAGTCTACAAGTTTCATTGACTTGATGTTATACTCGGATTAAAAAGTCTCCCTTTAATTTTTTGAGCAGTGTATAAGGGGTTATTTACTTGCTTTTCTATTTTGTATTCAATTAAGAACGGTTACAATTTGCTTATCTTCTGGGTATGTGATGTTAATCTGCATCCATCCCTGCAAGAAGGTCCTCCAACTTGGAGGGAGAATTTGGGGGTTGGTGGCAGGATTGGCACTCCAGCCACTCTAAAAATCCTCAAACTGTTTAGAGTGGTGCTGAGGTGTCACCCGTTGCACGGCTGCTCTCGGATCTCAATCTGGATGGTCTGCCATGTGGTGGGTGCGGCAATGCCCTCTGTAATCAGCGCAGACTCCCAAACTCTCTCTCCCTCCACTCTACTTTTTTCACTGTGGACATTTGGGTATTTTTGTGAACATTACAAGCGTGAGACCCATTATTTGGCCTAGGTAGGCTTGAAGCCTGCTTTCTGGGTAGCGGTTAAGCTGTGTGGCTTTTCGTGTGAGTTTTTGGAGGTCTTCTCCCTTTCTGTGCACTCATCTGGCAGAGACTACACCACCAGTTAGGTTCAGGCTATTAGCCGTCTGATTTTGCATCATTTTTTTAAAATTTAAGTTAATAACATTTGGTATTGTAATAATATTCAGGCTTTAGTTTTTTGCCAATTAAATTTTTTAAAATTTTGTTAATTTAGATTTTTAGAGCTGCAAGATATTGGTGCCAATCACCATACCACCTTCTTACAGCTCATTTTTTTCGCTGAATATCATAAGTTGTACAGAAAGCTCCAAATTAATTATAATAAATGAATGGCATGGGCCTGCAGTAATAAACAAACAAACAAACAAACGGCATTTGGTCCAGGACCGCCCGCTGGTGAGTGACCACCGACCTGCTACTGAATAAAAATAAATGGTCAGTTTCCCAATGGATCACACAACAGAAGATGTCCTCTCACCCAGTTCCTAGCGAATGGCCCCAAATGTAAAGCTGGTTGCTGCCGCTCCTCCTCTTCACCCATTCATACATGAAGATGGCGTCGGCCGTCATGCCCCTCTCGGAGGGCTCACCGTCAGAATCACCCCACCCTGGAATACAAAGCAGTGGATTACTGAGATGCCACAGGCCCACCACGAAAGCCTGGGGTTGCTAACTGGAAGTCTGAATTTTTGTTTCTTTTGGCCAGTGCAGGATATAAGCCTGCTACTAAAGTTTGGGGACCAGGCTTACTGTGTGCTAGTGAGGCCCACCTTGTGTTTTTCAGGTCTATGTAGGAGTCCAGGTGTGAGGTCAGAGTTTGGGGGACTATTTGGAGTTTTCAACAGCACTGCATCATACCAATGGTGTGTTGTATGATGGGCAGACATGCAAGTAACGATTTCACTGCACTCTGCACACGTGACAATACGACGACTATTACTACTACTAATTGTGTGTGTGGATCTGACTATGGTCAGATGAGTCTGAGATGGGAGCATGTGTGATGGGGAAAGTGGGCCAAGTCCTTGAAACTTCATGCGTTTAGATAATAAGCCTGCCAATGATGCAAGCAGACTGCATAAATATAAATAAATTAAACATTTCTGATGAATTATTATTCTTTATTGCCAAAGGAGCACCTGCCACTAAGCAGTGTCAATGTGATCAAACTGTTAATACAGTTTATTACAATACAGTTTATTTTTGTATAGCCCAAAATCACACAGGAAGTGCCGCAATGGGCTTTAACAGGCCCTGCCTGCCTCTTGACAGCCCCCCAGCCTCGACTCTCTGAGAAGACAAGGAAAAACTCCCAAAAAAACCTTGTAGGAAAAAAATGGAAGAAACCTCGGGAAAGGCAGTTCAAAGAGAGACCCCTTTCCAGGTAGGTTGGGCGTGCAGTGGGTGTCAAAAGAAGGGGGTCAATACAAGTATACAGAACAGAACAAATCCTTAATACAGCATAATAATAAAAATTTTAGAAGCACGGAGCAGAATTTAACAGGAGATGATATCCCATAATAAGATTTGGATATTTTTAGAGTCCTGGAGACCTCATCCATCAAGCTGCCTCCACCATTTGGCTGTTCCACGGCTGAAACAGTTCTGGGCCAGCCAATCCGATGAAAGGACCCCTCTTTCCCATGATTCCTGTGATCCTCCATCAGAGATGACTTTACCACAGGCAGGTAAACAACTTGGCAGGTGGCCGTGGCACCAAGGACACAGAGCCCATAAACAGGTTCCTATGCAAATGCTGAGGGGAGTCACTTTTGGCATTTTAGGCAAATATGACTGCGCCGTGGGATTCTATGGCGGGTGTTGTACAAATAAGCTGAGCAAAATATCCGACCCATCAGTCCATATTTGTCTGGCACCATCAAGAGATGCTTTACAAAGTGAAGCAGAAGAGGAGGAAGACAATGAGATATATCCGGAAAGAGACGCCCCACGCTTACCTCCCACTCGGCCATTACTCACCTCTGTAGTCAAAGGCCACAACATGGTAACCCAGTGAACTCAAGACCTGCAAAGAAAGTAGAAAAGGCGTTTAAGGACCGTGCAGGGAAATCTCTGGCGACACACAGCACTTCAGCTCTGCTTGTGTATGTCTGACTTTCATCACTTCAATGAGAGTAAATCAAAAAGAAAAGGCGACTCACAAATGACGTGTTAACCACAATGGATAGAAGCTGACATACAGCACAGTCACAGTGGCTTATGGGTAATCCAGACACGCACAGCACTCTGCCGTGTGTCTAGTTAAAGCCAAGGTCGTATGAACATGACGAACAATGCACTGTAGTGAAATTTAATTGGGCAGAGGGAGTGAAATTCACTGAAGGACGTTGGCTCATTACGGACGTGGGAACAGCAGGACTCGGTGAAAGGTTATGAACCAGTAGAAATGTTTAAAGCAGGAAGAACTAATGTAACCGATGAAGCTCGATCTTGTTGATCATCAACATCGTACACACAAGCCCTCATCGACCATCGACTATCACACACTCGATCCACTCAGAGGTTCTACGTGGTCGCAGGTTCACCTCTGATGATGAGGTTAAGGTTAAGCGGTGCAGACCTGAATTAGGGAGCAGCTGAAACGATTTTTCTCCGTAGGAATGAAGAAGTTAGTGGAACGATAAAAGAAGTGCATCGACCTTGACGAAAACTGTGTTGGAACTGCTCTGTTCATCTGTTGAAGGGTAAGTTGCCTTTACTTTTTGATTCTCCCTCATCTTTGCTGTGTAATGGCACTGCATCTGAGACACCCATGTGGATGGATTCTGACTGCGCATTTTACTTTTGACGTGGGAGAAACATCAGGTCACCATCCGGCCCAGATTTAACACGGGATCTCCTCTAAACCTATGGCCTCACCTGACTACACAAAACGGCAGCCATCTGAAAAGAGAAAGGAATCAGGAGACGGGAGCTGGCAATCCGAACTGGCCAAGATCAGGAGCCAGAGCTCAAGAATCAAAGGAGACGAGCGGAGAGCGAGAAACCAAAGTCACAGTAAAGGGACGTAGCAAGAGAGTGGAAAACCAGTGACGTGAACAAAGCCAAGACAAACAGCGTCTTCAGAAAGTATTCGGACCCCTTTGGTTTTTCACATTTTGTTGTGCTGTGCTAAAATAACTTCATTTTTTTTCCCCTCATCAAGCAACACTCAATGCCCCCCTCCCCCAAGAATGACAAAGCAAAAACAGGGATTTGGGAATTTTCACAAATTTATTAAAAATAAAAAAGCTGAACTCTCACGTTGACACAAGAATCCATGCCATGCTATGACACTTGAAATGTGGGTCAGGTGGATCCAGTTCTATTGGTCATCATTGAGATGTTCCTACACCTCGTTTGGAGTCCACCTGTGGTCAATTCACTTGATTGGACAGAACAAGGAAAGGCCCAGACACCTGTCTATAGGAGGTCCCCAGCTGAGCACAAACCAAGCCAAGAAGTCGAAGGAAATGCCTGCAGAGCTTAGAGGCAGGATTGTGTGTTTGAGGCACAGATCTGGAGAAGGCTGTAGCACTGAAGGGTCTCACGAACGCTGTAACCTAAACTGAGAAAGTCTGGAACAACCACAAATCCTCCTATAGCTGGCCACACAGTTAAACTGAGCAATCAGAGAAGAAGAACCACAGTAAGACAGATGACCACAAACCCAATGGCCACTCCGACTGAGCTCCAGAGAAGCTGTGCAGAGATAGGCGAAACTTCGAGAAGGACAACCACCACTGAAAGACCCCATCGATCATGGCTTTATGCCAGAGTAGGCTAGATGAACACCAACTTAGAATTTGTAAAAACTGCACCTAAATGACTTTTGTACTACGAGAAACAAGACTGTCTGGTCTGATGAAACCAAGACTGAAGTGTTTGGCCTCGGCTCCAAACTTCAGATTTCAAAGAGACCAGGGATCGCTTATCACCTGCCCAGTGCAATTCCAACAGTGAAGCATGTTGGTGGTGGCAGCCATCACAGACTGGGAGAACAGTCAGGGTTGGGGGGAGAGCTGAATGGAGCAAAACGTAGAGATCTCCTTAACGAAACCCTGCTCAGAACACTGTGGACATCAGAGTGGAGTGAAGATTCACCTTCTAACAGGACCAAATATATCCAAAATGCTCAAAAGAGCACAGGAGGCATAAATGGACATGTCAGAAGGAAATCTGATAACGAGCAAATTCCCAAAACAGAATCCAACAATCGTCGTCAAAAACAGAGAGAAGGTCTCAAAGAATGAAATAAACGATAAAAATAAGACTAGAAACACAAACGAACTCACAAACTCACCAAGAACTGACGCCAATGAACCACCAGTGGGTACGCTACGGTCTGCATGGGTTGGGTCAGGGGGCGGTTCTAACATGAAGACAGACAGGTGGGCCCGCCTCTTGGGGGAACCACCCATAAAGCACTAGGGACCCGAGAGGACACGTGAGCACAAACAGAAACACAACTACCAATAATGAGGAATTACACACATGACATTAATAAATAAATATATAGGAAAGGGAGCTTAAACAGAGAATAGAGAACACCGATATGCAGAGCGGCGACATTCTCCACCAAACAGCTAACATGTGGCGAGCGTGCTGGCGTAAGAATGGCGACCATCACATCGTCCAGGTAGACGCTACACATTGGCGGTGGTTCCCCAATGTCTATGTAAAGCAGGGATTCTTAACGTGAGGTCTGTGGACCCCTAGGGGATCCATGGATGGGTTTCATGGGGTCTGTGAGAGTCAGACAAAAAATAACATTTATATTCACTATACAGGCCGGTACTGTTGAGTTTTCTCACGTGATTTTTCTCACAAGTAGCCTCTCGCTATTATTTTTCTTGCATATTATTTTTCTCACCCAAGCCTAATGCGTGAGTTACATACTCGTGAAAAAAATAATGCGTAGGAAAAACAACGCTCACCATACAGCCCTCCCCCTTGTCCCAATGGTTTCCCATTGAAATAAATGAAAGAAAACGCACCCTGCCACTACTTACAGCGCCGACTGCTAGGCCTCTCGACTTGCTGTTGGCCCATGTTTACCATTTAGACGTGTGTCATCATTCTCTGCACGACCGCCATCTTGTGCCACCCCAATTCTCATATTCCACGGTTTATCACGACTTGATTATCTTCTCATATACTGGTGAGGATTAATTGACCACAATTTCTTTGTGTGTGTGCATGAGGGTGCAAGTGTGTGTGTGTGTGTTTATGTGACTATTTCTGGGGAAGGGGGTGCATCAGATTCTTAACGGGGTCCGTGACTCAAAAATGGTTAAGCATCGCTGGTGTAAAGTGTTTGAGAAGCGCTATGTAAATGTAATTAATTATTGTGTCCTTCTGCCACTGGGGAGGCCTTGTCGTTGGTGGGCGTGGCTATGAAGGTCACAACCCAAAAACGAATCTGTGCCAGGTTAAGGGTTTGCCTGATGTGGCACTTCGCTATTCGATCTCACAGATAAACATTTGTGTGTCTTTGTGCTTGAAAACGTATTTTTGTGTGTACTTTTCGTTATAAACTTCTTGTTTCTTGACTTTTTTCGCTACACTCTGACCTCGCCTTTTCTCCTTCTCAGCCTCATTACAGAAATTCTGCTCTCTAAAAGCTGAACAACCACGACACCCGAAGACTGCGACGCTGGCTTAAGGTAGGAAGACTGTAAAATCTTCAAAATGCTTTCCTCCAATAAACTAAACTCAGTAGGCTGGCAGTCAGTGCCCAGTCGCACGCCATTCCGGTGACCCTGCTTACCTTGTAGAGCTGCACTCTGTGGTCTCCACCTCTGAGAAAAGAAAAAGAAAAAGATAAAAATGAAACATCACCCGGCAAGATATCCACCTGAGGCACTTCTCAATCCGCAGCGCTGATGCGGCTCACCCAGAGGCACTCGTTCCGATTCCTGAAGGTCACCCACACTACGTGCTGCAGAAGCCACAAATCCCCGGTGCATCCGTGCAGAGAAAGAAATAAAACAGAGCTTGGTCTCAAAGAGCCAGCACAGCCACCATTATTCACACATTGGTATCCAGTTAACTGCAGACAATAATGCTGATGGTGTTCGTGTTCAAACGTTTAAGCGATAAAAATGTCTTGCACCAAAGTGCTATTAAAACGTGCACTGCAGTCAATTTAATAAGCCGGCCTCTGAACATTTTGGTTCAATTTTTAACAAACCCATGCATCACAATGCCATTTTGTCGCAGTAGGGTCCTGGTAGTGAATGGAAGCTCTAAATGGATGGACGTCCCAACCAGTATCTTTGGGGTTCCCTTTCCCAGGTAGGGCAGTGAAGTGGCTCTGCTGCCCCTCTTATGCTCTTCATTACGTAACCCTGAACAAAATGCCCCACCATCCCTGCTGCAGTCCTCCTATGTTACGCTGCCTTCCACATCTATGTGAGCTCTGAAAAGAGGCAGGACAGGACGTTACACTTTCATTCATGTTTCATTAATTGAGCTCAAAATGTAAATAAGAAGAATACAATGAGAGTTGGTAAAATAACAAAGGACAGTCGAGGTAGCAGGTCATCTTACATCCTCATGCTTACTACCAGGTGGCTCTCTGTCTTAGTATGTTGATTGGTCCCTCAGCTGACTGTGACTTTGAATGGACAGAGAGATGGTTTGGCCTCCTCCATGAAGTGCAACAGGGAAACAACCCTGGAATGCTCAGCACTTCTTTACTATGTAAGGGATGGCAAGGATGGACTGGCTTCCTGAATGGAATGGAGGGACCCCTGCCCGGCTGGAAAGCCCATCTAGTGGATGAAGGATCTACATGGATGGACATCCCAACTGGGATCATTGATGTTCCCTCACCCAGGTAGGGCAGTGAAGTGGAAGGACAGGGAGGAGATTTTCTATCAGGGTTCAATAGTCCCCCAAGGCACTAGGGGGCAGTGTCCTGGGGTGAGCCTGTTCTCCCCTTTTATTAATTTAAGTTTTTTTAATTAGGTTTGACTTTGCTACCTCATGGCCTTTGCATGGAGAGAGAGAGAGAGAGAGAGAGATGGCCTGGCTTCCTCCTCCATCGATAGAGTTACTTCTCATCATGAGGAGAGGCTAAGTCACCGTATGAGCCTTAATTTAAAGGAATTTGGTGGCTTGGCACCTCTTGAACCAGTGAGTCTGTAGGTCCCAATGTCTCAGCCCCCCCCCCGTCCAGTGCTGGTCAGTCAGCAGTCAGTTCATGTTTGTTCACATTTCGTGTTTTCAGCTAGAGGCTAAACACCTGCGTGTAAAAGTCTTATCTTCACCCGGTAAGTCATAAATGTCCCCGAGGAAGGATGGGTCACTACAGCTTACCTGTGTTTGACGATGATATATTGTTAGACATTAACTTCCCTACCAGGTTAAACAGAATAAAAATAAATATTAACAGACATTCATAAAAAATATCAACTGATACGCTTGTTATGCTAGTGAAGTGCTGTGGACTCACACATGAAGTATCTGAGTTTGAAGATTTGCACTGTGGTGAACTGCCGGTGGTCAGTCATGAACCCACAACATCTGGCGCAGAAGTGGTCTCCTCATAGCGTGAGCTCCATTAGTCAGCTGTGCGGAGATGGTTCTGAACACTGTGAGTGGAGACTTCCTGGGGCCGTCAGCTGACCCCTCTCTCTCACTCAGCCCCCACCTGTTCTGCGGGACGTCCCACTACACTCCATCCATTCACAACGCAAATCCCACCCTCATCGCCAAATGAATTGCTGTGGACTCGCACTACAAAGCATTTCAGTTTAAACATTTACACTGTTGTGAACTGCCAGTGGTCAGTCGTAAACCCCTAACGTCTGGTTCAGAGGTGGTCTCCATACAGTGTGAGCTAATAGGAGAAGCTCCGTTAGTCAGCTGTGTGGAGACCACTTCTGAGCACTGTGAGCATTGGTGACATCAGCTGGTGTCACTCTCTCTCTGTCAGCCTCCAGAATTTCTAGCCAGCAGTGCCACTACACTCCCCGTGCCCACAGTGCAAATCCCATCCTCATCACCAAATGAACTGCTGTGAACTAATTAAGGTGTTTTTTTTCTGATTTAAAACGCAAAAATGGGTCACGTTTGAAACCGGGTGAATGGCCTGTTCTTGTCAGAGTTGTTTTACTGCTGTATACTTTTGTACCTTTTCTCTTAAATTTCTCCCAGCAGAGAATCATTTCCCTGCCAAGTTCACATTGGCCTCTTGCTGAAAAATCCCTAAACTCTCCGTCTCCTTTGACTCTTGGAAATCTTAGTTTTATAATCTGATACTCTTGGAAGCTCTGAGGATTATGGGGCCTTCCAGCCATATTATATACAGAACTGGATCTCATTCAGTAAACCAGCGTGTAAATGGAAGCCTGGGGACCTGTGACCCCCGGAGCTCCTTTTCTTTTCTAATCTTACATCTTTCTCTCTTCATGGTTGTGTGGCCTCCAATTGCCCTTTCAGTGTCTTCCAACTCTCTGGAAAGGCAGACGTAGACAGTGGAGGGGTGGGAGTTTTTGTTGTCCTCTATAATTTTGAAAGTTAGCGCAGTTATGCTGTAACCAGGGGATCATCCCAGGCTTAAGTGTTCTGTACTGGTGAACCACAGTGGACTTTCAGTGAACTGCACTGTAATGAATTGGTGGTCAACAGCCCAAGGTGCAAATCCCATCCTCGTCACCAAGTGTATTGTTGTGGTCTCACACCAGGAAGCATCTCAGTTTGAAGATCTGCACTGCGAGGAACTGCCAGTGGTTATTTGTGAACCTTCAATATCTGCCACAGATGCGACTATCGCCTTGCGGCGTGAGCTAAAGGGAGTTCACCGCAGAGCAAATCTCTTCTATACTAATAAACGGCAAAGCCCTCACTCACTCACTCACTCATCACTAATTCTCCAACTTCCCATGTAGGTAGAAGGCTGAAATTTGGCAGGCTTATTCCTTACAGCTTCCTTACAAAAGTTGGGCAGGTTTCATTTCGAAATTCTACGCGTAATGGTCATAACTGGAAGCTGTTTTTCTCCATTTACTGTAATGGAGTTCAGCTGGAGGGGCGGAGTTCGTATGACATCATCACGCCTCTCACGTAATCACGCATTACGTAGAAAGCCAGGAAGAGCTACAAAACGCGCTTTAGAAAACATGCATTATATAATTAAGAAGGCAGCGAAACAATTAGAAGCGAGCGAGTGACATATA
>JANRMT010062824.1:9227376-9251501 GCA_026402145.1 Polypterus bichir lapradei | reverse complement strand
TTTTTTTCTCCCTAAATAATAAAAACCATCATTTAAAAACTGCATTTTGTGTTTACTTGTGTTATATTTGACTAATGGTTAAATGTGTTTGATGATCAGAAACATTTTGTGTGACAAACATGCAAAAGAATAAGAAATCAGGAAGGGGGCAAATATTTTTTCACACCACTGTAGATTAGGGTTACATCTTAATTTATGACATGCAGGAGTATAGAAAACAAGGCAGTGCCAGGCACTTGCATTTTCTAAAGACTGTGCCCTTCTCAGTAGACACACACAAGACCAATTCCAAGCAGTTTTTTTAAAGTTCATTGCATTAGTTATAAAGAGATTATATTCTTATAGCTTTAATATCTTCATTAGATTATATTTGTTTGGTTAGATTAATAATCCTTATTTATTAATTCATAATTGACATTTTTATCTTATATTTTTAAGCAAGAGTGAAGAAAACGATCACATACATTTATAATATCACAGGGTGTTCTGTTAATATCAAGAGGTTAGAGCTTTCACATAGAAAAGTGTAAGCCAGTCTCATATTCTGTGCATAAACATAATTCCTTTCCTACCTAAATGAAGATCAAATCATATAGAAGTATAAAATCATATAGTTCTCTGCAGCATGATTAATACAAAATACAGCCATTAGTATTTTGTGAGTTAAAATACTTATAATCATCTGCGGTGGGCTAATGCCCTGCCTGGGGTCTGCTTCCTGCCTTGCGCCCTGTGTTAGCTGGGATTGGCTCCAGCAGACCCCCCGTGACCCTGTAGTTAGGATATAGCAGGTTGGATAATGGATGGATAGATGGGTACTTATAATTATTACAGTTAATAATGTTTTTTCTGCTTTCTCAATGTCAAGGATGGACTGGCTTCCTGAATGGACTGGAGGGACCACTAGCTGGCCACAAGGCTCTTATAATGGGAGGGCATCCCAACCAAGACGGTAAAAGAACTGGTAAAATAGTAAAACATGGCCTAAGTAGCAGTCAGTCTTGCATCCACGTGCTTTCTAGCAGGTGACTCTTTATCTTAGTATGTTGGTTGGTCGCTCGTCTGACTTTGCCTTTGAGTGGACAGAGAGATCACTTGGCTTCCTCCATGAAGTAAAACAAGGAAACAACCCTGGAGTGTTCAGCAGTTCAATGTAATGGATGGCGAGGACCCACTGGCTTCCCTAATGGAGTAGAAGGACCCTTAACTGGCTGGAAGGCTCACACAGTGGATGGACATCCTGACCAGGATCATTGGAGCTCCCTTTCCAAGGTGGGACAACAAAGTGGAAGGACAGGGGGTGACATTGCCTATCAGGGTTACATACTCTTCCAAGGCGCTAGGGGGCAGCATCCCTTTACTGATGCACCCATGTGCACATCTGGTGAGCAAAACCTGGGAATTGTAGTTCTTGTTGGGCAGTCCTGCTGGGTGACATGGTGCCACCACAGGGAACTGACTAAAATGGGTGTCCCTACTTTGAAGTACTTCCTCCTGATCCAGAAGGGCATCTGCCACGTAATATTGTGGCTCCAGAAAACCTCTGGGGTCTGGTGTGAAGGGAGCCCCCTCAACTCAATCACATCGGAGTCGAGGGCAGGTGGATGACACTTGCCTGGAGGTGTGGAGGAGCGGAAAGACGCTAATAAAGGACTTGTGTAACGTAGTGTGTGGCATTTGATTAGATTTCGATTTTATTGTCACAGCTACACACACAGGGCTATACAGTGAAATGCAGCTCTGCAAGCAGCCTGTACTGTACAATAAAACTAAAAAGTATACGTTAAAAATAAATACGAGAGATTAAAAGGTGCAGATTAAAAATATTCACGTAACATCTATACACTTCAAAGGTATAATAATAGTTAAATAATTATTTAACAATAAAAAGAAGTAACATACTGGCTGTTTTTACAATTTCAATGAATGCCTGACATAACAGTAAATTTCTTAGTTTTATCGCCTGATAAATGATACTCTTCCTCAGTCTGTCTGTTCTTAGATTGAGGCAACACTGTGGAAGAAGAGACCTGCTGAATGGTACTTTGTTGAAGTTCATTTGAACCCCGGACTGCTGCAGTGCAACTGAGTTTGGGGCTCAGTGACGCCCTCTACAGGCCACAACAGGTAGGCCCTGCATGGCCTCACTCAGACTGGAGCTAACTTGGAGTGTCCAGTTTTTTTGTTTAATTGTTATGGCCTGAAATTAGTGCAGTGTTACTGTTGTCTGGGGGTCCGTCCACCATTGGTAGTAGTCAGGACGGGGAGAGGAGACGAGCAGGGCACCTCGAAATGACAGAGCCGGACAAGCAGAGTTTATAGGAACGCGATCGAGAGAGGAGGCACCAGGCAAGAAAGGGTCAGACACATGAGGATACCGAGGAATGGCGTCAGAGTAACCCTGGGGGTACGTGTCGGGCAAGAGACAGAAAATATCAAACATTCTTAAATGTGTTTTATGACTTCTCTTTGAAAGGTAACGTAGCTAATATTAGGTGAAGGGAACCTGAGTAAACATATCACACCATCTCTAAACTGCTGCTTTATAAGTAATGCACTGACTGTGTGAAAAAGTAATTGCCCCCTTAACTACTCACTCAAATAGCATTACTGGCAGGCTTGAAGGGTACAACTCTAAAGGCCTGAGCAGTACTCGTGTCTTCTTTATGGAGCTCGGCCCTCCATCTTAGCGTGAATGACTGAAAACATGCAAGTGGACATGAGAACATAAGAAATATGACAAACAAGAGGAGGCCACTCAGTCCTTCAAGCCCGTTTCTTTAGCTCATAGCCAAGCCGTCTCAAAGTGCTGCTGCTACAATACCACTGACTGCAAATTTAACCGAAGCGAGGCAGGCGCATTCCGGCACAGAGCAGCGCGACAAACTCCTAGCAGTAAAAGTCAGAGATTCTCTTACCAGACACCAATGTTGACGCCGTCCTCAGGCTGCAGGTAGAAGTTGAGCGTGTGATTGAGCCCCTGGTCCTGAGGCCTTCTCAAGTCAATGAAGTAGGGCATCCGCACTGAAACGAGGAGGACATCAGGCGTCAGGACATGGCGCTCACTGGACTGTTGCTGGTGTCTCTTTATATACATCATTACAATTTTGTTCCTTTAAGGATTTTTCCTGAACATTATCATTTTGTTTTTCTGGGATTTATTTATTCTTTCCTCCAGTTTTGATGAACATAGAATTTAGTTTCACTCACGTTTTAACTTAAGATGTTATTTTACATATTCATTACAATTTTTTTTTGGAAAACCCACAACGGCATTTCTTTTTTTTGGTAGGTGCTGCCATTTTGACCTGTCGTAGCTGTGAGGCACGGTACCTGTTGAAAGGGGGCGTGTCCAAGAAGGCGCATCACATGACATCGTCAGCAAAATGCGATTCAGCCCGGCATGTCATCTCCTCCTTGTCTACGTTTATGGAGACCCTTTCTAAACATCTCCAGTTAGTTTGAACTTTGGTTTACGTGTTGGGCACTGGCACCACAATTTTATGGTTAGCATTTACGATTAGCGAAATAACGCTTTCTGACTCTGGCACATAGTTTTTGACCCCCATCTGATTTTTGGATCCTTTTACATAACATCTTCTGTTTCTAGTGGAGATCAGAACATTGACTACAGCGCCGGATTTACCATTACAGCCACTAGAGACTTAAAAACGAGTTCAGTCAACATTAATTTAATCCATGCTAAAGAACTCTCTCATTTCTGTTATTTATTGATCGGTATTGTGTAAGTTTACTTTTATTTGTTAAATTATTTTTCATTTATGTATATTTTTTATTAATTGTTTTCCTTTCTAAGTGTAATTCTTTCTTTGACCTCCCTGGCGTTAACTCGACCATCTCTGTGGCTTGGAATTCTATGTAAAAACGGTTAAGCCAGAGCGTCTCTCGTGTCAAGCTGGTACAATCCCACATAAAGTGTGAAGCTCGAATAATGCTCAGGATAGTATTCTGTCGCCATCTAGTGAATGAAATAACATCATACTGTAAAAAATCAATCTTTCTACGCATTTTGACATTCTAAAGTAACTCATTAATATTCATGAGTGGGACGGAGCTTTCAACCAAAACACACAATGCTGTGTAAACGAAAAGAGGTCAATCCAGTTTGAGAACAAACTGGACCATTAATGGGATCTAACGATAGTGCCGACTATGTGAACGAGTCACCAGATGTTGACATGGATAGCAAAACTGATGCAAACAAACCACCGTGATATGCCTGGTGGCTTCGGTCGCGTAAAACTGCACCACGGTGCAGGATCTATGTGGCAAAGAGCCAAAATGACTGCCATCAAGTGGAAGGAAAAGAAAGACGTTAGCCCCCCCCCCAAGCACCTCTTACAATGTAGCAATTGTCGATATTCGCATCGGGGAAATGCGGAAGTCACTAAGCCTTGTACTGTGATAGCCTACAATAATACAACAGGCGGCATGCATCGTGCGGGTCAGGCGCTGACATTCTACACTCTCATGCACAAGCAACAGAAAATTATTATAAGAAAAGAGTGCAAAGAAACACACCTGTACTGTCCTGATTGTGACATCAGGCTGGGTGACGGAGACTGTCACAAAACATGTCACACGAAGGACGTGTGCTAAATCTGCATCAGTACAGACGTGGACGAGACAGAGACCTCTGGTACTCATGTGTTTCTGTTACACGTAATAACACTTTTTCTTGTTGAAAATTCCAATGATGGTGGCTCATTACTCCGAGGTTAAAACACAACGCTAAGGTGGCTGCCTTCTTGTTAAGCACGTTGAGCAGCATGTTTTAGTACGAAAATGTGCTACAGAAATAAACATTGTCCAAGTTTATGGATCTTCTCAAACCAAATAATCATTCTGCTCACGTTGCATAGGGAAAGGATGTTAGGCAGACGCGATCTTTTGCTTTGTGCTTCGACTTTTCATTATTGTTTAATGTATTGTGTTTTGACATGCGGATGTCACTTTGGCCTGCATTTTCAGTAAATGTTTCGTTTTTTGCCTCCCGGTTGTTTCATTTCCAGATTCCTTTTGGCAAACACCCTTCCCCTTAGGACATGAATCTTTACAGTTCACAGCAACGAAATGGCATTGGGGTGACATCACCAAACAAAACAATAAAGATGAATATAAAAAATGAAATAACCTCCTCTAAAAATATATAAGGTATGTAAAAGAGAAACAGGAATCATGACATAGTAATGCAGTATATGTGAGCATAATCAAATGAAACACACTTACCGAAATTCAGGAACACCAGCTTGGCTTGAATGGACGGACAGAGTTTGATGATGAATGGAATGGCAACATAGAGCCCGAGGAGCCAAAAAGCAACCTTCTTCAAAGCCACATACCTGAAAGAGGAAGCAGACGATGTTAAGAATACACGTACCATTCAAACGCCTTCATTTGTGTTACAGTGGAAAGAAGGGGCACCTGGGCTTGAATTTCAGAGCAGGAATGTGGGGAGCGTGTCTATTATTTAAAACTCCTGCATGCTTTAACTTTAAAATGTGGGAAAATCCTGCTGCGCTTCAAAGGCGAGAAAACACCTCTCACATTTGCCAGTTCTATCCCATTGTGGCGTTAGTTGAGAAGCAAAGTGCCAACTTTGAGAGCGCAGTGAGGTGGTGTGTTATCGTGATATTTCCCTCTTCTTACCCTTTACTTTGGGATAAGTGTACTCCTCAGGTTCGTTTCCGAGTTGGTCGACTGTCGCCCCTTAACATTAATACACATACATTGATATACACAATCACAAAGATCCTCACCTCAACAGTGCCCCATAAATGACACACACAGCTGGTTAACCTCTGGCACTTTAAACCACACAAGTGCCTTAGGAATAACACAGCCTGTCACTCTCTCAGCACTTCAAGAGACTTATTTATTATCGGCACGAACAACATACGATGTTTTAATGATATCTCAGACCCAAATATTACTTTTGGTCTCCAAGAACACATTTAAACATACAAAGGCTCAGCATCTTTGACTAGAGGCTATTTGTCAGTCCAGAATGCCTTACTTTACGTCCTGTTCCCTACTATTAAGTGGAGCTCTCACCCTCAGCCTTAATAAACCACACAGCACGGAGCGTATGGCAAACCTCCGGCTGCACCAGGTGCTCAAAGAAATCTACCTTATTACTTCAATCTCTCCAGACATGAAGACAAATTACAGAAAATTAAAAGCAGCATGGTATTTATTACAGGAATAATAATACAAGCAGAGAAAAGCATAAAAGAAAATGTGGATAGCAAAGTCTGGATATATAGTCTTTAGAAAAAGCTTACAAAAAGGTAAAGATTTCAAGGATGAATGTCCCAGGACTGCAGTGATCTAGTATTCGCATTATTCATGAGATGCTTTTCTTTCAATCAGATGAAATGGACGCACGTTTCTGGCGCCCTCCTCTGACTTCATTCTTCTGTCTCTCTTCATACGAGGCATATTTGTTATAAATTTCCACCGGGGGTTTCACAACACGTGATTGTTAAGATATTCCAATTGGCTGGCTGTCGATATCATGAATGAATGTTGTCAAACTCTTTCATCAGTTTGAGAATGTCCGTTTTCCCAAGCAATACAGGTTTTTTTAAGTTTTAACAATTTCCTGCCTCAAGCTGGAAAATAATTTACCGTATATACTCATTTATAAGTCAGATCTTGAAACCTGAAAAATTGATCATAAAATCAGACCCGACTTATATGCCAGTTTTTTTTTTTTTCACATCTTCTTGCTTCCTCCAATCTTACATCAGTTTCTCAGACGCATCGAATTTTGTCACAACAGCGCAGTTGCCAATTTCTTTTGCCACTTCGACAACATTTAATTTAAAACCAGCTTCATATTTTCTTCTGATCAAACTCTCCATCGTGGATAAGGAATGCTCTTACAATAAAGGTGTATGAGGGTGTGAGATACAAAAAACACAAAACAGTGCCAACGTCACTTCGGAATAGTTCAGGTATTACCGTGTGGTCACGTAGGCACAATAGAGACAGAGAGAGAGGTGAGGATCACGTGCTGATACAGCGCATTGCCACACCCATATAGATAAAAAGGCTGTGTGCTCCGTGGTTACTCTCTCAGGTGGGCGTTAGCATATCATAATCTCTTGGACGAATAGCGTGAGCTTTCAGCATTCGACTTATACGACCGACATTATAAAATACCAGAAATTATACTGTAAAATCAAGTCCCGACTTATCCGTAGGAGAACTTATCCGTGAGTATATATGGTAGTCCTGGTGCCTTTCCCTTCACAGGTGATAAAATCGTCAATACAGCTTGAGGCGTATCCTGAATTCCTGGTACTGTAATTCAGGAAAACAGATTGCCTTTGATGTTAACTGTCCATGTATGTTAATCTGTTGTTTTGTCCCGAGCAAAATATGATGAAAATATAAACCAAAACTTACAGATTTCTGTACCCCAAAGCAGGTTTCCAATCAAATGTCAGCTACAGCCATTTTACCCTGTGCTGTCACTCACCTTAATTGCAGCAAACTTGCTGGGTTCACTGATGACATTTTCCCCTGGAAGTTTGCTGTGTGGTGAGTATAGGAGAAATTTGTTTCCCCCCGTGCCCCATGATGCTTTGCAAGGTCAGAGTGACACCAGAGCGCTTTAGCAGCCATGTTGGATGGGGATGTGACTACCCAATCTGCATCGCACATGTGTACTGTAAGCGTACTCCACCTCGCACTTTACGGCGCTATCCGATCTGCTTCATGCATGTGTGAATAATTTACAGTGTAAATACATCCAATCGGTGCTCCAGCTGGATTTGCACCCTTCATGAATAAAAAACAATAAGAAAGACTGGCAGCAGTTTCATTTGAGGTGGGCATTGGCTGACTATAATGACTTTCATTGTATGTTGTGTCTTTACTGCAGGATTAAGCACTTTATTCTTCTTGTTATTGTCATGAACTAGGAGTCCCAAAGCACGCAAGTTCCAAAACTTCCAAAACTGCTTCCAATAAGTGACATGGTTTTAAACCCTGGCTAGACACAAAAGGGGCTTCACAGAACCTTCATAAAATAAAAGATTTATTCGTCACCAAGTGGTGTATTCCACTTACACAAAGGCTCCAGTGAGCCCAAGTCCCAACACAGTCAAGTAATCCAGAAACTCAATCAAACACTCAATCCCAATAATTCTCAAAAAGCACAGAAAAAGGCACGAGAGCTCAACAAACCCCCAGAATGCATTCACAATGGAGAGCTGGGAACTGAGGAAGACCCTGTAGATAAACAGAGAGAGCATAGTCTCTGGTGGTGACTGGCATGTGGCCCCGCCTTTTGGGCCACCACTTACAAAGCACATGGAATATGTAATAACCCTAACCCTAATTCCTGGTGGTGATCGGCAGGTGGTCACGCCTCTTTGGGAACGACCCCCAAAATACAAACAACATAACCAAGGCATTGTGCACAAGGCAGACGAAAGAAACCTTAACATAAACAATTCAAAAATGAACAAAAAGGTCATAAAACAAGGATCTGAGCCCTCACTGAAATATAAGAGTTACGTAGCGCAGATCAGGTAGTGACAGGGACAGTCCCGCCGATCCCTTGTTTCACAGGCTCTGTGGACGTTAGTTAGTTGTAGTGATAGGAGTTTGGGATACGTCGACAGACATAAAGAACTCAAAGCATTGTGGACTTCCAGTATTACTTTATCTCACAGAGGCACAGTGGCAGGCACAATAATTGGTCCAGCATAGTTGGCGGACACTTAAAAGACCACTGCACCTTTATAATCCACTCAAAGCTTGCTCAGTATTACCTTCCACATTGACTTCATTCAGAGCATTCTGAGGAGTTCACCAAAATTCCCGAACATTTCCTCATTTTCGCCAAACTTGAGGCAAAGCAAATTCAGTGGGTTTATCTTATTATTACACTTCTTTAGTGTTCTTTACCACCGAATGTCTCCTCCATCGACTGATGCAAATATAAATCACACATGACAATAAATGCCACAACCCCTCTTCTCTTCTCCTCGTACATCACTTCGCTACATCCCCATTATCCAGGTCCATGGCTTCTCATATTACTGCAATGCTGGTGATCCTCAGCTGTCCCCATCATTCCCTCCCGAGGACAACATGGTCTCAGTAACATCTCAGCCTGGGTGAAGGAACACCACCACCAGCTCAACCAGTAAAACACGGAGCTCCTTATCACCTCAGCCTTTCTCTGTAAAGCTTGGCTCATTATCATTAGCAACGACCAAGTCAGTATGTGACTTGGGGGTGACCACGGATGACCAGTGATCTCCAGTGATCACTCCTCAGCAGTCTCCCATTCCTGACGAATTACAAGATCAGACCATATCTGACCGAGTATTCCACCCCACTGCTTTGTCCAGCTTGCTGGCCACAACTCACCTTGACTGCTGTGACTGCTTAGTGGTTGGAGTACCGGCCTATACTGTCAGGCCACTGCAGATGCCCTGAAATGCGGTGACAAGTCTCGTTCTCAACGCATGTTACTGCCATTCTCACGTCACTCTGCTGGTTCCCATTAGCAGCTCAGCAAAAAAACTCACAAGCTGTATATAGGGGATTGAGGACAGTCTGAAGAGAGGAGAGCCCACCCCCTTAGGTTCAACATGCAAAGGACCGCCAAATAAACTAACAAGCATAACAAATATACAGAGATTTGAAAACCAGAACACACAAGATAAAATCCCAGCATACAACAAAATGAACAGACAAAGAGGAGAATGACCCAGCCAAGCCATAACGCCAAGTCGGCCATTGTGAGCGGCTGGCTATTTGTCTCGGTTCCTGAATTGCTCTGTCTTGTTGGTTTCTAGATTCTGCTTTTTGGTTTTGCCCACTTCACATATGACGAGTCACAAAGATCACGAGATTTCAGTGACGGAATCCAGACGTGGAAATGTGAGTCAGGATGGAAGGCCTCACAGGGCGCCGCCCACTCTGCATTGGTATTGGTCCGCGGTCACAAGGTGCTTTAAACTCCGCCTCTTCGGTTCAGAGACTGCGTGTGAAAACTGCACACTTCAAAGCGGCTCGTCCAGCCGGACTTGGCCTGTCAGCATGAGACACAACACTTACGACTCAGCATTTATTCATTTTTTTCCTCTAAAAAGCTCAATTTGAGGAAGTTTCCTAATATTGAAGGCCCACATTTTTAAAACTCTCGCCAGAGTGAAGAGTTTTTTTCTTCGTCTATGGCTGTTGTTTCCATGACCCTTTCTGTCCAGTCAGGTTTTCTTGTGAGGAAGAGACAACAGGTGCAGCGGTGGGCTCATGGCAGGAGCCCAACTTGTTGAAGGCATCACCACATCTCCATGAACACAAGACACCAGAGAGAAAACGACAAGCATGGGGAGAACACGGCGGGCAGAGCACTCATCGACAGAGACAGACAGACATCAGGAGGCTCCTGGAATGACAAGCGCGTGACCCTGATGATGGCTGGAGCTTCAGCCAAGTCAGGAGGACCAGCTGCCAACTGGCCTGGGAGACCCACCACACACAATGCAGGCCATTGTCTTGTGAAGCACAACACCACTTTTATCATGGCTGGTGATTTGAGGCCTCTTGTGGAGCCTGGCGGCACCAGAAAATACAAGGCGGACAGCATCCCATAATAATCACAACAACAAGCAAGTAAACAAACCTGAGCAGACCAACCAGAGATTTGGGGCAGGACACAAGGCTGAGTTTGGGCTAACGGTGAGAGCCGTCAGTTGGCACCCTGGTCTCTTGGCATTCATTTTCAATGCCCACCTTGTCAAAGTTTATTGGTTAAGGGTCCATAGCTCAAGCATATTCTTCCAGTGCAAGGTACGAGGCTGACCTAGACGGGGTGCTGTTTGCTTCTTTCCGTATCTCTCCACTCTATAAAGTGCCTATAAAAATATCTCTATATATAATCTTCATTTGGATCTTGATCTTTGTCCGCAAATGAATTAGAAGAAGAAGCACTAAATGGCAGTAGAGAGACAGCTAAAACATAGGCATTGCATTAAGAATCTCCTCCAGGCTTATACTACTTAAGACTGCAGTACGCCAGTCACACCTCAAAACACAGACATTCAAACTAAACAAGTTGTTGTGCTTTAAATTAACTAAAGAGATCTTCATTTAGATCTTGATCTTTGTTTGTCCGCGAATTCCACACATGCGTAGACCACCTTCCAGTTTAGTACATTGTTGTTACTCACGGATGTCAACAATGTGCCGGAATAACGAAAGGGGTGGTGGACAGTGTTACGCTGGTTAGCTCCTGAGGCCTGGTTAGAGAATGAGATTGCCGAAGATAAAAGGTACGTGCCTACGTAACATATGAATGAAAGAAAGACAGTGGGTAAAATGCATGACAACGTAACAGCACGTTCCGGAAATTATTATTGTTACGTTGTAGCCGGCGAGTGCTGCGCGTCTCACAGTTGTACCGTGGCTTGCTCACATGTCAGTGAAGTGATCCCTATTTATGCTTTAAAGAGCCTGGATACCTATGTGTCCCCCTTTTATAACCATTGCTCCGTGTATATTGCCTTACTCCTTGGATTGCCACAAAGCAACCTGCGAGATTGGAGAAAGGTTGAGAAGACATCGTGAGAGGAAACGACAGCGTCATGTAAACGAGACGGACTGTGAACGGACAGAAGCAGAAATGCTCCTACACCACCACATAATTACGATTCGGACAGTGATTCCGAGTAGGCCGTTCCTATCGAATCAATATCCAAGGGTTTTCTTTTGTAATTTTGTTTCCCTTATAAAAAATCATAATGCTGTGCGACAAAGGGCCCAGTTCACGACTGGCAGCCGCGTTTAAACAGGGAGCCCTTCACAGAAAACTTTAACACGTGCAACGTAGTTGGGCGCACACGGCTAGTATATTATATATACTGTATATATATTCCCCCCCTTGGAAGTTTTCACGTGTTATTATCACACAACGTTGAATGCCAGGGGGCTAAAGTTGGCTTTTTTTTGAGATTTTGTTAACAGACACAGACTCTTGCATGTCAAAGTGAAAACCGCTAAAGTCATTAGAAATTAGGGTTAGGATAGGGAAAAACAGAGTTCCCATAAGCTCCGATCACACTGCTGCAATGGTGAGCTGGGTGTTTTAGGTTACGGGTAGGGTTATAGCTGATCTCACTCCCTGTAATATGACACCCTGAAATCATCACCGGTGAAGCCAATCCATAACGCTCCTCGGGACCCTTTTTCCTCCCCGATATACGCCACCGATCTCAAGTGCGGCAACAAAAAAATAGAGGTAAAAAAACGAGAAAATGATCGGAAGGAAACACGTGACCAACGCGACTTCCCTAGCCGCCACAATAACAAGCACAGAGCACCCCGGCCAGGAGCAAATGTAGGCAAGGAAGTCAAATTAAAATCGTTCCTGACACACAGCAAACAAATCCGCTATTTACAAAATGTCTCGCCGTGGTGCGCCCCTCCCCCACACTCACGAATTACAATCCAAAACACTCCAACAATAGACCACCAGCACACCAATAAGAAAGAAATACAGTAAAGGATTAAAAAGTCTTTTAAGCACCCATCAGCAGAACTACCGTTTTCTTAACACCTGTTGTTGCCACAAATCCACGGAGACGTCTACCAGCCACCGTCTCCTCACGCAGGGACACCAGGTCCTCTCCCAGATTCACCATAAACAGGACAAAGATCTTCGACGTCAACAAGTCCTCTAGCCTTCTTGAACCTGGCTTCACCTGATGTCTTCAGTAGGGGGACTGGTCCACTGGTCCACTGGTCCCCCCCCCACCCCCGATATAAATGAGTTTCTCTCCACTGCTGATCTTCTTTTTATTTTCCTGCTACTGCACTCCCCCCTTTTAGGTGTGGTCTGCCCCTCCCCTTTCAACTTTGATAAGCTCTCCAAGTCAGGTGATCCTTCCCAGGTAGTCCGTAGGCCCCCATCGACTATTCAGATATTTTACAATTTGCAGCAACGATAGAACATTAGGACACTCTGGACGAGGACAGGCCATTCAGCCCAACAAAGCTCGCCAGTCCTGTCCACTTAATTCTTAAAAAATAACATCAAGTCGAGTTTTGAAAGTCCCTCAAGTCCTACTGTCCACCACACTACTTGGTCGCTTATTCCAAGTGTCTATCGTTCTTTGCGTAAAGAAAAACTTCCTAATGTTTGTGTGAAATTTCCCCTTCATAAGTTTCCAACTGTGTCCCCGTGTTCTTGATGAGCTCATTTTAAAGTCACCGTCTTGATCCACTGGACTAATTCCCTTCATCATTTTCCACCCTTTACTCAGGTCTCCTCTTCATCTCCTTCAGGCTCAGCTCTTTTAATCTTTCCTCATAACTCATCTCCTGTAGCCCTGAATCAGCCTAGTCGCTCGCCTCTGGACCTTCTCTTGTGCTGTTATGTCCTTTTTGTAGCCTGGAGACCCAAACTGCACCCAGGACTCCAGATGAAGCCTCACCAGTGTGTTATAAAGCTTGAGCAGAACCTCCTGCGACTTGTACTCCACACATCAAGGCGCTATATAACCTGACAGTCTGTTAGCCTTCTTAATGGCTTCTGCACACTGTCTGGAAGTTGATAGCTTAGAGTCCACTACGAGTCCTAAGACCTTCTCATAAAGTGGACTCTTGATTTTCCATCCCCACATTGTGTATTCAGACCTCACATTTTCACTTCCTATGTGTCATTCTTTACATTCACTGACATTAAACTTAAAAAGGTACAAACACACAATGACACGAAACACACGTGACGACAAACTGTCATAAAGTTCTATCATCACTTCAAACTAGATCACCAGCCTGGGGTTTCAGTTGATTGTCCAACTTGTGGTGAGCCAATATGGTGGCCTGACCTACACAATGAAGACAGAATGGCTTTTTTTTCCCCCCAAAGAAATTCCACGCATTGCAGTACAATAGACTTAACAATTCAACTCCACATGTACCTTGGGGCATTTGCTCAAACTGATGCCACGTTATTCTGGGCACACAAAATACACCCCAACTCACTCCCACCACCAACTGGCTACTTGCACTCTGACATGAAATCCGTACGTTTTAAACCCTCAAACACAGTTGCACTTGTTTATGGTTGGCACGATGTTGCTATGTAAGAATAGCCAGGAGTTTCTGGTTATCCAAGATTACGGATCATTCTAAAAGGCCTGTGTGTGTATTTAGTGTTTCCCTTCTTTGTAACAACTTGTAGAGTGGGTGGCTTTTTTTTCAGTTGGTGATCCTTCAGACTGCTAATAAACGTTGTGACAGATGGCCAGGACCATCACCTAGCCGGAATGCCAGCTGGGTGGAGGTACTGACGGAGAGGACCCCCCCGGGTTGCTACCACACCACGGGCCTCCGCAGGGTATGCCAGGAGTTGTAGTTTGGAGCAGCCCTGTTGGTCTCCGTGGGTGCCGCCAGGGGGTGCCACAGCCACAGCCGAACCCTTTGGGGCACCATATTAGCCACACCCAGAAGTGCAGAGAAGGTCAAGGAAAACCATGGGGCACTGTAAAAGGAGCCGCTTCACCATCAGTCAGCAAGCCAGAGTCGAGAGGAGGATGAGGAGGAGTGGAGACTGAGAGAAAGAAAGAGGAAGAAAGGACTGTATGTCGTTTAGTGCTTTGTACTGTGTTGTGTGGTGGGGGGCAAAAGAAAAAACACTTCCCCACTTGAATAAAAGGTGTGCCATTTGGCAAGACTTGTGTCTCAGCTTGTCTGTGTCGGGGTTTGAGGAGCCGTACACACCATTTTGATCCTCAGCCATCTTGTTTTCTGGTCCTTATTCAGTATTATTACACCTTGGACAGAATGGCATTGATGAGGCACACAAGTACGAGTCTCCGTGTGCTCTGTACACACGACATTACTAAGACTACTCTTAAACATAGTTGAGGATGAACAATACAGTAAGAGCTTTAACAGCACACAGGAGGACAGGCCAGCTCCCTACAGAAGACCCCCCTGGACAGAAGTGACAGTGCTATGAACTGGCAAAGCACCTGCCACTCATCCCGTGTGCGCCCACTGCCAGCTGGGTCACGCACTAGAAGCAAATCCCCAGGCCTGCCCGCCCTCACGTTGTACAAACGCTATTATACTCTTACCAGGTTTAGGCTGCCATCGGGTGAATGCAAAGAAAAACACAGAACTGTTGACAGTAAATGACATCTAGCAACTCGGGGGCTGGCAGTCGTCCCAAAAGTGAGGTTTCGAAGAACTACGCGTGACACGAGCCGACTTATTTACAGCCAACACAAGTGGACGTTTACCAAAGAGCCGATACTAAGAAAAAAGCTGAAAGTACAGGTGCAGAAGAAAATGAGCCTCAAGGGGAAAACGCAGAGAAGATGAAAAGGCGACCGACGCAAGTTTACCGAAAACAGCGGAGCAGAGCACACCGAGCATCGCGACGTCCAGTTGGTAAAGTGTGGCCGGGTGACTTTACTACTCCTCCTCCACACAAAAGGACTCTGCAGCCCCTCCTGCTCCTCTGTTCACACTCGAGGCCCACTGATCAAAGGTTTCAGTTGCCAGGCTGTGAAAAAGTATTTGCCCCCCACCCCCGCCTGTCTTATCCAATAAGTGGCCTAAGAATGTACTACTTGAGAAAGAAAACCCTGAGTGAATACACGATGCAGTTTTTAAATTATTACAAGGAACAGTTAAATAAAAATTCTATCACTCGTGTGAAAAAGTCACTGCCCCCATAGTTTCACCCCGTTTATCAGCCGTAATCTAAAGGCCTCCAGGGTGTTGGTTCCGGCCTTATTCCTGATGCTTGCTGGGATAGGCTCCGGCTGCTCCATGATCCTGCTCTGGATTAGAAGATTAGGATAATGGATGGATGGATGTATGCAAGGACAGATTAGAGTAAACAGCGTTTCCCTTCTGTCTAACAACTTGCAGCGTGGGTGGCGTTGTCTTTTCAATTGGTGATCCTTCAGACTGCTAATTATGATAGCCAGGACCATTACCCGACTGTAACACCGGCTGGGTGCAAAGACCGAGGGAGATGACAGGACCTCTTTGGGACAGTACCTTCCCTGAGATGCTAGAGGGCAGCCCCCTCCATAAACCTGGTCCTCAATGCGCTCATCGAGAAGGAAGGCCCGCCACAGAGGCCAACCAGCAAGGTGAACTGGTTCAACAGCAAAGGTCACAGATTACTAGTGATAAATGGCGACGCCGCACAAGCAGTCATAACAACGTGAACAAGAGGTACGGGACTAGCAGGTATTGCTACTGATGTGGGTGGGAATGGCCGACACAGTAGGGGTGACCTGCAGATTTAAAAACAGATTATGGGCTTTGCAGAAAATGCCTCTGCATGGTAAATCAAAGAGTAAAGGCAATCTGAAAAATGACGCAGTAATCATAGTGGACAGAAGCTCACGTAATATAACATATTTGCAATGACTTATGGGTAGTTGGCTCAGGTGCCTCCCACTCTACTACTCGGCATTGAGATGTTTCTACAGCTCGTTTGGAGTCCACCTGTTGTCAGTGAGGTGTACTGGACCGATTACTAAAGTCGCACACCTGCCTATAGAAGGCCCCGGTGTTGAGCAAAAACTAAGCCAGGAGCTTGAAAAATGTTCTGCAGCTTTAGAGACAGGACGGTGTCAAAGTGCACAAAACAAGAGTGCAGAGGTCTTCATAATTCTGAAATGAGACATTTGGGACAAACACGACTCTTCCAAGAGCTGTCTGCCCAAACTGAGCAACCGTGGGAGGAGGACTTCAGTAAGACAGGCGAAGAGATGGTCACACTGGCTGAGCTCCAAAAAGAACCTGTGTGGAGATGGAGAAATTTCCAGAAGGACATTGCAACCCTAATCTGGACCTTATGGTGGAGTGAACAGACGACACACGGAAGCCTGCATGGAGTTTTGCAGAAAAGACACCTAAAGGACTCTCAGATTGTGAGAAACACGACTGTCTGGTCTGATGAAATCAAGAATGAAACGTCTGGCCTCAAAAGTAGGCTGCGCATCACCTGCTCAAAACCACTCCAACTGTGAAGATCTAGTGGCAGGACGACTAGGAGACTAGATAGGGATGAAGGAATGCTGAATAGAGTAAAGTACAGAGATATCCTTAATGCCAACCTGGAGCTCAGACTGGACTGAAGGTTCACCTTCCAGGAGGACAAAGCAAAGACAACACTTGAGTGGCTTAGGGTCACCTCTGTGAATGGCCTTGAGTTGCTCAGCTGTGATCATCTCTGGTGAGACCTCCAATTAGTCGTCCACTGACGCCTCCATCCAACCCGACTGAGCTTCTGAGGGGATCTGCAGAGAAGAAAATCCCCAAATCCAGGCGTGCAAAGCTCGTCCCGTCAAACCCAAGCAGACCTCAGGCTTGAATCCACTCTGAGTGCCGAGTGAAGGGTCTGAATCTTAGAGTGGGTGTGAGATTTCAGGTTTTTATTTCGAATAAATTTGCAAAAACGTCTAAACACCTGGTTTTACTTTGGCAATCTGGGGAATGGAGTGTGGCTTGATGAGGGGGAAAAAAAAGGAACTGAAATGACTTGATGATGTGAAAAACGTGAAGGAGTCTGAAGACGTGCCGAGTCCACCGTAAGACTTAGGAGTTGACTGACGACACACACACCACACTCCTCATGCCAGGACACGTGCCACCAACGAAGCATTGACACCGGCGTGCCTCCAGCGAGCTGAATGAAACACAAACATCCCTACCCGGAAAACGACGAGCTCCGTGGAGGCCATTTAATGAACTAACTGCATTAACAGTGCAGCCATTGAACTCAGGAGGTCTCAGTGCTGCCTGTCAGGAGCTGCAGCTGCCATAGCAATGCAAGCAAAACAGTGGAGGTGGTGCAGGTTGCCAGCTTCAGCACCTCGTAGGAATATCTGTTAAAAGAAAAAAACTGGAACAGATGCCAAGCTCAAGCTGGCATTACTTGCGAATGATAAAGCGAGATGGGCTTCATATCTCTCTATAGGAGCAGGCGGTATGGCCAGAAATGCACCTCACAGCAGAATTACCAATTCTGGGCGAGTCAGTAGGTACCAGTAGAACATAACTGTATGTATGTTTAAATAAACTACGTTTGGATTTACAGAGCATTATTGAGAGGTCGAAAAAAAAAATAAGAACAGTTGGCCGATTGGCGTAATTAAATTAAAAAGCTTAAGTAAACGATATTATGCTTTTTGATTAGGTAAGGAAGAAGAAATTATAAAATTGAAAAATGGAACTTTGCTCTTCTGCCTTGCAACGTTAAATCAATGTACTCATCTGTGACTGAATAAAAATCTAATTGAACTATTCCTGTCTTCCTCAGGGGGTTTCTTCCACAATGCTGAGAAACAAATTCACACTTCTGTTTTTTTGTCGACTGGATGCCTGTAATGCACTCCTAACTGGACGACCCAAACAAAGACACCAATCAGCTGCAATTGATGCAGAACGCAGCAGCGAGAATCTTAACTAGAAAAGGTGAGCACATCACCACAGTCTTAGCGTCATTACATTTGCTGCCCGTCTCTTTTGGAACTGACTTTGAAATACTACTAATGGTATATAAAGGCTTAGATATTCTTGTTTCTTCCTAAATCTTGGAGTGTCTGACCCCCTACACTCCAAATTGTAACCTTAGAACTTCTAATGGTGGGCTGATTTTTATTATTTCAAGTGCTAAGAGTAAAAGAAGTGTTGAGTCAACCTTTGATGTCATGCACCAAAAATGTGGAATACGTTACCATAACACATGGACTTCAGAAGAGGTCATCCACCTGCAGCTAAGCCTGTTCAGGCCCGGCCAGGACTTGGATGGGAGACCATCTAGGAAAAGCTTAATAATAATAATAAGAAGAAGAAGTGGAAGAGGAGGAAGAGGAACAAGAAGAGGAGGAAGAAGAAGAAAAAGACAGGGAAGAACAAGAGGAGGAAAAGGAAGAAGAGAAAGAAAAAGAAGAAGAGGAGGAAGAAGCGGAAGAAGAAGAGGAAGAAGAAGAACAAGAAGAGGAGGAACAGGAAGAAGAACAAGAAGAAGAAAAACAAGAAGAACAAGACAAATTATTAATACATTTTATTTATACAGCGCTTGCAGAATCCAATGCCCCAGGGCATTGATGGGGACAATGTGCTGTAAAAAGGCGCCGCTCTTCAGATGAGACGTAAGCCTGAGGTCCTGACTGTCTATGCTCATATCATCCTTCGTACAGAGTAGGGAGGATCCTGATGTCCAGGCTAAATTGCCCCCCACTGCCTAGTCATTCTGGCCCCCTAATCACCCCCAGTCTCTAACTGGCTCTCTCTCACCACTTACAGCTAACGAGTGGCGAATCTACTGGTGCAAAAATGGCTGCAGTTGCATCATCCAGGTGGGTGCTGCACACTAGTGGTGGATGAAATGGCTCCCCCCTCACTGAAGTGCTTTGAGTAGTGAGAAAAGCTCCATATAAATGTAAAAAAGTAAAGAATTATTATTATAATTATAATAGGAGATATGCCAGGCTAACACCATAGATCATTTTTACAAAACTGCTAAAAACCCTTTTTAATTTGTTGTTTTTTGCGTAGCTACATTTTAATAGACTACGTAGGCATATTCTTCAGAGATCTGCAGTCTGCACTAATGTCTGCTGTTCTCCCTTTTTTTAGCGCCACTGCCAGCACCACCTGATCAAAGTCCTGTGCCACCCAAATGAAGGCAGGTGTCCCAGGTGTGCAGGAGACCCACTGCATCAAACCCTGAGGGGCTGAAGCCTGGGAACAATGAGGAGCGACTTAAGGGTGTCTATGTTAAATAGAATACCCATCAGGGGCTGGGTGGTCTTTTAGCCCGCCTTGATCCCCTGTAGATTTTGGTTCTTCCTCCAGCTTAACTGGAGTTTTTTGTGTATTTTCTGTCCTCATCATCAGAGACGTACATTATGATATCGTATTTAAGGACTCTACTCTTCTACGTTATATAAGCTTTATTTTTGGTTTGTTACTTATTTATTATTATTCTTACTTAACTTTATTGTTTTTTCCTTTCACTTTGACGTTGTGTAGAGCGCTTTGAGCACATCCTGTATGCGAAGATGTGCCACAGAAGCCCCGGTTAGTTAAATGGCGGTCACATGACTATAGTGGAAGTGCACCAGTGTGATCAATCCGGAAAGTACTTGTGGCCAGTCAGTTTCCTTGCAAGGTTTAAGACATAAAGAATGTGCCCCAAATCCGGGGGCCCCGTCACAATATAACCCGCTAACCTGAGACACGAAGGACGCAACTCAGCGCTCACTTGGCGGGTCCGCATGAACAGACTGTTCAGAAAGAAAGAAAGAAAGCAAGAAAAAGAAAGAAATGTCTGAACGTTCAGTACTGCTGTGTAGGAGTGTGCCAGCACCTCCAAGTACAAATCATTAAATTACGACTTCGCTTAGATGCCCTTCGCTGTCCCATTTTCAGCAGACAAGCACAATCCAACACTTTATTATTAGCGCTTCTCTCGAGGCACGGACTTCACCTGCAGCTCAGCCCTCTGCGCCTTTTCATTTCATTTCAAAACTGTGTCACTGCATTCCCCTGTGCCACCACTGCAATAAACACGGCCTTCCACAAAAAAAAAAAAAGGGATTTCTGACTTTGCTTGACCTAGGATGGCACAGTGGCATAGTGGGTAGCACTGTATGATCCAGCATACACGTTATATCATTAAAAATATAAATCGAGGGACATCACACTCTGATGATATAGCGCACTACAGGGAGTGTTGTGTGCTGCCCTGGTCACCGTACCACAAAAGACATGGCAACTGAGGAGAGCAACCAGGTGCATCATGGGACTTAAGGACATGTCCGACTGTGACAGACTCAGGGAGTTGAACCTGTTTAGTCTCAAACAGAGGAGAATGTGTGAGGTGGGGACCTCATTCAGGGATAATGGCCGGATTTGGGCTCAGCCCTTTGGTTCTACTGAAGGTTACCGTTAATGCCACAGCAAGCATACAAAGACATTTGAGACGATTGTGTGCTTCCAGTTTGGGCTCCAGCAAGACTGTGCCAGTGTGCACAAAGCCAGGTCCATAAACACAAGGAGGAACTGCACTGAGCCCTGACCTCAACCCTACTAAACACCTTTCTGGACCAGAGCTCAGAAATGCTCTTTCAATTGAATGGCCATAAATTCCCCGAGACAACTCCATATTAACTCCCATAATTCTGGAATGGGATGTCCATCAAGCTCATATAGATATGGTGGTCAGCTGTGCCCACAAACTTTGGCCAAATAGTGCACCCTTGATCTACGGTTTTACTGCATTTCTATACACATCTTCTTACAGGGTGGCACTTATGATCCGGACCTTGAAGGACCTCTTAGGCTCGGCCATCAGCAGGGTGTCTGTCTGCGGAGAGAGTGTCGACCTCATCGAGAGGTTTACGACATTCACATCTCTGGTGACTCTTAGTATGAGGTCAGTAGATGGATTCGGGGAGCATGGGGGGTCATGAGGTCACTGTAAAGGGGTGTGTGGCGCTCCTGATATCTCAGCTAAAGGACGAAGGACCAAGTCTTTTGAGTTCTGTTTGCGAGACATGGACCTTATCCAGGGACCTGAGATGAAGACTGGACTCCTTCATGTGCATCTCTTCAGAGGGTCCTTGGGGGCCACTGGTTTGACTTTGTGTTGCTCACGGAGTCCTGAATGAGGCACATGACCTGCACTGTGATGGAGCGTCAGTTACAGCACTATGGCCATGTGGCTCGATTACCCTAGGGTGATCCAACTCATTGTTGAGGACCCGAGTGGCTGGACCAGGCCAAGGGGATGCCCACATAACACCTGGCTGTGGCAGATAGAGGGTCATTTTGGGGGGGAATGGACCACATGGTTATCTGGGGGGTTGTCAACCAGGATCCCAAGCTGTTTCGTCATGAGAAGGCTGTGGCAACACGCTGTACCAGTGCATGCTGCCCAACCTGACCTGACCTGACCTGTAGCACAGTAAGTAGACCAGGGTTTGCATCCCGGGTCCTCCTTGTGTGGAGTTTGCATGTGGTCCCTGCAGAACTGGAGATGCTAAATTGGCCCCAATATGAATATGGTGGGTGTGTATCCGCCCTGCAATGGACTGGCACCCTGTCCACAGTATGTTCCTGCCTTGTGCCCGGTGCTAGCTGGGCTAGGCTCCAGTATGGTCCGGATTAAGCGGGTCAGAGAATGACATGACATGACAATGTCACACAAATGCTGGTTTTTCGGTCTCCGTCATCGTCTGACTGGCAGGCCCGTCTTGAGGTTTTTCCTCCTAAAGATGAGGTGGCGGTTTTGCGTTTTGAACTCTGTTCCACTTTCCAGCTCTTTTTACAGTTAGACGTGCCTTTCGGGTTTCAAAATAAACGTCATGTAGCTAACCTCGGATTTCCCCGCCGAGGATCAGTGATCAGCTGATGTCTCAAGTCGGGTGCACCTCATGGTAAAGTTTTCTTCTCCTTTGTCGTGTAACGAGTTATTTCAGCAGTTTTACACGTCAGAAGCTCCCCACAACTGCCGCTTTATCTTCCTCATCACGTGCAATTCTCAGTTCCCTTTCCACCCGCTGACAGACAGTCAGGCCTACCCCAAAGTTCATGTGCTGTCCTTCTATTTGGTCGACCACAAATGTTTTTTCTTAGCCCTTAGTCTGAGCCAGTAGACGGCTAACCAACTGATCACAGTGAGACGTCTCTTAATCGTGTGAGATGGTAAAATCTGAACAACGACTCGGATGAATTCTGCGTTTCTAGGGTCTTTAGTGAGACCTGTACAGAGAAGAGTGAAATTCTGACTGCCACGTGCTAACTGGGGTTGCACGTATACCCGATTATTTATATTGGAGTCATTCTGGTTCTGCTACCGAGGTCAGAAAGCGGGTATCGATACCAAAGTCAAAATTTAAGTACCAATCTAACACTAGGGTGCAGGTGCAGAATCCAAGTTTTGTGTGCCACTTAATTCTCCAGACGTTGTTTTCCCGATGCTTCCCTGTAGACGCCTCAGCACTTCAATGTAACGTCGCTGATTAAACCCGAATAATAAACACTCACCTCAACTGCTTGTTAACGCAAATATCTAATCAGCCAATCACAGGGCAGCAACCCAAAGCAGTTAGGCGACCTGCTGAAGTTCAAACCGAGCATCAGAATGGAGAAGAAAAACGGACTGAAGTGACTCTGAACGTGGCATGGCTGTTGGTGCCAGACGGGCTGCTCCAAGTATTTCACAAACTGCTGGCTGATCTACTTGGATTTTCATACACAATCAACTCTGAGGTTTACAGAAAATGAACTGAAACAGGGAAAATATCCAGTGAGCAGCAGTTCTCTGGGTGAAAGTGCCATGTTGACCAACTCCACCGCAGGGATCTCGATGTGCCATGGGGTACGGACAGCCATCCTGAATTCAACAATCACCTCGTTCATCTTCTCCTCATTAAGAGACAGACCGTGGCACTCCATCGCCATTGCTGATGAGACCCACGGCCCACTATGGTGTCAGCCACAAACTTCATGACAGTGTCAGAGTCGAATTGAAAGTTCACAGACAGTGTGCCAGCTCTACACACGACTGATTATATAAAAAAAAAAAAGAAAAGAAAGAACGAACAAAATGGTGACAAACACACACACAAAATAAAATAAATGCTGCCTACGGCGACTACAACAAATTGGTGCTTTTTGCATCAATCACAAACACACCTACAGGAAAAAGGGCAAATTCACAAAACAGACAAGAAGTCATTAGAAGGGCGGCAAACAAGTGCCAAGTCACTAAAAACAAACTGAAAACCCAAAAAACAAGGTCAAAGATCAACACACCGGTAAAGAAATCAATAAGGCAAGAGGCCTGCTAGATAATGGCGGTGACAAAGACAAGAATACAAAGGCTCAAGCAACGCCACCAGCCAAGGCTCTGTGTGTCCCCTGACCCTTCAACATGTGACTGCCACATGACAGACGAGAATGGGGTCTCAGCACGTCCCTGTCAGTGGTCTCACACCACACGTGCACTTAACAGAAAGATAGATAGCTGGGAAAAGCACTATACGATAGATAGATAGATAGATAGATAGATAGATAGATAGATAGATAGATAG
>JANRMT010062824.1:9214806-9227366 GCA_026402145.1 Polypterus bichir lapradei | reverse complement strand
TAGATAGATAGATAGATAGATAGATAGATAGATAGATAGATAGATAGCAATTGAAGATGAAACGTGGGCTCACCACCATGAGCCTGAAACCAACCAAGAGTCCATGCAATGGAAGCATAAAGAGTCCACGACCCCCAAGCAATTTTATGTGCAGCAGATGGCCAGAAAAGTCATGGCAACAGATTTTTTGGGATACAAAGGATGTTCTGCCGTTGGAATTCATGCTGGACAAGTCAAAAATCACTGAAGAAACCTACTCTTCTACAATAAGGCCATTACATGAGGCCATCATACACAAACGTCATCAGTGTGTCGCTGCTTCACAACAACACACCGTTCTACAAATGCCAAAAACTGAAGGTTGTTGACAGGGAAATGTGGCTTCATGGAGCTTAACCTTCCACTGGACAGTTAAGGTGTGGCCCCCAGTGATGATTCTCTGTTTCAAAACCTGAAGAAATCTCTACCTGGATGGCGATTTCCCAATGATAATGGAGGTGATAATGGGTTGGCTGAAAGCCAGAAGAAGTTGCATTGCGTCTTTGTGGGCCTGGAGAAAGCATATGACAGGATGACTGAGAGGAGCTGTGGTACTGCACGAGGAAGTCGGGAGTGGCAGAGAAGTACGTAAGAGTGGCACAGGATATGTACGAGGGAAGTGTGACTGTGGTGAGGTCTGAGGTAGGAGTGACGGATGGACTATGATGTTTGCCGATGACATTGTGATCTGTAGCAAGAGTAGGGAGCAGGTCGAGGAGACCCTGAAGAGGTGGAGATATGAGAGGAGAGGAATGAAGATCAGTAGGACCACCAAGACGGAAAACATGTGTGTGAATGAGAGGGAGGTCAGTGGAATGGTGAGGATGCAAGGAGTAGATTTGGCGAAGTGGAGGAGTTTAAATACTTGGGATCAACAGTACAGAGTAATGGAGATTGTGGAAGAGAAGTGAAGAAGAGAGTGCAGGCAAGGTGGAGTGGGTGGAGAAGAGTGTCAGGAGTGACTTGTGACAGACGGGTATCAGCAAGAGTGACAGGGAAGGTCTACAGGACGGTAGTGAGACCAGCTATGTTATATGGGCTGGAGACGGTGGCACAGGAGACAGAGCTGGAGGTGGCAGAGTTAAAGATGTTAAGATTGGCATTGGGTGTAACGAGGATGGGCAGGATTAGAAATGAGGACATTAGAGAGTCAGCTCAAGTTGGATGGTTTGGAGACAAAGTTAGAGAGGCGAGATTGCGTTGGTTTGGACATGTGCAGAGGAGAGATGAGGGGTATATTGGGAGAAGGGTGCTAAGGATGGAGCTGCCAGGGAAGAGGAGAAGAGGAAGTCTTAAGAGAAGATTTATGGATGAGGTGAGAGAGGACATGCAGGTGATGGGGGTGACAGAACAAGATGATGAAGACAGGAAGATATGGAAGAAGATGATCCACTGTGGTGACCCCTAACAGGTGCAGCCGAAAGAAGAAGAAGTAGAAAAAAAAAGGAGAAGAAGGGGTTGGCTGGAGGACCAAGATGAATCCTCCAATTCTGAATGGGATTAAATCCCTGAAGGCAAAGTGGACCAAGTGTGTTCAATTCAAGGGGGATTACAATGACAAAGTAGATAAATTATTGAACACCCCTCATCGCATGTCTCACATTATGGGCTGGCAGGCGAAGCGACGCGATCAGAGTCACCCAGTGAGTGAGCGGTGGCGTCTAAACCGGTAACCATAGACATTTTAAACACGTTTGTCCACAGATAGCTGTGTCTTACAATGACTGCCATTTTCTTTTGTTCGCTGCTGCCACAGCAGTCTTAATTAGCAGGTCTCAGCCATTGCATTTCTTACTCCCCCGTCTGACTGAAATCCCTTGCAGTCTATTTATATCTGTTGCTTTTAGCCAAATGGGATTTGTAAGACAAACAATAGCTCAAAAGCCCAGACACATAAAGTGGCAATGGAAGACAATTCCACTCGGATTCAGAACAACAATAACACATCAACCATCTCTAGGCTGGAACATGGGAAATTGGCAATGGCCCACAGGCCGTGGAGCTTTGAGTTAATTCCTCCAAATGGTTGCATACTGTAGAGGTAGGGCAGAAACGGAGCAAAATGAATAAAGAACAACAGTAGAGAGTGAGACTGAAATGAACAAAAACAGGGCAGGGAGCTTAAAAGTGCTGAGATTGTGGAATCCCGAGTGGGTTGCGTTTCCGAAGAATTAGGAAAAGCCGTGAAGAAGCAAGTGACGTGCAGTCATCAGGGAACAAGGACTAGAGGGACTCGGGATGTGTCATGAAGGTGTATGGAGAGGAAAAAAAAAAAGTCATGACATGGAAACGAGCTCCTGGACTACGCTGAAGGTGTGAAGATTACGTGGATTGCATGGAGAGTTCGGCAGCTTTGGAGGGATGTCAATAGGAAACGTCCACAAAAAGAGGAAAAAAATAATAAAAGAACAGCAGGGGCGATGTTACAAACACGTCACCTAAGTGTGGGGGGACCACACGACAGGCTTGAGGCCTTCAGAGACAAACTCACTGGCGGTAAAGACTGGGGCTGCTGGAACACAAACAAGAGCCAATGAGCAAACAATCCGCCAGGGACTTCTGTTTAGCTAGGGGCTAAGGGGTCTCAGTCTCGCCTCCAGATCTTTCTTAAAGGTTCTCGAGGTTTCTACTTCAACTCTGTGACTGTGTAGTTCGTTCCATTTTCCCATAATTCTTTGCATGAAGAAGAGCTTCCCAGCTTCCTGACTTTAAGATACTGCTAATGCTTTACAGAGCCTTAAATAATCTGCTCCGTCCTGTAGCTTGGAAGGCCTGACCCCTAACACTCCAAATCGTAACCTCAGATCTTCGAGTGAGGGTCTGCTTAGAATTGCAAGAGCTGAACTTAAGAGAAGTGGTGAGGCGGCCTTGTCATGCACCTGAAATCTGGAATACGAGTTTACTGATAGAAACTCGCCAGGCTAATATGGTGGAGCACTTTAAGAAACTGCTAAAAACCCGTTATGTTAACACGGCTTTCTCAGAACTTCATTTTAGAGTATCCCTGTTAAGCTGTATGTGCATTGAATTATTATTTCCAACAAGGCTCCACAAACCATACTAATCCCTACTACTCTCTTTTTCCGGTTTTTCTGTGGTGGCTTTCTGCGCCACCATCACCTGATCAGGGCACTAAGCAGTCCCTACACTGATAGATTGAAGGCAGCACCCCAGATGTCCCCATGACCACCATCATCAAATTCTTTCATGTGAAGCCTGAAGTAGCCATGAGGACTGATTTTGATCATTGATGTCAGGTAGAACGCCCAGTGGGAGCTGGCCAGGTGGTCTCTTGTCCTTGGAACCCCTGCAGATTTTGTTTTTTTTGTTGTTGTTTTTTCTGTCCTCCTCGCCATTGTACTTTATTCTTTACTGGCCATCCCTCGTGGCTTCACCCTGCGTATTAGTGTAACAGGACAGTCAGGAGGCCCCGCCCAGCTCTCTACTCCTGACATCACGCTTCCCCCCTGCAGCCTCTGTCTCGGATTCGCACGAATATCCCGCTCCTGCAAGCAAACTGTGATTCTTAGCGCAATGAGAGAAGTCGCAAAATCAACCGGAATGTTCAAGAAAATTAGAGAAAAAAAAAAAGCTATCTAAATCCGTGAAGTCATCTCTCGTTCGCTAACTAAGCGTAGTTAAGGTTACGCCCCGAGGCAGACATGTGAGTAAAGAGGGCCCCGCCCCCGATCGGATTCGCACAAATAAATTAGTACCGCAAACGAACTCTGATACTTAGCACGATGAGAAAGTCACAAAATCAACAGAATGTTCAAACAAATTAGAGAAAAAAAAAGATCTAAATCCGTGAAGTCGTTCTCTCATGAAAAGCAGACAGACATACAGACGGGCCTAAAAAACTATAAGAAATTTTGCACTTGGATCACGAAATTTTTAAAACCGTTTCTTAGCGAGCACCTATGGGCCAAGGGTAACCTACCTTCCAAATTTCAAGTCCCAAGTCCTTGTGATGAGTGACTCAGTGGTGTATGGCTTTTATATATATATATATATATATATATAGATTACTTAGTATTGCCTAATCTTATTTTTGTTTCATATTGTGTAAAGCACTTTGTGCTACACCATTTGTGTAATACACTACAGAACTAAATGTTGCTATTCAGCCCTAAGTGCTCTTCCCCTTAATTTGTGTCCTCGAGTATGCGATTCACTGTTCACCATCCCAGAATTCTGCTGGATCTTCTTTATCGAGGCCTTTGAGGATCCCGAAGACCTGGTTGAGGACCCCACGCAGTCTCCTCTGCTCAGACTCAACAGGTCTAATTGTCTAAGCCTGTCACCGTAGGCCACGCCCCTGTAGTCCCATGATGCACCTGGCTGCTCTCCTCCGCACAGCTTCAGGTGCTGCTATGTCTTTCTTGTACCGTGGTGAGCAGACCTGCACACAACACTCCAGAGCTGATCTCACTAATGCTCAGATTATATAAAGCACAACGTCCCGTGGTGTACAGTCAACAGTTTTTACGACATAACCTTACATTTTATTTGCCTTCCTAATCGCTTTTGCACATTACTTAGATGATGAAAGCACAGTGTCAACATAAACCCTTAAGTCCTATTCCGAGGTCGCACCCTGTAGCTCAGTGTCTTCCATTTGTAGTTATAATTGACGCTCCTGTTGCCCACGTGTAACACTTTTCTACATTAAAGTGCATTTTCCAAGAGTTTCCTCAGTTGTCATCAACTAGGAGTCCCAAAAAAGGACTTCCAAAAATGCCCACTAGACGGTAAAACACGTCAAACGCGGCTAGTAATGGGGGCAAATCACTTTATAAAAATAAAAAGGTTTTGTTTTCACAAAACCAAACTCTGTTTAGCACAAAAGGCAAAATGGAGCGTCCAAAGCAAACATTTCAAAAATCCAGCAATTCCTCAAAAAAACTGAAGGTAAAGGTCAAAAAACACAAATGAGAAAGTCGAAATTAACAGAATCCACACAAGTAAACTCGTCGCCCCCAGCTATGTTCGAAATGCACAAGGCACCCGCGGGCTCGCCTGGTACACCTCTCCAAACCGGGACACACGGCAGGAGTCAGACCCCCTGAGGGGCAGTCCCAGTGACGCTAAGGTCAGAGAGGATGACGAGGAGTGCCTGGTGGGTCAAAGACCGAGGAGAGACTGAGAAGGACGCGGACTTGCTGGCAGCTCTGACCTGCCACATATAATAAACACATACGTACACCGCATACGGCGTGTGGCCACATCAGAGCGACTGGGCAGCAAACGGGGACATCCATGGACAAAACTGCAAAGCCAACACTGACACTGACTAACGGCACTCCGCTTGTTTAATCTTCAGAGACTCCAGCCAGCTTGTAACACTTGCCAGAGACATCAATAAAACCGATTTAGTGCAATCCCGTCAATCAACCAGTGAATCATTAACTGAAACACACTTTGTGGAAATGAAGGGAAAGCCCAAACGTAGATAAGAAGCCAAGAAACGCTCCGCCAGGTAGAGCAGGGGTGTCCAACTCTGGGCCTGGTGGGCCGCAGTGGCTGCAGGTTTTCATTCTAACCCTTTTCCTAATCAGTTTCCAGTTTTAATGGCTAATTAACTCCTTTTCCGTTCATTTTCATAGCCCTATTTTTAAGGATTCAGTCCTATGAAGTGATTCGTTTCTTCATTAAATGGCAGCCAATCAGAAATGAGACGTGAAACGAGCCGACAGATGACCAGCTAAACTGGGGCTTCAGACTCCAACCAATCTCTTAATGAGAAGCGGATTCTTGCTGTTAATTAAATTTGTTATTTTATTCGTGGCTTGTTGCTGCTCTCCTCCTGCCACCGCAGACGTTTCCAAAGCTGTTGATTTTGCTAAGAATGCCGTCAAGATGTTTGGGTGACATGAGAGATGAACCTTACCGAGACCTCCAACTTTCTTTATTTTCAGATATTGTGTGACGTGATAGGCACAGGTTTGCTGGTCGTGTGGCGGCTTGTTTTGTGTCTCATTATTGTTTAGAAAAAGAAACAACTAAGGGGGTCCGAGTCCAGTAAATTAAAACAAAGGCAAAAGAAGTTAAATTAGCACACAAAACCGGACACTAATGAAGAAGATGGTTAGAATGAAAACCTGCAGCCACTGCGGCCCTCTAGGACCGGAGTTGGACATCCGTGACATAGAGGGTCATCAGGCTATCAGAGGTCATGGAGTTACAAAGGAGACCCTCACTGTGCTTGAAATGCGCGTGAATGACACTCCATACCAAATTAGCGACTAGCTATCCAAACGTGCTTAATGGACGCAATGACCTCCTTTCTTTGGCAGCTTTGTTAGCCTGTCCGTCTTTTAATTGTATTATCCTATTGGTCACAGGACCCCATACGGGCAACACAGGGTTGGTCAGCTTGTGTGGCACACGTGGCACCTCCAGTTTGGTGCAATGATGAAGGACAAAGCAGGTGATGCAGATGAAGGGCTCTCCATCACCATACAGCTCTGTATGACGCTCAAAAATACACAAATACGTTAAGAACGTAACAAAGAAGGCAACCATCGAAAATGTTTTTTCAACCATTCCTTTAACTATACATTAAATATGTAAAAATGTCACATATGGCCTATCATGGCGCGGTATGACGTTTGTGGTACAAGGACTACTAAAGCTACGTCAGGACCCTCGTACAACAACATAACCTCATCAAACCCACCCAGGGTTTGTTGCCTGGCTGATGTTTATTTTCCTGCTTATTGTTTTTTATTATTATTTTTCATGTGTTTTTGTTTTATGTCGTTTTTATTAATATTGTTAGGTTGATTTATTATTTAATAAGCAGACACTGTAGAGCGGCACAGTGGCACACCAGTAGCACTGCTGTCCTAAAACATGGAGGCCGGGGCTCACGTCCTGGGGGTCCCCTGTATGGAGTCCGCATGTTCTTCCCGTGTCCAAATGGGTTTCCTCTGAGCACTCCGGTGGGATCTCTGGTTTCACTACGTGGGGAGAACATCCAAACTCCAGTTATCCCCCAGGGTCCAAAGACGTGCAGGTTAGGTGGGCTGGCGATGCTAAACTGGCCCCAGATCTGTGTGTGTTGGGTGTGTATTCACCCTGTGATGGACTTGTGCCCTTGCCCTGGGACTGTTCCTGACTTTTGCCCAATGCTTTCTGGGAAAGGCTACAGCATCCCCATGATGGATAAGCGACTTGCGAAAATGGGTGGGGTGGGTGGATGTGGGTAGACATTGGGCGTTTGGTTTGTCTGAAGATGTTCATTGTACTCTGTGGGAGGAGCCATAAGAGGTGGGGCCACCATGATGTCACTAGTGTGGGACCGCCCTCCACCTTTATATTCAGGTGGAAGATATGGACCCCCCCTCTTTAGTGTGTCATTGACATTTGTGAAGTTGAGATCAATTGTGAATATTATTGGATTTTCTGGTTTAATTTCCACAATTCTTATTGAATTTGACTTTTGGATTGTGGACTTGGACTCGATTGTTTTTTCAGGCATATGCTTTTGCTTCATGGTTGCCTTACTTTGCCATATTTTGTTCCTCTTTTGCTTATTTATTTAATAAATCCCCAAATTTAAAGAACATGGTTTTGTTTTTATCCTTCAAGTCAGAAGGTTTCATGGTTTTGCTGTCTTTTAAAGGGCACCTTTGTGCACTTGGGACATTTAAAAGAGTGCTTTTGAACAAGTTAAAAGCCAGTGGGGTCTTTGGAGACTTTGAAGCCTGCTAGTTGAGTATTGGGGGGGTTTGGCTGCCTGGGATGAGGCCTGTCTCTAGGCAGACCAGTGGAGGTCCATGTCTGGTTTAGTTCCTTTTTGAAGTCTTGTGGATAATTCATTTCTTTCAGAGGAACTTTAATTGACTTTTTTTTTAAGATTTGTTACCCCTGAATTTCTTCATCATTCCTCATTCATTTCATAAACGGCACCCATACAGAAATGAAATGTGAAGTGAGGGAGCCAACAGAAGACCACCTAAGTCAGGCCCTCAAACTCCTTCCATTTGCTTCATTATGGGCCAAGTCTTCTCGTTCATCAAACCCGTTCTTTAAGTCCATGGCTTGTTGCTGCTTTCATTGTGCAATAACAGACATGTCCGAAATTGTGGATTTTCTCTTTTCTAAGATCATTGTTAAAATGCTTTGGGGTCCTGAGCAGATCAGCATTCCTGAGACCCTCACCTTTTTTTTATTTTCAGATATTGTATGATGGACACCAGTTGTTTTGGCTCATTTTGTATCTCGTTATTGTTTGGCTGCTAATTAAGGAAAAAAGAAAGAATGAAGAGGTCGGAGTCTTCAAGAGCAAGTCAAACAAAATGAGTTCAAAAGAAGTTAATTAGCAGAAAAAACAGGTCACTCAGTAAGAAAGGGCTTAAAATGAAAACCTGCAGCCACTGCAGCCCTCCAGGACTGGAGCTGGGGACCCCCTGACGTGGAAGATATGGGCCTACATACCCACTGCTGCCCTGCACTAGGGGCCCCAAGCACTGAAGAATTCTAAAGCACTTCCAATAATGCCCACTAGAGGGGGATGTCACTGCCAAACCCTGGCCAGTAATAAAGTCAAGTACTGAATCTTAACAAAATAAAAGTTTTATTTTCACAAAAATAAATGAAGCTGGGCAGCACGGTAAGGAGACCCGGTTTCGCTTCCCGGGTCCTCCCTGTGTGGAGTTTGCATGTTCTCCCCGTGTCTGCGTGGGTTTCCTCCCACAGTCCAAATATGTGCAGGTGAGGTGGATTGGTGATCCTAAATTGTCCCTAGTGTGTGCTTGGTGTGTGTGTGTGTGTGCCCTGCGGTGGGCTGGCACCCTTCCCGGGGTTTGTTTCCTGCCCTGCACCCTGTGTTGGCTGGGATTGGCTCCAGCAGACCCCCGTGACCCTGCAATTAGGATATAGCGGGTTGGATACTGGACGGATGGATAAATGAAGCTCCATGGAGCACAAAGGTAACATGGAATTGCCTGAAATGTGAAACTAATCCAAAATCAAAGTCCCAAAGCAGATTTCAAAGGCAAGAAAAAAAAAAAATTTGGAGGTGAGCATCAGTGGACTCCGCACCCTCCGAACCAAGTTACCCGAACTCTTCTATAACACTTCAGTAATCAATTACCGCTCTGATCTTTCCGATCATAAAATAGGTCATTACGACAGCAATTGATGAGAAGAATTCATAATTAATTGTAGAATTCTGGTGTTTGAGGGATCTCTTTCTCTTGCACCATTTGGCTCAAAAACAAATCAGCACATCGTCATCTCATAACAGGCTGAAGTTTCAACTTTGGTATTTTTCCATCCAGCCATTTTAGCACAAGACTGTCCTCAAGAAACTGCGACACACGCCCATTATCAAGATATCAATGTTTTCGGGATCGGGGACCGTAGAGTGTCAAAAACTGGAGATCAAAATTTTTGATGAATCTAACGCTTTCGTTCCTCCCCTAAAGAGGACAGGTTAGGGTGTGGGGTGGGGGGTGCAAAGTAAAAACACAGCAAAATATTAAAATGTCAGAGATCCAAAAATAAACAGAATTCACAATCAGCACAGGTACGCTTGCAGAATCCCTCAAGTATTCACACTGAACTGCCAAGAACTGTGGGAGAACCTACAGATTTACAGAGCGGAGGGCGCTTCCTGACAGATATATATAAAAATAGACAAAACCAAAGATAAAGAATGATACACATAAACGACATGAATAAGAAAGGAACAAAAGAAAGAGACCCAAAACATAAATTTGAACCCCGGCTGAGACACGACAGATGCTTGCATTTTTCCAAGTTTAGGCAATGGAGGACTTCACTTTGTCTTTTTGCAAGTTAGCAGAGCCGATCGTTTGTTCCCAAACTTATCCACCATTCAGCAGTTTTGAGTTTGCGAAAATTATCAGGAGGTAGTCATGGGCAGCGGCGGATGACTCACTCAACACACACACACTCGCACACACACTCAGAGACAACTTAAAGAGCAGATGTCACAAACGGTTTGCTCTGTAATCTTGAAAGGGCAGATTTATTTCGTTTTATTTTATTTTTAAGAGAAAAATGCTGATTTAATGTCCCATTAAGGACTTTTTCAGATTTACTTTATGCCAGCGCTCTTCTAATAAATGAGCCCATCAATCCAGCTGGTATAAGGGTATTGGAAATAAGTGGCATAGATGTCGAGCCAGCAGAACTGGCCAGCTTACTTGCACTGTCAGCTTTCCGGAGAGCTTCACTCCATCCAATAATGTTTTTTTTTTTTTTGTGGATGCTGGCCAGGCTATTCTGTACAAAATAAATTTAATTGCTCAAAACAGATAAAAGGTTCGAGCAGCTCACCAAGTCCAGAACAGATTAAAATCATCGGCGCGGATTACATAAAACTGATAGAGGTCTGCCCTCGTTTCCCGATTAATGCACAGCTACAGACTTTCCCTCTTGAGGACCGCTAATAACACGCTGCTTAGGCTATAAAGGCATTAAAAGGTCAAGTTGGCTTTTCCGCTCGTGTCCACTGAGCAGGGTCTAATTTTACATTCCCCTCATGACGGTTATTCTAACAGCGCCCGTCATTTTTGCAACTCCTGTCCTTCACTTTCAAGCACGCCAGATGGAATCTGGACCAGGTACTTTTTTCACCTGCCTCGCCCGTGCCCGTGCCAGCGCCACCCGTCCTCCATCTGTCCCTCCGGTGGCTTACCTTCCCAGTCTTCTCGTGCCCATTTTTTCCGCATCAGAGCTGCCGGGCGGGCACTGAACTTCTCCTCCTCCTCCTCGGCTGCCTGGCGATTCTTTGGCGGCTTGTTTCAGATGAGAGTTGGACTCGCTGCCGCCGTAGTTCTCCTGGTCCGAGTTCACAGAATGACTTCGCTTTCGCATAACTGAAATGGAGATCAACACAGAAAAGACGTTGCGGCAAAAAACTATGAGGACGAATCAGTCACGCGCAGACAGGCGGCTAAAGTGATGCCCCGCTCTCCCCGGTACTCGTCTGGCTATTTTGGTGCGGTGCACCTCGGCTCCCAGAGTGATGTTCTCTGCACGGCGCCGCTAACACTCCGCTACATTGTTCACACAAGACGAACTCCGCAGGCACCAGCTGATCACAGCTACCTTTGACCCCGCCTACGTTATGACCAATCAGCGAAAAGACAAAAAAAAAACCAACAAAACAAGCGAGGGGGCGTGGCGCAGGCGAGCGGTAAGCGCAGGACAACAGCGGTCTCTCCGCCGGTTCGCCGGCGAGCACAAGTAGCGGCTCCACTCCTGGTCTCCCTGCAGGTCCGCTACTGGACACAATGCGGCCCTTATGAGCGCTCTGGCTTGGACTTGGAGATCGAAAAACGGAAAAACCAGAAGTGGCAGACGTGCCGACTGCAGTCACGACGTTCTGCTTGAGCGCACTTGAGGAGGCGCTCTCTGCAGCTTCCTACAGGACTTTCTGAGAGACGGCAAGGAGGGACCACGGAATGGACGCCGACTGCAGACCACCAGAGAGAACACGTTATCAGTTGATCTGCATTTGCCTTTTACATTACACGATTATTTTTTATGTATACCTTGATTACTATCTAACAAAATGAAACAGGAAAGGGGCAATATAGGAGAGCAGTGCGTAAATGGGCACAACATACAGAGAGGGAAATATTAAATATCTAAAGGTAGATAGGTAAAGCACTCTGTGAGACTTACACCTACCCGAAAGGCACTATATGATAGAGACTCTAAAATATATAGACATGAAATGCGCTATATAACTGAGACCCAGATAAATAGACAGGCACACAGGCACCATAAAACTGACAGATCAAAAGCTACGGAGACAGGAAAGGCACTTTATGATGGCTATACTAGACGGGCACACAGATAAAAAGGGTACTAAAGGACCAGCAGATACAGATGACAGGCGCTATATAACAGATACAGATATACAACTAATAGCTGGCAGGAGCTTCCATATCAAACGCTAGACAGGAAAAGCACTATATAAGATACAGACAAATAGTAAAGGCACTAAAACATATAGACAGACACGGAAGTCACTGTATAACTGAGACAAAGATAGATAGGAATGGTACAATATATAATCTAAACACACAGATATATAAACAGAAAAGGCGGGCAGGAAAGTCCCTATGTGACACACAGACATATACAAGAAAGGCACAATGGAAGATACACTGTAAAGATGAATGGATAGATAGATAGATAGATAGATAGATAGATAGATAGATAGATAGATAGGAAAGGCACTATATAAGTGATAGAAGGTAAAGCGTCTGTATCAAAAAGTAGACAGGAAAGTCACAATAAAAGACTCACACAGAGAGGGAAAGCTTAAATATCAAAAGATAGATAAGTATAGCACTCTGTAAGACTCACACCTACAGGAAAGGCACTATATGATGGAGAGATACTCTAAAATACATAGGCATGAAAGGCACTATATAATTGAGACACATATAAACAGACAAGCACACAGGCACTATATAACTGACAGATCAAAAGCTAGGGAGACAGGAAAGGCACTACTGTATATGATGGACATA
>JANRMT010062824.1:9191135-9214796 GCA_026402145.1 Polypterus bichir lapradei | reverse complement strand
GACTCACACAGAGAGGGAAAGCTTAAATATCAAAAGATAGATAAGTAAAGCACTCTGTAAGACTCACACCTTCGGGAAATGCACTATATGATAGAGATATACTCTAAAATACATAGGCATGAAAGGCACTATATAATTGAAACACATATGAACAGATAAGCAGATAGGCGCTATATAATATAAAGATTGGAAAGGCTTTATATCAAAAGCTAGGCAGACAATGACAGCATTATGTGATGGACTGGAAGACAAATAGCAAAGGCACTTCACCGGGCATAGACATACAGGAAAGGCAGTATATAATAGATAGATAGATAGATTTGAGTCTAAAATATACAGTATAGATATGAAAGACACTATATATTTGAGACAAGCAGGCGCTATATAACAGATAGACTCCAAAGGCTTTATATCAAAAGCTAGGCAGACAGAAAGGCACTATATGATAGAGAGACAGACTGATGTAGAAAGACAGTATATAAGACAAAGACATATATGATAGATAAGAAAGGCACTATATAACTGAGACAAAGATAAATAGATAAGACATAGCCCTGTCTAAACACACAGATCAGAATGGCTCTTTATCAAAAGTAGACAGGAAACATATGATGACAGGCAGATAGATAAGAAAGGCACTATATAAGACTCAGACCTACAGGAAAGGCACTATGAGATTTATAGAGAGATACATAGATATGAAGCGCACTCTGAAATATATAATATAGACACAGATAAATAATCAGGAAAGGCCGTTTATCAAAAATGGGACAGACCAGAAAGGCGCTATATGATAGAAGGACAGGAATGGCACACAGAATACCATAAATTGGAGATCCAAACAAATACGCTAGCGGCTTCCCAGATGTGACCTATACAGTATAGCGCCTTCAAGATGGGCTCACGTGAGTAGGGCCGCGCCCACCCCTCTTGTCCCCAACTCCTCAGATGTCTCTCTCTCTCTCTCGTCACCACATGTGCTGCAGGGTTTGTTTTTAAAGCTGCCCCCCCACTCCATGGCAACAGAGCAGCAAACTAGCATTTCAGGAAATACCAAGGTCTTTCCCAACCGCTTACAAAACTGAGCACACCAATTGACACATTTCAAAAGCTTCAAAAAGTCAAATATTTGATGCCAATTATGTCTTCTAACGAGACATTTTGCCTCATTTTGTTTGTCCCATAAGCAAGGAGCTTTAGGGCCTGGCAGTTTCAATTATGCACATTGCACATTTTAGATCGTCTCCTTTGTGAAGTTTTTCTCACACGTTCTTCTTTCTTTCTCATTGTATGGAACAATCACTAAGCTGCTCCTGCTACAAGTTTAGATCTTCATCAGGAACACGAGGACAAATGGAAACTTGTTAAGGGGAAATTTGACACAAATGACTAAAAGTTTGTTCTTCACACAGAGAATCGCAGACACATAGAATAAGTGACTTATTAGTGTGGTGGACAGCCGGACTTCCGGGATCTTCAAAATCGACCAGCAGATTCAAGTGGGACTTTCACTGTTCTCTGTACCCATGACAATAGCGACTCTATTCCTATAACCCCTGAGTTGATGTCATTATGGAGAAATTAGCTGGATAGAATTTCCAAGCTTTGTTGTTGTTATGATCTGGAGTTTTCACAAAGACAGAATGGGTGTGAAGCCTCCAAAAAGGCAGGTCAGGATCTTCATGGGCTGGGCTAGCTCAGCATACATCCACCCAAGCTCAGCCAGATCCTCAAAAGCCGTCTTGCTGGTTTCAGCTGGAGCAGGCCCAAAACTGGGGAACTGGCAAAACAACAAGAAATATCCAAAAATGGAATAAAAACCCCACAAGAGGAGGGATCAGCATAAACCTTCGGCTTGTGTTACAAGAGCATAGCTTTCTTCAAATCTTTATGAATCAAGGATTTACTTAACAAAAATAGAAAAATACAAAGAAATCCTCAACAGAGCAAAAAGAGGCACAAGGAGTTGCCCAGAAGCCAATCCTTAGCAACCAAGTCCCAGAATCCATCCATCCATTATCTAACCCGCTATATCCTAACTACAGGGTCACGGGGGTCTGCTGGAGCCAATCCCAGCCAACACAGGGCGCAGGGCAGGAAACAAACCCCGGGCAAGGCACCAGCCCACCGCAGAAGTCCCAAAATGATATCCAAAAAACAGAAGCCTTAACATGAAGCAAGAATAATCCAAAAACCAGAAAATCCAACAATAATAATTAGGAATACTAACGAGCCCCCACCATAAATGAATGATTCCCCAATCCTGAGCCTGCTCAGCTTGCTCATACAGCCAGAGGGAGGGCTCAAGATTGGGGACGTCAGGGTGATCCTGCTTCCCAGGGCTCCACCCACAAAGACCATGGAATATAAGTATATTTCAAGAGACAGTACAATAATAATAATAAACAACAGAAAACACAAACAAAAATGACAATAAAATACATAGACATATGTTAATACATGACAGCTGGGGTAAATGGCCTATTTGAATATTGATTGCGTGGCAGATTGGCTTCTTAAACATTTTTGGATTCATAATTATTATCATGTATAGGACCTAAAGGAACAGAGAGATGTACGGTGAACAGTAAGGGCTATTAGAGCTTTTAGTTACAGGGCCCCTAAACTGTGGAGTGGTCTGCCTGCTACTATAAGAGATGCCCCTTCGGTCTCAGCTTTTAAATCTCACAACTTCAGTTTAGCACACCCTGACTAGAGCTGCTGATCAACTGTGCAGACTGCATCTCTGTTGTTAAGTCATTAGCACTAAAACATAAGTCACATGATGAGTTAGTTAGAATTGGATACTAACCCTCCTCACCTGTTCTGTTTCTTTTCTCGGTACTCAAATGTGGCATTCGGTGCCACGGCCCATCTGCCAAGTTGTTTTGCCTGCCTAAGGTAAAGTCATCCCTGATGGAGGATCACAGGAATCGTGGAAAAGAGGGGTCCTATCATCGGATTGGCTGGTCCAGCGCTGTTTCAGCTGTGGAATGGCCAAATGGGGGAGGCAGCTTGATGGATGAGGTCTCCAGGACTCTAAACAAATCCAAATCATATTATGGGATATCATCTACTGTTAAATTCTGCTCCGTACTTCTAAAATTTTTATTTTTATACTGTATTGAGGATTTGTTCTGTTCTGTATACTTGTATTGATCCCCTTCTTTATGACACCCACTGCACGCCCAGCCTACCTGGAAAGGGGTCTCTCTTTGAACTGCCTTTCCCGAGGTTTCTTCCCTTTTTTCCCTACTAGGGTTTCTTTTTTGGAAGTTTTTCCTTGCCTATTCAGAGAGTCAAGGCTGTGAAGAGGCAGGGCCTGTTAAAGCCCATTGCGTCACTTCTTGTGTGATTTTGGGCTATACAAAAATAAATTGTATTGCATTGTATTATTGTGAGGTGGAAGCATCGAGGGACAACAACAGCTGAGCTATGAAGTGGTAGACCACTCAAACTCATGGAGCGGGACCACCGAGTCCTGCAGCACGTAAAAGTCACCTCTCCTCTGGTGCTTCAATCACCACAAAGTTCCACCAACTGCCTCTGGAAGCAACATCAGCACAAGAGCTGTGCACGAGGAGCTTCATGAAATGGCTTTCCCTGGCTGAGCCTCAGATCACAATATGAAATGCCAAGCACTGGCTGAAGTGGCATAAAGTATATCACCATTGGACTCCAGAGGAGGAGTGTAAGTATGTTCTCTGGAGTGAAGAATCACAATTCACTCTTTGGCAGGCTGACAGGCCCATCTGTGTGTGGTGGATGCCAGGGGAACACTACTTTCTGGACTACACAGAGCCTACTGTGGAGTTTGGTGGGATAGTGACAGGGTTTGGGCTCGGCCCCGTTGGTTCCAGTGAAGGGTGCTGTCAATGCCACAGCAGACAACTGGGTGTATCCAACTTTGTGTTCCAGCGTGACTGTGCCCCAGGTCCATAAAGACACAGAGGAGCTGGAGTGACTTAAACAGAATCCTGTCCTCCACCCTACTGAACAGGTTTGGGATGAATGGGAACGCCAATTACAAGCCAGGACTTGTTGTCCAACATCAATTCCTTACCTCACAAATGCCCTTTTGGCTGAATGGGCACAAAATCACACAGTGGAAACTGTTGGTGGGGACAACTCCATACTGACGCCCATGGCTTTGGGATGGGATGTCTAACAAGGTGTGACAATCGGGTGTCCACAAATGTTTGGCCACATAGTGCATTTCATGAAGAAAAGGCAGCGGTTTCAAGGTAAGGTGGATTACAGTTTCTAAGTATGGGGTCCGTGAGTGGTGAGGTGTCATGTTGGTTAGCACGTGTAAGTAAACTTGACAATACATCAGGACTTAAGGATCTCTCTTAATGCCTGTCCTACACGTTATCCTCACATGTTGATATGAGGTCTTAGGCTGAAGTCTCTAAGGTGCCATTTATTTGTGGCACAGATGACAGAACAGCTGCCTGTAGACACGCAAACCCTAACATACTGTATGTTGTACCAGGGTGGCACACGATAAACTGAACCGTCTCCGACTGGCTGGCTCAAGCTGTTATACATGCGGGCTCCATCGAAATCGTGGAGCCTCGTTGTCGCGACGGGGTCAGCAGCCCTAACTGTGTATTAGTAAGGAAGCTGTGAGCCAGGGGGTACAGACGTGTGTGAAAGAGATCCGGAAGATTGGAATAGTGGAGGCGTAAGTGTCTACCGGTTCTTTTAAGGAAACACGGGACATTTTCACACAGAAGTTTCCTGGCATAAACCTACCAGTAAAGAGCAGTATTCACGAGTTGGTGAAGAAGTGGCGCACGTCTGGGTCAGTTGCAAACTGCAAAAAGAATCGGGCCCCGTCCGTTCGTACACCTGCGGTCGTAGCAGATATTCAGGAACGGAAGCCCTAGGAAATCGACACGTAAATTGACACAACAAGCGAATGTTTCACGCAGGTCTCGTCAAGGTGTGTTGCACTCACTACGAGTGAAGCCATACAGAATGACTTGTGTCCAAGAACTGAAGGACGACGGCGAGGAAAAACGTGTATTTTATTGCACGTGGCTCCTTCAGACAATTGCAATTGGAGTTTTGTATTGCATATCTTTCGTTTTGTGTACGGGCTAAAAAACGTACGTCGACGGTGGAGTCGGAGATGGTTCGGTTTTTCGTGCGCCACACCTTAAAGCACAATCTCAGTTTGTGTGTCCTTTCTGCAAAGCTTTGAAATTTAACACAAGGGTACTTCTCACCTGCCAGGTTGTAGACATTTAATTTCTGTCTTGTCACTCCAGGGGAAGCCTGGGGGTTCGGACCAAGGGACATAAAATATTTCTGTCATGATCCCGTGCCCTTCTTCAACTTTCCTGCAGGTGTTTTTGAATGCTATTAGTTTTTTTTTTGTTTTTTTTCTTCCCATTTTTGTGTTAACTTTGACGATTTTGAAATATTCCAACGGAGTTACAATCATCTTAGCCTGCTGCCATCACGTGACACCATGTTTGCATACCTTTGCTAAGCTGGCAAAACGAGAACTTGCACGGGACGCCTGGAAGGACCAGAAGGACCAGGAAAAGGACAATACCTCCCCTGGACTGCAAGAGGGAAGCCGCCCTGGTCTGCATCGGGGCCACAGGATCAGAAGGGCCCATGGCCACCGCCAGGAGACACCCGGAGAATTATGGAGTCCTGGACTGCAGCACTTCTGCCACAACCGGAAGTGCTGCCAGAAGATCATCGCAAAGCACCTGAAGCACATCCGGGGTGTTATAAAAGGGGCTGCCTCACACCATTAGATGAGTTGGAGTCAGGAGGAAGAAGACAGAGCTTGTGAGAGAAGAAGTGAGGGCGACAGAAGAGTAGAAAAAGAGAGAAAGAAGGGACTGAGAATTTTTCTGAATCGAGCATTGTGAGGTGTTGTACATTGAAGAGAATTATTAAATGTGTGTGTTGTTGGACATCTGGTGTCTGTCCGTCCGTCCGTCCGTCTGTGTTCGGGGCTGAACTTCCACAGTATAAAGGTCAGCGGCGCACACCTTCTTGGCTGTCCAAGATTCTGGTTACATTGAAAAAAAATGAATTCCTAGGGTCACATTTATAAAACTTGCGTACACAACAAAAAGAGGCATGAAATGTGCATTTCGAGATTAAACATTCGAGAGTCGTAAAAGAGAACTCGATATAAGAACTTGTGTGTATTTACGACAGACGGGTCACACTTTTGGACCTCACAGATTTTAATGAGACTTGGCAGCCTGATTTGGCCACATGAGTAACCCATGGAACTGAATTTGCACATCAATGGGTCAATATTAACGGAGATTTAAGATAACAAAATTAGAACTGGGGGGGGGGGGGCCCCCGTTATGACTTTGACTGGCTAGATGTCCCTAAATATAAGTTGCACAGAAATGGGTCCCATATTGTTGTAAAGCTCTTTTCCAACTCTGTATTTTGTATAAATACTATACCATCCCCAAAATGAAAAATTACCATGTTATGAGTGATTATGGGTGGCACGGTGGCACAATGGATAGCGCTGCTGCCTCGCAGTTAGGAGACCCGTCTGGGTTCAATTCCCGGGTCCTCCCTGCGAGGAGTTTGCATGTTCTCCCCGTGTCTGCGTGGGTTTCCTCCCACAGTCCAAAGACATGCAGGTCAGGTGCATTGGCGATCTTAAATTGTCCCTAGTGTGTGCTTGGTGTGTGTGCCCTGCCCAAGGATTTGTTCTTGCCTTGTGCCCTGTGTTGGCTGGGATTGGCTCCAGCAGACCCTGTGACCCTATGTTAGGATATCGTGGGTTGGATGATGGATGGATAATATAATATAATATAATATAATATAATAAATATAATATAATATAACTGCGGTGGGCTGGTGCTCTGCCCAGGGTTTGCTTCCTGCCTTGCGCCCTGTGTTGGCTCCAGCAGACCCCCATGACCCTGTAGTTTGGATATAGCGGGTTGGATAATGGATGGATAATATAATATAATACAATATAATATAGGGGTGGCACAGTGGCGCAGTGGTAGCGCTGCTGCCTCACAGTTAGGAGGACCCGGGTTTGCTTCCCAGGTCCTCCCTGCGTGGAGTTTGCATGTTCTCCCTGTGTCTGCGTGGTTTTCCTCCCACAGTCCAAAGACATGCAGGTTAGGTGCATTGGCGGTCCTAAATTGTCCCTAGTGTGTGCTTGGTGTGGGTGTGCCCTGCGGTGGGCTGGCACCCTGCCCGGGATTTTGTTTCCTGCCTTGTGCCCTGTGTTGGCTGGGATTGGCTCCGACAGACCCCCATGACCCTGTAGTTAGGATATAGCAGGTTGGATGATGGATGAGTGATTACAACATTAAAAAATGAATAGCAGAAAAAAAAAACTAGATTATAAAATTGGGCTTTTTTTTTTACAAAAATTAGCTTATAACGTCATTAACATCTCCAGAAATTTTAGTCTTTGGTTTATGCGTCGTTGAGGTGACATCACATGGTTTCATATCACTAATGGGGCTTTTCATAGGAGCCATATTGACAGGAAGTAGCATGGCAAGCACAGGTTAATTCAAGTCATGTCAGTGCATTTTCACTTAAGAATAAAGCTTTTTATTTTAGAAGAAGGTTAATTACGGTTCCAATTATGCTACACAGAAGCTGAACAGAAGCTTTATTAATGTCATTAGTGACATCTGTGCTTGCCAAAATGGCTGCTTGGTATCGTGCTTTTCCCTGAAGCCCTGTCACAGTGGGAAAAAAAAAACAATATGTACGATTGTAAAAATGAAGATGTTGAATGCAATTAATTATTGAGCTGTACAGTCGACACTATTCCATATGATACTCTTTATTATTTTACAATGTACAGTGTCCTCCATATCGTTTGGGACAAAGACACACATTTCCTCGATTTACCAAAGCCTCTAATGCAGCCATCACGTCAGGCACTTTTATCACAATGTCCGGAGAGTTTGATTTATAACTTTAAACTGTTGAGCAGAGGGGTAAATCAATGAATAATGTGTCACTGTCCCAAATACTATGGAGGGCACTGAACATATAAATACTGTCGTGACTTACACTAGTGTTCACAGTTTTGGACTCACCCACAAGTTTTCATGTTGTTGGTTGAAATTGATCCTGAAGACATTACTGGTGTTGCTAATGGCTCTTACTTCTTGAAATGGCTGAGTTTTAATTTATTATCCAGTGTGGCCCGGCCGGGACACCCCACTCCTGGAATGTGCTGCCTCAACTGGGTCAATGAGCACCTGGAGCACTTCAGGGTGCCTTATAAAGCCAGAGTCGGGAGGAGGTGGGCGACGCTTGCCTGAGAGGGTGTGGAGGGACCAAGAGACGGAGAGAAGAAAGTGTCTACAGGACTGTGTGTTATTGTGAGGTGCTAATTTGGTACTGTGCCGTGGGCAAAAAGGAAGGCTCCCCGACTGTAAATGAATCGTGTGCCGTGTGGCAAACTTGTGTCTGTCTGTCTGTGTCGGGTCATGGCGGCTGTACACGCCTCGGTGGTCCACACCATATAGGACTTGAAAGCTCCATTTCCAGCAGTAATTCCTTCGGTGCCCTAATGGTCGACTCCCTTAGCTTACCCTTTATTAGTCATGCCAAGTCAAAGTGCTAATTGGTTATTAGAGAAACCTTTGTATTTGCATTATCACCACTGAACCTGTCATTCTGTTCACAAAAGCAAGCGTTCTAACATTATGGTCTTCATAAAGTACAGTCCTGGATTCAAAAATGGCCAACAAAAGACAGCCTTCTCAATAGACACGTCCATCTGCTGGTTTTTTGGCAGAATGAAGGTCATACAGATTGCTAAGAAACTAAAGGTGTCTGTTACTGTCTTGAGAGAAGAGGGCCGACTCAATCTGACCGGGACAGAAAAAGGAAAGGCAAGATGGACAACTGCACAAGACGAGTAGGACACAAGTGTGTGGAGTGTGAGAAACTAAAGCCTCACAGGTCATCCGTTGACAACTTCTTAAACTACACACCAAATGCCAGCGTTGTCTGGAACAGAGGAAAGACAACTGTAGAATGCCAGCCTTTGAGGCACAGTTTCAAAGAAAAAGCCTGAAATTGGCAAATAAAAAGAAAAGATGTAAATGGGCAAAAGAACACAGATGTTAGGCGGAAGATACTGGAAAAGCATATCATGGCCAGCATCGCGGAGTCGTCTTCTCACTAGAAATTTCTAGCATCTTCCTGCAACCCCATTTTGTTTGTTTATGGGCGGTTGCATCACCCGTTACTACAAGAAAATTTCCCACAACCCCCCGGGAGTAAGCGAGCCACACCAGAACAACGTTTGGCACATGCGTTCCCAATCCCTCCGAGTTTAGGATTAACACAATATGTAGGTGTGCGATTTTTGGGATTTAAACTACTTTTGGCTAACAAATGACGTTTTGGTATAAAGGCCATTGATTTTATTTTTGACGACAGATTCGTTAATTTTTGGTTTTGACAATGGCTTGACTTCCTGACTACAATTCATTACATTAAAATGCTGAGGCAGAACAATTTTGTCCTGGGCAGGGTTATAATAGTAGTCCATATATACAGTAGAGAATTCTTATGTATTCATATGTATACGTATCGTAACCGACGGCTTCAGGCAAAGTAAGAGCTAAATCGGTTAAATCTTAAAGGCTAATGCACATACATATTATCCTCTAAGCAATCTGGGATGCCACCAATATTTATAAACCAAAGGTTAAGAATGTGACAGGTCACTAAGAGGTGGTCACTCCTCTTGCCAGATGACAGACATGCCTCTCGGGACATGATAATGGTAGCAGGTGATGGGTAGAAAGTAGTTATTTCCATCAGAAAGTGTATTAATGCCCACTAAACATAAGGAAATATTGGTGGAGAGAAGAATGGAGGAGTTGGGTATCGGGAGTCAGATAATGATTAAGAATTGTAATAAATATGAGGTTTGGGGCTTACTTCATTGAACCGAGTCAGCATTGAGTTCTGTACAATAAAGTCTTACTCTGATTGCTCGTCCAGAAACTCTGCGTGTTTTCTTCCAAGTCAGAGTCGGTTTTTCTCCATAACAAGCACTGCCAGGCTGGTTTACTCCCCTATGATTTAGCAGCAGCATGTTGGCAGCTCCTTACCACATGAATAACCTGGACTGGCATTTAGATTGCTGCTGTTCTTTCTGGAACCTTCATGTGGAGGGGCCTTTTGGGAGCCAAAAACGGGTCCCCTATGACGTCTCTGACACCTTGACTTTTAAGAATATACTCTCTTGCAGAATCTCTGGTGGCACTGTACTGGGTTCTGTAGTTCCTTGAGAAACTCTTGCTTGACAAATTCTGGGAAGGCTTCTTTCCATAGAAGAAATTAGCTCGGTGGGCTTTGAAGAAGTTTGAAGAAGCTCAGCAGGTGAAATGACTCACTTTGTTACCAACACTCTAATGGTGACTCCCTACAAGGCTGGTGACGTTGGAGGGAACAAACTTCTATCAGCACGTCCCATTTGCGGATCTGCTCCAGCCGAATGTTAATGCCTTTAAATGAAAGCCTGTGGGGCACACACTGGGCAGATCTGACACTTTATTGCCACTTACAAGCCGGTTATCGGATGGCAGAATCTCTCTTATTATTCAAGCTAGAAGCTCTTGTGTGTTTTGGGGGTTTGAGCTTGCTATTGTGTTTATATGTTTCGTGAGTTTCGGTGAAATTTTAAATTTCCCTTTAGGGACAAATACAGGGTGAGCCAAACAGAAGTACCACATTTCAAGCGTTTATTCTACAAAAATGCTGCAAGATAAAATAAATTTCATTACGAGAGAAATGGTCTACAAAATACATTTTTTTTCACTGTGTTTAAAAATGATGTCTTCAAGGTGGTGGCCTTCATTAGCAATACACTCTTTCTGAACGCTCGCATGACACTTTCGGCCATTTCAAGGGGAACAGCAGCAATTTCGTGGTGAAGAGCGTCCCTGAGCGCTGCAAGGTTTTGAGGTCAGTGTGTGTAGACTTTGGACTTGAGAGAGCCCCACATGGAGTGAGATCAGGTGAATTTAAAGGCCAACTGACATCGCCGCGCAGGGAGATCAGCTTCCCCGCAAAACTTGCATGGCTCTCTGCGCCCTATGATCTGTCGCTCCATCCTGTTGACACCAGGGATCCAAAACATTCATTTCTTCCAGTTGGGGCCACAAAAAGTCCTCTAGCATTTCAATATAATGTTCTGAAGTGACGGTGACCATTGCTCCCCCCTCCTCAAAAAAGTAAGGGCCTACTGTGCCAAATACTGCAACGGCGCACCAAACTGTAATACGCTCACTCTGCAGGGGTCTCTGATGAAGTTCACGAGGGTTGGTTTCAGCACAATAGCGAAAGTTTTGCTTACTTACACAAACACTGAAATGGAAATGTGCCTCGTGGCTGCAAATGAAGATGACATCTCGATGAACGGTTTGCAGAATGTTTGCGCACAACTCTCTACGACTCTCCCAGCCTCTCTCAGTGAGTTTCTGCACTCCCATCATTTTGTACGGATGGAACTTAAGGTCCTCATGTGAAATCCTCCTCCAAGATACGTTGGAAATGCTGAAGACGGAAGGGTCTGAAGGTCTAGGAGACTGCAAAATCAATGCCCTTACAGCTTGGGTGTTTCTAGACGTTCGTACAGTCCAAGAACGACCTGGAGATTTTCTGTTCAATGTTGTACCCGTCTGTCTAAATTGAGCCACCCACTGAAGAATTGTTTTCTGATTTGGGACATCACCATTAGGAGGAATGCGGGAGTGCGTTCGGAAGGCGCGTTGCGTAGTGATGATAGGTTTGTTGATTTTGAAGAACACTTCGACAGTGAAAGCACAGTGCGCACGATACCAAGTGAAAACTACACGGGACCGCCTATCAAAGGACCCTCACCCACTCAGCTGCCTCTACCCTGCGCAATGACCTTGAGAAATGGGGTATTTCATTTTGGCTCACCCTGTATATTTATTTATCTGCGTTAGCTTAGTTCTTGGAGGGGGAGAGAGGGTGCAGTGACTGCAGGTTTTCATTTCAGCTATTTTCTTACTTAGTAATCAATCTCTGTTGCTACTGGAAAATTCTTCATTTGCTTTATTTTCTGTAAGCCTGCCTTTTAAAGATTCACATTCCTTGTTTCCTTGTGGTGGTCTCGTGGGGTCAGACGCAATCCTCAAACGCGAATACACATCTGGGGGAACAACTTGTTAAAAAGTCTGTAGTGAGTAGCAGTGAACTCTGCCGCGATAAAGACTCCACCCACAAGGGGGTTTGGCCTAAAACACCTGCCCACCTCCAATTCCTCCAGTCCGTACACTTTATAAACTGCCAGGGTTTCAGGAAGAGAGCACATGAAACTGCAAAGAAGACTTGAAACTGAGAGAACATAAAAAGTTAAACTTCGGGAGCTCAATAGTACAAGTTGACTGAAGCTTAATGATTATTTTGTACATTTTATTGAAGAATTACACACACACACACACACACATACACACACTCACAGACCACTGCAGCTACTTGACTCCACACATTTGTGGCCTACGTCTGTCTCCTACAAAAACTTTCTATCATTTGGACTATTGCATCAGTATATGGCATAGATAAGCATTGGGGTCCGCATATGCTACGTGTTAAAACATCACGGCTATATTCTGGCAGGGCTTGTTGGCATTTCCAGTTAGACAGTAATGTTAACTTACTTCAGTTATTCGTTTAGATGTACAGTCAGGTGGATGTTGTGCGGCCTCATCTGTGTGTCTACTGCTATCGTTAAGCAGATCTGTTGAATTGGGTGTTTTTGGTCCTGAAATCGCCATCTCCTGTGGCTCTTCGTTACCAGCTCTCTAAGTGGCAGTCCTTTCCACCTCATCTGACAGGGTGTGACACAGCGTTTAATTCAAATGCATATTTTGAAATTCCTATTTTCACGAATGTTGTGGCCAGTTGTTCCTACACTGTCACTGTAAATGAACAACAGAGCGTGCATACAGCGCCTGCGACAACGTATCGTTCACCTTTACCACCAGCCCATTGATGTCTTTGAATGCCAACATATAATCTGATGTTACAGGAAGACTCAGGTTGCACGGAGCTCTCACTGATGTGTTTAATAGGGGTCTTTTTAAGAGACTTTCGGCTGTAGACAGTTTAATGTAATCAGAAGCTTGTGCTCTGTCAGATCAAGGAGAGCACCTCTGCTCTTTGAAACTCAAAATCACGGCCCTTACTTTGAGCGCCGCCCTCACAAGGGCTTGGATTGGTTTAGATTGGTTTTTGCTGCTAGATTATGTGAATTTCCCCTTGGGATTAATAAAGTATCTATCTATCTATCTAGAAATGTGACACTCAGTCAGCCGTCTGCTTGTTCCCGCCCTGTTTTAAGCAAAATTCACTTGTGGTTGTCTCCATATGTACAGTATATATCATACGCCTGTCCCAGCGAGGCTACTTTTTCCTTCACCAGCAACCAAACAATAATAAGACACAATGCGATCCAACAGACGACCAGCTAACTCAAAAGGCTTAAAATTCAGTCCCTTGAGAGCCACCATTTTTGCTCCAATTTCTTAACGCTATGTTTAGTTCGATCTCATTACATTGCAGATTGTTGGGGTGTCTGGACCCCGGCTCGTAGTGAAACCTATGCCAGTACCCTGGCGTCACACTTTCCTAGCACTGAGATTATATACAGTGGCGTCGTAAAGAGAGGTTTACTTACCTCGGCAGCGACATGCATGTCTATGGTGACTCTTCCCATGCAGTCAGTAGACGGATTCGGAGAGCATGGGGGGGGTCCGGAGGTCACTGGAAAGGGGTGTGTGGTGCTCCTGATATCTCAACAAAAGGTCCAAGGTCCAAGTCTTTAGAGTCCTGGTGCTTCCTGTTTGTGAGACATGGATGTTATCCAGTGACCTGAGATGAAGACTCCTTCAGTACTGTGTCTCTTTGGAGGGTCCTTGGGTACCGCTGGTCTGACTTTGTGTCGATTGAGTGGTTGCTCATTGAGTTCAGAATGAGGCACATTACCTGCATTGTGAGGTAGCGTCAGTTACGGCACTACGGCCATGTGGCACGAATCCCCAAGGGTGATCTGGCTTGCAGGATCCTCACTGTTGACGACCCGAGCAGCTGGACCAGGCCAAGGGGACGCCCACGTAACACCTGGCTGTGGCAGATAGAGGGTCATTTCCGGATGGTGGGACTGGACTGCGTGTCTGCCTGAAGGTTTGCCAATCAGGATCCCAAGCTGTTTTGTCGTGTGGTGGGTGCGGCAACACACTGTACCAGTGCAAGCTCCCCAACATGACCTAACCTGATGCCGTAAACCACCAGTAGGTATTCCAGAAGCTTCAGTGGCATTTGAACTGGTGAGGGAATGGGTTGGGGTTCCTGGGCTTCCTTTAGACTGGTGTCCTTGTAAAGGGTGCGTTCGACTCCAGTTGGGGTCAGCCTGGTTTATCTCTTACCAACCAGTTGCATTTGCACCAGCCTCTTTCACCAGTCATCGGGGTCTTGCTGTCAGTGTCGGCCTAGTTTGGCTTTTCCCTTCAGCACACATTGCTGATGATTATGGTCTGGTTCTCATTCTTTCTCTTTCTTCTAGGGTGTCTTGGATGGAGTAGCCACTTAGCAGGCAGTGGATGTTCTTCTGACGGTCTCAGTTCGTCATTTATTTCTGCCCCAGCACAAGGTGTGTCCCTAATGAGCCATAGGACATCATTCACACGGCACATGAAATGCTAGATTTCCCGAGAGTCCCTTGAGCATCCGAGTACCGTGTCGAGTGGCACATGAGACTGTTTCTGGACATGCAATTTTTTTTGAGAAAGGCCTAGTTTTAGACCTCTAGAGCTTGGTAATTTAATAGCCAGTCAGATTGCCCGTTTATTTCACATGGTTCACACAGCGGAAAATGTGAGCTCCCGAGACACAGACATACTACATGACAAGCCTATTGCAAGATACGCTTACTTATCAGTCATCATTACTCACGAGTCAGATAACTCCTCTCACAGCCTGTAATCTTATCCATGGTGTAAGGACGTTTAATGAGAATGAAGCATCTTCAAAATGTGTGTTGTGAAAGACACAGATGACTGGGTGTATCGCATAACATCACTGGTGAATGATGTAAAGGATGCTAAGCGTCATAGGGTGTGTACAATTTGGTAGGTTCCTCAATGAAGTGGAGGTCTGCAGGTGGAAGCTACTGAATTTTTCAAGTCCTATTCTAGGGTGTGCAGCTGGGACTGTGGGGTAGGTCATTCCTAGAAGAGGCACATGTAACGTGCACTATGGGCCGCGTCTATAATCTGCACAACTTCCAGGAATGTATGAGGGAGCAAAGCAGCAAACCCCCTTGGACAGCCATGCTAGGTCCTTGTGTGTATGTCAAGTTCTCCTCGCGATGGGTTTACTAGCTGAAATTCTGGTCTTGCGGGCAAAATGTTCTCCCCCGTGGAACTGATTTAGTGACTACACCTGCACTTTATTCACTTTATTCTACCCCAGGTGGCTCAGAGTACACTGGCTAGTATTTCTTAAAAGGCGTCTGTAGTACTAGGGTGTTGTACCGTGTTAGCCATTACGAATGTAACTCAGGCTTGCCTGAAGAAGGGGCCTGAGTTGCCTCGAAAGCTTGCATATTGTAATCTTTTTAGTTAGCCAATAAAAGGTGTCATTTTGCTTGGCTCTTCTCTTAAAAGGCGTCTGTTATTGACTGATAAGAGACTCCTCATGTTGACTATTTCTTCTCTGTTATGAGATACTAAACTCACATTTAAACCATTTTTTACGTGTTAAATACATCTGAGCAGTTTGGGGTATTTTAAATTGACGAGATCACTTCTCCATTCCTCAACTATGGATTCCTACCAATCAGCATCCAAGACTTGTTCCCACATCAATAGCGTGATTGGTCAATGAAGTACAGGGGCGGGGCTTGAAAGACTAACAACTACAGACTGACAGCTGCACGCGACGAGTAAAATACATTCATATATGCTAGTCACTGATCCCCAAAAATAAAATAACACACGGCTGCGGTCATCTAAACACTTTACAGATAAAACAAACATCGTGAACATTCTGCATATTAACGTGCTACGTGACTTGCCCATTTCTCAAACTTAAACTTGCTGGCCATTAGTTTTCTAACCTGCTTATCCAGTGCCCCGCCCAGTCACCCACTGCTACCGGGATAATAAACTTTCATAAGTAACGTAATTATAATAATAATAATAACTCCATGATCTTCTTACCATAAAGCGGGTTTTGAAAATGAATGAATAGTAGTAAACACGCAGAAGCATTGCTTAGCTTCATGTAAACGTTTCTGTAGATCACGTTTACAAATCAGTTTTACTAGCATTAGTTTCATATACGACACTCACACAGCTGCACTTCACGCCGCTCGGTTTTAGATAAAATCCGCCATCCTGTCCCCAGTGTACTTTACTCAATAACCACTGCAACGCGGAGCACGCAGGCCCAGAGCACGACTTACCCTTTAAGCGTAAACCATTGTGGGAACCCAAGAAGTTTGTCCCCACCAGGTACCCTTATCTCCGCCCCTCGAACCAAATTCGTCTTTTCAATTGGCTGATATTGTGAGCGCGAATCCTGAGCGGATCGCTACAGAACCGGCACTGTGTGCTGTCGGCCCTGCTGTCAGGATGTTTTGTGAAAAAGCCATCGAACTGATTAGGGAGCTCAAGCGAGCCTCCGATGGACAGCTCCCCGCATTTAACGTGAGTTTCTCCACTACTAGTGCGAGACGCTTCGCGTCACGCTTACCTTCTCGGTCTCATCTCCACAGACAGGACGGCGTCCAGATGAATGGTGACTCTGAGATAATATCTTGTTTCACGATCTGCAACTGCGTGACGCTGGCACTTCCCATTTGGACGGTTGCGGGACGGCTAATTTCGAGGGGGTCGCCGTTTCATACTATCGTTGGTGGCCAGCTTTGAAGTCGTTACACACATGCCGTTAAGTTTACACTTAAATCGCTCTCGCTGACGGATGAACTGAAGTGTGGTCTGTAGGAACGGAGGTGGGTTGCCTGGCGCTTCAGCCTCGCAGCACCCGCGACCTGAATTCGAATTCGAGAGCGCCCTAAATCTGTGTAGAGCAGGGGTCCTCGGGGTAGTTCAATTGTAGACGAATTTTACCCGGCCCAGCGTGGATACTTGGGTGAAATTGACTGGCAAAGCTGGCACATTCCCAATATCTAATGAATGGGGTTTACAGTGATGTTTTATTGGCACAAGGGTTGCACGGTTTGATAAAAATATATTGTGATGATTTTGACACATTGCAATTGTAATTTAAATTGCGATATGCAGATATTAAAGTAAAACATTTTGTGTTGCAACTGCAAAGATACAATCATGGCGTAAAATATCACATTAAGCATATATTTGCCAGTATGTATTTATTAGCATAAAAGTTTTTTTTTTTTAAATAGCTGCACCCTGCATGGAGTTTGCATGCTGTCCCCGTGCCCAGTGTCCAAAGACAGGCAGGTTAGGAGGACTGGCAATGTTAACCTGGCACTAGTGAGTGTTTGCGTGTGCTCGCCCTGTGATTGCCTGGCACCCTGCCAAGGAATTGTTCCTGCCATTCGCTCAGTAGGAACCCTGCTCTGGATAAGTGGGTTAGGAAAATGGATGGATGGATTCAAAGCAGTTCTTTCCTCTCTTGAAATGATTTTGCACCTAATTCCTGAGATTACTTGCTCTTCATTTGAATAAATAGAGCAGAAAAAGTGTCACATCACAAATTTCACATTTAAAACGTAATGTCCTTTGAAATTCTCCAGTAATAGACCATCCTTATGAAACAGAACAGAAGTGCAGATTGCTTTTAGTGTGCTGGATTGCATTCAAGCGTGACTTGTCTTTCACTACTCTTTTTTATTATTATTATTATTATTATTATTTCACTTTCATCCAAAGTAATCAGTATTGCCTGATGAGAGAAACACTGTTTGGTCCATATGCCACCCTTCACGCAGCAACAAACTGCTTTAAAAAGCGCCTATGAGTAGAACTGCTGTGATAAATTTTATCCATCCATCCATCCATCCATTTTCCAACCCGCTGAATCCGAACAAAGGGTCACGGGGGTCTGCTGAAGCCAATCCCAGCCAACACAGGGCACAAGGCAGGAATCAATCCTGGGCAGGGTGCCAACCCACCGCAGGATAAATTTTATCTGTTTTCAAAAATTCCAAGCATTGATAAAAATACATATTCATTTAGAATAAGAAAAGGAATTTTGTTCCTGGTTAAAAAAAAAAAATGAAATTACTACTTGGCTCCTTGATTGCACTTTTTTTACTCCTTGCATTGGGTACTTTAACTATTCCTTTTGACGAGAGCTGCCAGTCACTTTCACCCTCCTACCTGCACTGGGATGGACAAAAAAACCAGCTCCAGTTTAGCAAAGGCATCTGTCTTTTCTCAAACCTGTTACAATTAGGGTGGCCCGATGCCAACTAATGCTGAACAAGTAATCAAATTAAAATCCAAATCGTGATTTGGACCCGTGAGATTACTAAATCATAAAAGGCTGTGATTTATTGCCAGTAATATACAGTATACACATTATGTGTCAAATCACTGCGCGCATGTGTAAGGAGTTTATCCTGCTAGTCTACTGAACATGAACTACGCACCACTCGGAACGTCCAATCAGAAGTCTCCTTTATCATCCCACTGCCATTTATTTTACTTAGAGGTGTGTCTGCTTTTGGAGATGACAGAATAAGATAACCTGACATTTATTCTGCCAATTCTGTACAACGGGACTTGGGGGGATTGGTCACTTGGTATAGGGGGAAAAAAAATACTTATGCCATTTGCCAGAACGTTGGATTAGAACACAGAGATATTGACATGGCAGACATAAAGATGCAATGTTGTGTTACACAACTAATTTATATCAGCATCATGGACAACACATTGAACAATGAAAAAGTAGAGAGAGATAGATAGACTTGTTACAGAAGCTTTTTAAATAAATAAATACACACACATACACTTTGGTCTGAACAAAAAAACCAAAACGTCTGACTTGGCTGTCACAGTCACAGTGAGGCATTAAACAGACGTATTGCTCTCGGTATAAAGGAGCTGCTTTGCAAAAAGCTAAATGCAAGTAAAACCGCTGCAGCCAAAAGCCAGGCTGAGCCAAAGCAAACAATACCAGAACGTTTGTTTTACGTCATACAAATGTAATAAAAATCCCAACATTGTTTTTATTAAATAGCATCCATAAGATTTGTGAATGTTTACGCTCTTCTATGCTTTAAATTAAATTAAACTGCAATGTAAAAGCCATGCATATTACCTTTGGACTAGCCCAGATGTTAACATGTTTACTGTCCAGTGAATACTTTTTATTATTATAAAACAAGATTTAACTGTAAATATCGTGTACTTATGAATTTAGAGGTGCCTATTGGTTAAGGCTTTGGGCGTCAAACCCTGAGGCTGTCGATTCAAATCCTGCTGATGACTCTGTGTGACCCTGAGCAAGTCACGTCACCTGCCGGTGCTCCAAATGAAACAACAAAAAGAAAAGTGCATCTCTCAGATGATTCAAATCGCCATGGATACAGGCGTCCGTTAAATAAGTACATCTAAATCTTTACTTTGATAATTCTTTAAAAGGTAATGCACAATTGGTAGGCAGGAATGTGCAAGTAAACAATGGTTCACTTATTTTTTATTATTTTATTTAACTAATTCATTTGTGTTTTAAGTTGTTTAGAAAACACATCAAAGTAAAGTAATGTGGTCTTCCTTTGTTCCTGGGTGTTCAATAGTTACAGTATAATTACACTAATTGTTCAATTATAACCCAGTCTCTTTGTGATAAGGCGGCAGCACCATGCCAGCCAACTTAGGCACATACGTGTACCTTTTGTTATTTTGTACCTACATTATATATTTGATTTATCGTACTTTGTAATGATCTGTTTCTAAATGTAATGTATTTTCGGTCTTGTGTTTGTGTCTCATTTACTTATAAATTGTCTTAATGCTTCTTCCTCTGAAAGTTAAAGTTGTTCTAAATGGCCAGTTAAAGACAACTTATTTTTTACAGGAGGATGGGATAAGACAAGTTCTTGAAGAAATGAAGGCCTTGTACGAACAAAACCAGATGGATGTGTAAGTTTAAAATTGCAGTTTTCAAAGTACTACTCCTCTAAAATATTTTTTTATATGTTTTTTACCACATGTAGTTTATAGTAATGGCCAAAAATATATTTTAATGTCCTGTGTTTGTGGAGAATGGCGATAACTGTGTTTCTGATCGAACTTGGGCCTATGGTGACTTGTGCTGAAGAAATGCAAACAAAATCAAAAATATCCCAGAAAAAAATCTCTCGTTACTCGTGTCTCATCGTCCACATATCAAGTCAGTCAATTGTATGCTCACAATTTGCAAAACAGATGTGTTTTATTCTAAAATATTGTTAAATAAATAAATAATTGAAGACGGGACTCTTGACCAGTGAATCTGAGCGAGAGGTGAATCCATCTTAAATTCAAAAGCTTGATCGCATGTGAAGGAGCTTCCTGTTGATGGACGGCTTTCATTTGTTTTGTTTTTTTTACCAAAAGCTATATGTGTTTTATACGTTATGAGCATACGACCTCAAGTTACATTGTGCAGCGTAATCCATACATCAGATCATCCAGTCTTATACTCGCAACATGCAAAATGCATGCATTTTTTTTCTCTAAAATATAATTAACGTATTCCTTTAAACAACTTATTCCCAAAATTCCGATGAATTGTTAACAAGCTTTTATAGATGATACACCTATTTGCACTAACCCATTATACTGATGTGACTCAGAATACTGTTAACAGAGGAAGACTACAGTGTGATTATTATAGTTTTCAAAGGCAAAGCATTTCAACATTTTTCTTGAATAACCTATTCCACTGTCATGAGAACTGTACATTGTACAAAAAAACATTTTAATGTGCACACAAGTATCAATACAGGTTTGCAAGGCCCCATAAAGTGATAGTTTTCAAGGGGGTGGCAGAGCTATTAGAAAGGGGCACAGATGTCATTAAGAAATGGGGTGCACTGATACGCAATAGTTTAAATAAATGGAAAAGAATACAATCTCAATACCAGTTTAGCACATGTGCATGACATTGGTGTTCTTAACAGCCAGCTTTTTGTGCAGCAGATTCTTTCTCAGTCTACACAAAATGTTGGTTTCCTGGAAATAATCTTTAATATCTACAGTCTGCACAATGGTTACTAAAAAAGCCTGCTTTGTGCTGTAATACTGAAAAGAAAGCAGGTGTAGAAAAGCATTCAAAATGACCAGCCACTCAGAGTGCTAGCACAATTTGTTGTGTTACAACCAAAAATTACAAAATCATTAAACTAAGTTTTAATAATTACTAATATATGTAAACCAAAAGATCCAGGGTCAATTTCAAATTTACACTGTATGTAGTTTTTTTTTTTAAAGTTATAACTAGGGGGCTTTGCCCCCTGCTCACTTTGCTCAGCAACTCCCCCGGCCTGCGCTACACACCAGCCACTTTGTGTCTCTGCCGCTCACGTATGTGGATTTCACTTTCATCAAACAACAAATCTTTTAATTCTTGCAGATACGCCTCTTCATTGTGTAGAAACTCTACTTTTCCCTGATGGCAACACGAATTAGACGATCTACAAGTCTACGGCTTAAAGTTTAAATCCGAACAATATATTTAATCTCTTTTCACTGTTCCGTTATTTCACCGAGTAATATTTTCCAGCTAATGCGATCTTTACTATCATTTTCTTGAGACTTTTGAATTTTAGTACTTTCATTATAACTAACCTGCTCTGCATGTGTATCGCGCCAACGTTTTTGAATTTTTTTACGATGTTCTACTTTGTCTTTTATTTCCAGCCCCAGGCCTGGTTACATCTCTTGGCACAAAGTCTCATCTCGTGGGACGTGAAAGTATCTCTCTGAAAAAGTTACATCTTGTCCCAGGCTAAAAAGTCTTGTCCCAGGATTTTTTTTATCATAATAGAGAGATTTTTATCATTTTAGGCTTTTACAATGTCGTTACACATCATTCACTTGCATTTCATGCCCCTTTTATTCAGAGCATTCCTATTTAATTGTACTAATTAAAAAAATATATGGACAAGTTGTTGACCAAAGGTATTGGGCATTAGGCAAATAAAACAATGCTTACTTACTATGTGCTTGTGAAACTTTATTCCACAGAAATGTTGCAAAATCTGAAGGAAGAAGCGATTTGATCCCAACAATTAAATTCCGGCATTGCTGTCTCTTGAGGAATCAGAGGTGTATTGCAGCATACCTGTGCGTATTGTTGTTTTGTAATCTGAGTGTACATTTTAAACAGGTAAAGAAGGGCTTATTTAAAATATTGTATGGATAGCAGCAAACTTGTATAACAAAACCAAAATACCAGCATTACAAAAGTAAACCTTCAGGAGTCCAACCCTGCAGCATTATTTAGCAATGTATAAAATTATTATTACACTGTGTTAATCCCCAAAGGGAAATTGTCTTTTTCATGACTTTTGGATTGGCAAATTTGTGAATGGAAAAATTATTTTTGTAAGCTTGAGTGCTAAATTTTGTAAATGTAGTTACTATTTTCAACTGCTCCAAACAGTTAAATGCCTACTAAATAATTGAAAGGAAAGTTAATATGCTGTCCGTACTAGATTAATTATATAGCCACTAGATAATACTGTCAAGAATAGATATTCATATTTAGTGTATTCATCTATAGAAAAGAATCTAATAACTTGCTAACATTAAGTAGCAGGATGTTTCTTTTTTTTTTTTTTATAAACGCCAATCTTAAAGCTAAATGGGTCATATAAAGTGCTGGTTATTATTAAAGCCATTGGAGTATCTCATCTGTGTGAAAGGGCCTTCATGATTTTTCTTTGTCGTAGATTTTAAAACCTTGATGCTTGTCACTTTATGAATACTTATGCAGGGCTGCAGTATCACCTACAATGACCACCTTTAAACTGTCATCTAATCTAAGTGCACTTTTTATTCAGTGTTTGAAACCTTGCCTTTTTAAATCTACTATTTTACTATATTTTAAATGTACACGTCAAGGTATTTTATCTTGTCGTTTTAATTTGCATAGCCTGTAGTATTGTTCTAGAAAGTACTATTCATTTTCAATCATCTGATATTGAAATATACTTATTTGTTATTATATATATAATTATTGTAAATAATTATTATAAATGGGGCGGCATGGTGGCACAGTGAGTAGCACTGCTGCCTCATGGTAAGCAGACCTGGGTTCGCTTCCCGGGTCCTCCCTGCGTGGAGTTTGCATGTTTTCCCCGTGTCTGCGTGGGTTTCCTCTGGGCGCTCCGGTTTCCACCCACAGTCCAAACTCATGCAGGTTAGGTGCATTGGCGATTCTACATTGGCCCTAGTGTGTGCTTGGTGTGTGTGTGCGTGCCCTGCAGTGGGCTGGCGCTTTGCACGGGATTTATTTCCTGCCTTGCGCCCTGTGTTGGCTGGGATTGGCTCCAGCAGACCCCCGTGACCCTGTAGTTATGATATAGCAGGCTGGATAATGGATGGATTATTTTTTATATATATATATATATATATATATATATATATATAT
>JANRMT010062824.1:9133634-9191035 GCA_026402145.1 Polypterus bichir lapradei | reverse complement strand
TATATATATATATATATATATATATATATATATATACACAGTGCATTCGGAAAGTATTCACAGCGCATCACTTTTTCCACATTTTGTTATGTTACAGCCTTATTCCAAAATGGATTAAATTCATTTTTTTCCTCAGAATTCTACACACAACACCCCATAATGACAACGTGAAAAAAGTTTACTTGAGGTTTTTGCAAATTTATTAAAAATAAAAAAACTGAGAAATCCCATGTACATAAGTATTCACAGCCTTTGCTCAGTACTCTGTCGATGCACCTTTGGCAGCAATTCGAGCCTCAAGTCTTTTTGAATATGATGCCACAAGCTTGGCACACCTATCCTTAGCCAGTTTCGCCCATTCCTCTTTGCAGCACCTCTCAAGCTTCATCAGGTTGGATGGGAAGCGTTGGTGCACAGCCATTTTAAGATCTCTCCAGAGATGTTCAATCGGATTCAAGTCTGGGCTCTGGCTGGGCCACTCAAGGACATTCACAGAGTTGTCCTGAAGCCACTCCTTTGATATCTTGGCTGTGTGCTTAGGGTCGTTGTCCTGCTGAAAGATGAACCGTCGCCCCAGTCTGAGGTCAGGAGCGCTCTGGAGCAGGTTTTCATCCAGGATGTCTCTGTACATTGCTGCAGTCATCTTTCCCTTTATCCTGACTAGTCTCCCAGTTCCTGCCGCTGAAAAACATCCCCACAGCATGATGCTGCCACCACCATGCTTCACTGTAGGGATAGTATTGGCCTGGTGATGAGCGGTGCCTGGTTTCCTCCAAACGTGACGCCTGGTATTCACACAGAAGAGTTCAATCTTTGTCTCATCAGACCAGAGAATTTTGTTTCTCATGGTCTGAGAGTCCTTCAGGTGCCTTTTGGCAAACTCCAGGTGGGCTGCCATGTGCCTTTTACTAAGGAGTGGCTTCCGTCTGGCCACTCTACCATACAGGCCTGATTGGTGGATTGCTGCAGAGATGGTTGTCCTTCTGGAAGGTTCTCCTCTCTCTACAGAGGACCTCTGGAGCTCTGACCATCGGGTTCTTGGTCACCTCCCTGACTAAGGCCCTTCTCCCCCGATCGCTCAGTTTAGATGGCCGGCCAGCTCTAGGAAGAGTCCTGGTGGTTTTGAACTTCTTCCACTTATGGATGATGGAGGCCACTGTGCTCATTGGGACCTTCAAAGCAGCAGACATTTTTCTGTAACCTTCCCCAGATTTGTGCCTCAAGACAATCCTGTCTCGGAGGTCTACAGACAATTCCTTTGACTTCATGCTTGGTTTGAGCTCTGACATGAACTGTCAACTGTGGGACCTTTTATAGACAGGTGTGTGCCTTTCCAAATCATGTCCAATCAACTGAATTTACCACAGGTGGACTCCAATGAAGCTGCAGAAACATCTCAAGGATGATCAGAGGAAACAGGATGCACCTGAGCTCAATTTGGAGCTTCATGGCAAAGGCTGTGAATACTTATGATAACTGGCCCAGTCCATGATGAATTTTGGACTATTGATCTAGCACATAAATCCAAGTGCAAAAGTGTCATCTGATTGAAATGAATTGAACAGAGTGAAACGGCGTCATTCCCAACATGTACTTTCCAAGGCATTGTTCACTTGTGCTAATAGAATGCATGGCACATTTCAATCAAACAGATGTACAACAAACACCATAACCTCATAAAGAAATTTTTTAAATAGAAAGAAATGAAAGGAAATAAAAAGGGCTGATTAATGAAGTACTGTACTGATCCCACTGACTATCACACAGAGAAAACTAAGCTGGTAGTCTGACAGTTGGGGTCTCAAACTCTGGTCTGGAGAGGCATGCGCTCTTTGATATTTATTTACAGAATTTATTACTGCTCTCATTTTGCTACATTAATGAGGGGAGATCACTAGAATTATTAAAGGACTTAAATGAGATTAGTACTTCTATCACTGTTTCTATTTATTTCCCATGTTTGTTCTATTTACATTTTCCTTTATTACTTTGTAGTGTCTTTTTGTGTGCGGACAACAGCAATTCTAATATTTACTGTGCACTATTTGCACTATACAGTATTTGGCATGAAACCTGCGATTCATTTTATTACTACATGCATTACAAAATACATTCTAATAGATAACACATGAGAAACGGTGAGGTGGAAAATGCCCAAGACGGTATAACTGCCACAAAGACTGAAATCTGCTAGTATTACATAGACAATTTATTACTTTCCTTGAAATAAAAATATATATATAATTTCGGACAGACAATGACTGTGTCACAGAAAGGGCAGCATCATTGCTCATTTTGTACTTTTCATCTTGTCTTGTCAGCTATGACCGTTTACTTCGCATCCGGGCGTTAAGGTGGGAGTATGGCAGCGTTCTTCCAACTGCAATAAGGTTTCATATGTGTGCAGAAGAGGTATGTGTTTTGTGTCTAATAATAATATGCCCCCTGAACCAATATCTGCTGTACATGTAAAACCTTTCAATACTTTACTGTACATACACCCTGTTTCCTGTCTTTTTTATGATTCCATTCTTTTACTGCAGAGATTAATATCTTAAAAAGAAGTATCAGTGATGCTATACATTTTACCTTATGAAACCTGTTTTTCTTATGTGTGTATATATGCAGTACGTGAACTTTTTTTCTTTCTCATTTCATATAATGATCAGTGTGTTAATCATCGGCATTCACAACCAACACACTCTACATTTATTTCTTGTGAAAAAAAATTGTTGGGGACAAAATTCCAGAAAATGTAATCACTTGAATGATTGATCTGATTTAATTATGTTTAACAAAATGTAAAAATTACTTGTATATGTTATATTGAAAATACAGATGGTACTGCGCTAATACTGGAAACATTCTACAACAGGGCAACAGTCCATCGCCGGGACTTCTCATGCTTACACTCAGAGGGGGGCCACTTATGAATTGCCAGTTAAACCAACCAGCAAGTCTTTGGGACTGCGAGTGGAAAATCTGAATAATCCAAAGGCAGCCCACACAGACGTGGGGAGAACATGCAAACTCCTCACATACAATGACCAGACATTGGATTTAAACCCCAAACGGTGGATTTGTGAAGTACCAATGCTAACCACTGCAGCACCACACCTCCTGTAATTTAACTTCTAAAACTTAAATTGTTTTTATCCACTTCTTTCAGCTTAAAATACTGTAATAGTCATGAATGATGTTTGTCTGTCTTTTTAAACATAGCTTTACTGTCTCTCTTCACACTGCAGTATTGCACCTGAATATCTAGAAGTGAATCATTACAAGATACAGTACCTGCTGCACTGCAAGCTGTTGTTCAATTTTTTTTTTTTTATACCGTCAACTTTAGTTTTTTGTGAAACTACCAACAGTTTTTTTTTGTAAAATTCGTTGCATGTTTTTCAGTTTAAAGTAGAAGATGCTTTCAAATGCCACATAAATAATTGATCGCTCCGTTTCCTTTTATAAAATTGATTTGGCTTATTTCCAGTGTGGGTCTGAGGTGTCACCCATTGCACTCGGGTCCCAATCCAGGTGGTTGGTTGTGTGGTGGGTGAGGCAAGGTGCTATCAGCGCATGCTCCCAACCTTAGGAGTCTTTTTTTTCCAATTGACAAACTTGTTATTTTTGGTGGACATTTCAAAGTGAAGCAAATCTACCTGGAAACTACCTGTAATAGCCAGCATGTTTCTCTTATATTGATCTTCTAATTAACTAGGGGGCATCACCCACTGCTCGCTTCACTTGCCAACCCCCCAGCCTGCGCTACACGCTGGCCTCTTTGCCATTCTGCTGCTCACGTATGGGGATGCGGATGTCCAATTTAAGCAGATTTTTATTTTCATGGGAATTGTTACATTTGCATCAACGCAACGTATAACTGCCCATGATCGAATTTCATTTCTTTCTTAAATAAAACTAGCTTTTCGAATGTTTGGCACTGAGATTTGTTAATTGTCTTTGCAAAAGCTGTTCTAACGGGAAACTGTTAACATTTTAATACAAATGGCATATCAAGATCTCCTTTGGTGTCTAATGTTACCCCCTGAAGATGGACTACATTACCTTTCTTGGATACATCCTTCCTTCTACAATAATTCGGCCGGTGGAAGACCACATATTCTTCGTGATATTGTATGTTGTTGTTTTCATCTTCCACACCACCATCACCAGCTGTTTCAGCAGAGTCTATTGATACGCATTTAAACAATTTGGCGTGTAACCGATCAACAATTTTTGGCGTTAATTGATTTGACTTCCTTGTTTCTCGGTGCTAGGATTGCGCATGTACTTATTTTTTATGTTGATAACAATTTGTGATGAAATTCTTCAGTAAGATTTGGACATAATACATCTTCTTTAATTGGGAACTTAAAGTGAGGAAAACGTTAAAGTGTATAAGAGCTGAGAGCGCAGGAAGTGTGTGTGACAAAAGCATTCGCACCAATGAGAGGTGAGGTCTTGTTTGCAAATGTTTGAGAGGAGGGTGTGACTTGAAATAATGTCAAGGCAAAAGTCTCGTCTCGCAGGACTTGAAAACATCTCTCTTCCAAAAAGTCTCATCGCGTCAAAGGATTTTTTATATAATCGAGAGATACAAACATGTGCAGTTCCTTTTGCTCTGTATGGCTGTACTCTCCTTTCAAAAGATTACAAGATTATTTGCTTTCTTCACTTTTTGAATGTGGTACATAAGCTATATTGTCAATTAATGAATTTTAATTTTCTATATTTGTCATTTTACTGTTAATTTTTTTTAGTTGTTCTGTAGTTTTAAGTTCATGTGGTGTACGCTGTCAAGCACACCCTTAAATGAAACTTCCAGTGCCAATCGTCCTTAGGTTTATCCCCACTCTTGTGTGGTGGTGGGCTGTTATACTTCTACATGTATATATGATAATTGGTTGTAATTACTCATGTAGTTGCACATCTTTTTTATGTATGTTGCCGTTTCTCGTTTCATTTATAATCAGTAACGTTTAGGTGGGCCGCAGACCAAAACATTGGATTGTAAAGTAAAAGAGTGCACTCTTGATTTTCCATTCATTGTAGCAACACAAACCTCTGGAGTTTGCCATTGAAATGTTTTTCTTTGTCCTCTTGCCACATTCTGTAATTGACTTCTTGTATTCTGCTTTTTCTCTTTCTCTGCCTAAAGCTGGAATGGTTTAACCAGTATAAGAAATCTCTGGCCACTTACATGAGATCACTGGGAGGAGACGGAGGCCTGGATATCACACAAGACATGAAGCCACCTAAAAGTCTGTACATAGAGGTCTGTAATACTCACAAATGAAAGCGGAATAACAAAACGGCCTCATAAATGCAGATAAGGCTTCACTGAGCTTATTTTATATATTCAGGCTCTGGTCGCCTTATTTTCTGTCATAGAAGTCTGAGCTCCAGTGGGCCAGAAGGGTGACTGGATGTGTGTTAACCTAAGAAAGATTTCCTTGATTGGCTGCTGCTCATAGAAAAAATGGTTGCTGTTAAAAATATGAAATTGCAGTTATTAATAACAGGAGTCTCTCTCCATTTGTAAGTAAAGTTTTTATGTGTCTGTTGTATAGCAGTAGATGTAACTGTTTGTTCACACCTCCTGTGCACAGTAGCCAGCACTTGAAGGTGTAATGCAGGGGTCCTCTAATTCAGTTTTGGAGGGCCGCAGTGACTGCAGGTTTCTGTCCTGCCACCATTTCTTAATTAGAGGCCAGCTGTTGCTAATAATGTAATTATGGTATTCCAGAAGCAACATTTTTGTACTTTTTTTTGGGGTTTTATTAGTTAACCCACTTTTTTAAGATTGCCAACCCAGAATAGCTTTTTTTTAGTTTTAAACAGCTAACTACTTGTTGTGTTGCAGCAACTGCACCCTCCAGGGCTTACATTAAACGAATTATCACAGATGAAAGTCCTTCCGTCCATGTTTCTAACTTGGTCATCCAGTTCAGAGTTGTGGGGAGCTGGACTCACTCAATCTTGGCATCTGTTGTGTGTGCCAGAGTGTGCCCTGTAATGGATGGCACCCAGTCAAGTATTAAAGTTGCCAATTACTAAGTAAGAACGTCTTTGGGTGTCTGGTTGGAAAACTAAAGTGGAGCAAATGTTGTGCATACTGAGGGGCAGCGGCCTAGGCCAGGATTTGAACCCTGATCTCTGGAGCGTTGAGGTAACTCGGTGAAGTTCCCTTAAGCAAATACCTCACACTTGTATGTAATGTTGTTTTGGCAGCTGATGTAAGATGTGTTTCTGTTTCGTCACATTATCACAGGATTATATGAATGGCATACACTTGCAAAGAAACTGCATTTACGAACTCATTGTGCCGCCTCTGTGGTGTTTTGTATCTTTCTCTGCTACTCCTGCAGTCCTCATCGTTCCATTTTACACATAAATGTAGCTGAAAGTGCTTTACAAGAACACTCACTAAACAGAGTTACAAAACAAAGTTTAAAAACTAACGAATATGTATTTTTAAAAAAAGTTATATAAAAGAGTAGGGATGAGAAAAGAAAATTACTAGCTTAGCTGATCAGATAAATCTCTAATGGGATAGAGAAACAAAATCTCCAGCAAGCTGGATACAGGAGAAACAAAACCTCCAGGGGTTCAAGGCCAAAAGGCCACCCGCCCTCTCTGGGCATTCACCAGTACACAATACACATGTCTCTGTTGGCGGCAAACTCTTGGGGAGCTTTCTTAGTTTTCCCAGCATCATTACAGGTGGCTGTGGTGTATAGCGTTAGTACTGAGTAACCTGGGAAAACGTGAAATGCGTATAAAAGAAATGATTAGTGACCAGACTATAAGACAGCAAATGGGGAAAAGCAGTTTTTGATGAGACAGTTTCCACCTAACATCACTAAGAGGGAATGCTAGTGATTCTAGGAATATCTTCAAACCTCAAAAAAACAAATTAAGGCGGAGGATTATATATAGGGGTGGCACGGTGGCGCAGTGGGTAGCGCTGCTGCCTCGCAGTTAGAAGCTTCCCGGGTCCTCCCAGCGTGGAGTTTGCATGTTGTCCCCATGTCTGCGTGGGTTTCCTCCCACAGTCCACAGACATGCAGGTTAGGCACATTGGCGATCCTAAATTGTCTGTAGTGTTTGTGGGTGTGTGCGCCCTGCGGTTGGCTGGCGCCCTGCCCGGGGTTTGTTTCCTGCCTTGCTCACTTTGCTGGCTGGGATTGGCTCCAGCAGACCCCCGTGACCCTGTAGTTAGGATATATCAAGTTGGATAATGGATGGATGGATTGGATATAGTAGTTTTCTAAATTGTTCTGCTGTACTTGCCTGGCGTATCTCTAACTGTACATGTTAGGTGCATAAAAAGAACAGGCCACCTCACTAATTCTTTAATGCATTACTCCCAGAGTTCTTAGCAAGCCGGCATTAGTTATGCTAATAAGATTACAGTTAGGAATGTAGGAGGACACACACTCCAAAATATAAAAAGATTAGGCTAGTGAACGAATTACTGAAGACACTTAAAAGTACAAAACGGTAAATCACACCAGCAACTCCCACACTCCTGCACAAGTGCCACCCCATAGGCTTAGTTAATTGAATACATTAGTATACATGAAACTAAACATTTAACATATCCATAATAGGCAACAGAATAAAATTAACAGGGAGAGAGTGCAGAGCCTTGTATTCAATTAATTGTACATTCTGCAGCTTTGGGATCAGAATGATTTATCTAAATGATGTAGCTGAACTTTTAGGAAATTGTTATAACTAGTAATTATTAGAGACAAAATATCTGAAAAATCCTTAATAAATGAGGCATATTTTGGCAGACAATAAATAGTGAAATGGAATATCATACTCCTTTAATACTGACAGAAAAAAAGCTCAACAAGACGTGGATCTGCCAAGGATTGCATTTTACAGTTTTTATTGTGCTTGAGAAGTTCTTCAGTAAGCCACCGTCTCTCTTACCTTGACCAGATGATGGAGTAAAATGAGGTTTGGTGACAATTAAGAGTACTAGAATGGCTCCTATTTTTGTGCAATTAGCCCTTTTCACACTTTCAGATTTTCTGTTTTTTTCAGCATTGTTGGCAAGTAAACTGTTTTCCACTAAATAATGGCAGAGTCATGAAACACGAGTGTCCCTCTGTGTTCAAATTCTAAACAAAAAAAGGGCAAACGCTCATCTCGGAGTTAACATGTGAGATTCTGCACTAACAGAAAACAGCCCAGCAGGCCCTTCTCAGTGGAACACGAGCGTGCAGTGGCACTATGCCAAACGTCGTAACGTAACGGGACTGCAATGTCATTATTAAAAACATGCATGGAAAAACAATGCAAAAATAAATGGTTGCTGGGTAAGCATAGAGTAGATCAAATATGGTTATTTTAGAAGGTTACAACTAATTTACTTTGTTTATTCTATAATATAGTCACATCTGTCAAAATAGAGTACGCTAACATTACATATTAAAAAAAATGATTAAAAACACGTTAGCTGAAACACCCAGCGTACCGGCATAAAAAGTGAATAAACTTACCTTGGTAATTGTAAATGAATTCCTCCATGAAAAACGCACAGCCTTTGTCCAGTTGTGATGTTGTTGTGTGGTAGTTTTTTATTTAATTGGATGTCAAAGTAGAAAGTGGAACAGAAATGATCCATTGCTGGTCAACAAGAAGTAGATTTTCATCCCACTGATGCATCACTTCTGAATTTTGTGTAAAGGCCAAACTGAAAACCACTGTCTGTCGCTTGATGGCATTCAGAGACTTTGGAAGGAGACTGGTCTAAATTGCTCAATTTTTCTTCTCAGTTTATTATTTAACATTCTCATGCCAGTTTAATCCAACCGAGGCATTGTTGGCTGTTGAGTGGCGAAGGCAGAGTCGGGCACAAGGCAGGGATCAACCCAGGACAGAGTTCTATCCCACAATGCTCTCAGACTGACACACACAGAGGAGAATAGACAGTAGACAATGAACGTGCAGGATGACTTGGAACAAAAACCTGCACAGACACAAGGAAAACACACACACACACACACACACACTCTCCACAGACAAGGAGTAGGTGTGAGGCTGACGCCAGGACCCCCATGGCCCCCCAGGCACCTGGATCTGTGCGGCAGCAATGTCAGGATCTGCACCGTGGTGCGTATTGTGCAAACAAAACTAACTGTTCTTTGTTTTTACATTTTTTAGGTTCGTTGTTTGAAAGATTATGGAGAGTTTGAAATTGACGATGGCACCACAATACTGCTTAAGAAAAACAGTCAGGTAAGATCGAAAACTGGCACAGTGTCCTAAATAAGTAAGAAAAGTAACTTTTCTATAGTGTTGTATTATTCTGGGGTGTTATGGGTAGGCCTCCCTTCCACTCTTGTGATTTTGTACAGATGTACTTTTCTACCCCCAGTGACTCCCCCTTTGCATTAGCGTGCCACTGTGCGGACATTTTCATTAAAGTCTCTGATTGTGATTCGCTTGAAAATTGGATATGCATTCTCATTTCATAACACTGAAGCGTATTGTTTGAACATTAATCCTGCGGTGCTGACTGTATTGGGGGTCCGTCTTCTTCGTATCTCTTACAAACCTGCTGTTGCCTTGGCAGGCTGACATGCTGTCACATTGCATTTGAAATGATCTGTCTGAAATTGGGCTTATTCACTAAACAGTCTGATAAAATGTGCAGAAAACCAGGGCTGGGACGCATCCTAACTGATTACACAACACCCTGGTACGGCACCCACTCATCTCAGGACTGCAAAGCACAATAGGGGGCGGTGAAGTGAGCCCAGAATATCACTGGCACACTCAACACAAGCTGTTCTGGAAGAGCAAACTGCATTATTATGGACAGGCGGCACATTTCTCTCTTCTGGCAAAAGGCACAAGATTCATTAGCGCTCAGACTGCACGATCCAGCGATTATTTTTTACTTCAGAATCATGGGGCCACTCGATAGCCACTTGTACTGACCATTGCAGTAAACCGTGTGTTTCAGTGCCAGTTATCTCATGATGTATTTCATCTCATTTTTATTGTGTACAGAGTACAGTGCCATCTTGAATCCTTCACTACATGTCTGTCTGACCAGTTTGCAACACATCAGTACCCTCTGGCTCCATGGTCAGCAGGTATTTGCTGTACTTGTGTAAAGAGTTTATGGTAGGCATGCAAATGTGTAAGAATCTCGATGTACTGTGGACATCCTGGTTGATTTTCCGCTCTCTTCTCTCTTTTCACATCTGCTTGCGTATTTTCTAAATCATGATTATGATTCATATTCATAAGTGGATTACAATGAAGACCGGCTTCTGATTCATACGCCCTGCACAAGGAGGTTTAGACTCTTTTTCGTGTGCGCTCTATGGCATCACATTTGCAGAATTGCAATTTAGCATCATCAGTTGCCATCTTTACGTTTAAAATGAGCTGAAATATCATGAAGTGTTCATCAAGATGTGTGACACCAAAATAAAAGTTATTTGAGAAAATATCTGTCAACAATGCTGAAAAAGCTGCAGCCAATTAATAACAGCATTTAAATCTAAGCATTTGACTTCCCCGTATCCTAATATCGTGATAACTGAGAGCTCACGTCACGAACCGCGCAGAGTTTCACTCCCTTCACAGAGGCAGAGCAAGTGTGATATTGTGTGTTAGTCACTTGGGTGGCCATTAATGAGATTTATTGTGTCTTTGTTTCATTCTTGGTTAATTTTAATCTAATCTTTTCCAGCACTTTCTGCCCAGATGGAAGTGTGAACAGCTGATCCGTCAAGGAGTCTTGGAACATGTTATGTCCTGACCAGAGTGGCGGGGGGTCACTTCAAATGTTTTTTTTGTTTTTTCTTAACTGGTGTTCTATCCAGCATTTTGTAAATCTGTTTTCACTTGTCTGTTCTAAATAAACTGCATTGGTTTCATCCTTTCTTGTTTTTCCTCCCCTCAAAGACACATTATGCAATGTATTATTTATTTTTCTCTCAATGTTTCTTCCTCTTATTTTCACGCTTGTCAACTTAGCACTCCTCCACATGACCTCAAACACCACACAACCTCTCCTCTACTGCCTGGGGCAGCTCATTTATACACTGCTGGTGTGAGCAGAGGCTTGTGTGCAGTTCCAGTTGGTCCCAGGAGGGGGCAGAATGTTACAAAAAATGTGATGCAATGGGACTGAGAACAGGCGTTGAAATGAACTGAACATTCAGTTGAATTTTATTGGTTTGTTTGTGTGTATGGAGGTGAAGACGCACGCCATGGCATGGTGAGTGTGCAGCTACCACTTTTATTTTATTTTTATATATATCTATGTTGAATTTTATTCCGGTTGACTTAACTTAGAAAGTAAATTATGGTGAGTCTTTGTTGCATCTATGAAGATGATAACAATAAATATATAATATCAGCTTTCCTGTGTTTAACTATAACAGCTTTTATATTTATTTCCTATAAGGAATTTTTGTTATCTGGTTTACTTGTGTATTTCATATTTTTCTCATATAGCACATTTTATGTATTTATATTTGCTAATATCACCTTTCCTATTTTCTATAGGTTTATAGCGTCATTGCCCAGGGTACAGAGTACAGTGACATTTTTACTTGCATGTGCCAATCAACATGAAACGCTTCAGCACTCGTCAGGGCCGTCACTAGTGAGTACCCTTATTTTTTTCTTTCTTACATGAACAACCTCGGAGCACCATCCGCCATTAGGAGACGTTTATCGAGGAGACTGATAAGTTACATGGTCCACAAGGAGCAGTCCGCATTTCCACTATAGAACATTTGTCACAGGCATCCAGGCTTGTCTCCTATTGGTGTCCAGAAGGGGATACATAATTAATGTTTCATCCAGGAGTTTTGCACAACAGGAAATTTGGTAACTGACGCATACATTTTGGAGAGCAGGTGGCGTGAGGGTACCAGTCATTGCCTGTGTCTTCATGAATGACCAAAGGTCTGCCAGCAGCTCCTGTATGCTTTGGGCCAGGTGACAACCAAGCACATTTTCCTGTTTGGCACCATGGTGGCACAGAAGTTGGCATCACTACCTCATGGTCCTAGTGTCACACTGGGAAGATTGCCCCTTGTTTACGTCTGACTTCCCACACCTTTACATATGTGACAATCTTTTCAAATCTGATTGGTCCACTTCATTGTCACAAGACCATTCATTTTAGATGACCCCTTCATATCCATCTCTATTTACCCGATTCGTTTCATTCCCTGGGAACTTCCAATTTGTGCCTGTAACTCCATTCTAGATGGGATGTGCACAACATTCATTTAAAGAGACCAAGGACTAATTAATGTGAACTACATGGTTGTAGTCATGTGTAAGATGAGACCTTTGGTTGAATTATTCCTTCAACTTGAGGTTGAATCACATACTCGGTAGAAAAATAATAGGGACTGACAGTAGAAAGCACTTCTTTATGCAAAGCGTTGTGGCAATCTGGAGCAAACTACCAAGACGTGGAGTTGAAGCCAAAATCCTGACATCCTTAAAGAACAATCTGGATGGATCTGTTCACCATCCACAAGATCAGATCTTCTCTGACAGAGCATGCAGTGCAACTTCTGGTCCAGGCTTTGGTCTTTTAGCATCTGGACTCCTGGCAGAAGCAGCCAAATGTGCTATCAAGCCACCGCAGAACCACCCAAGATGAGCACACGTCACTCCTCTCTTTGGGTCACTACATTGGCTCTCTGTAGCAGCAGCACATTAAGTTCCAATCCCTGATGCTGGCATAAAGAGTAGTCAGTGGGTCAGCACCTAAGAATATGGAGATACTCAGGCCTGCCAGGGAACAGCGTCTGGTGATGCCACCCCTGTGTGGCATCAAGTCTCAATCCAGACACTTTTCCTGCGTAGTTCCTTGCTGGTGGAACGGGCTGCCCACCTCCATCCATACTGCTGACTCCATCAATGGATTTAAGAAGCGATTGAAGACCCATCTGTCTGACAGAAAAATCCTTTGCTTTGTGCCCCTTTATATTGTTGTTTATAATCTACGATTATGAATTATTAATCACATCTTTTCACTTGTGGCAATCAACTTTTGCTACCCATCTTATACAGTTGCTGAACAAACAGGTCCGAACCCTAATGTTACTCGATTACGTTTACCTGTTTTGTAAGTCACTTTGGATGAAAGTGTCTGCCAGTCAAATAAATGTAATGTTAGCTGCAAAATCGAGTGGCAAATGCCCTGAACGGTCTCCTCTTGTTTCTTACATTCTTCATAAGCATCACAATTCATAAAAACAGGTAAAATGTTTTTAACTTAAGTGCTCACCTTTTATTAGTAAAACAACTTTAAAATTTGTATCTTAATATTTACAAAATGTGTATCCTAACATACGTATTCAAGTTGTGCCATAAAGTGATGCATAGTGATAAAGAAGGTCACTTTCACGCAGCAGTGCATTGCGTTAAAAATGTAAATATGTACATACATCGTTTCTCTTGTATAAAAACTGTACAGAACGTCATTATACACACCATAAAGCCACAATGGCGATAAAAGGATCGCCAAATAAAATACTGTCATTTGGTTATTAATGGAGTGTCCACGTGTCTAACTGTGCACTCTTACTCGTGTTCCTCAGTCTCTTATTTGGCCACCACGTCCAGCGTCTACCAATCACGTCTGACTGAGGTGGGAAGTGCTGGACCCCCCTCAGCCGGTCAGTCCTGACATCTGGCTTATAAACTGAGTGGGCAGCGGGCACCATTCCTAAAGAAATAAGTGAGAGGGTAGTCGAGCCGCTCTCGTCATATTGCGGCCTGTGATGCCTCCCATCGTTTGCTAACACACTAATAAACTTTGCCTACGTCTCCCATTGGCACAGTGTTGGGTACTTAGGTAGCTCCAGTTGTCTCTGCTCTCCCAGTGCTTACCAGTTACGTCTTCTTGTCCGCCTTTCATTAACTGGTTTCAAAGTGCCTCTGGGCCAAAGGAAAAGGAGTTTCTAGCTGTGCTGGTGGCGCTATATGATCTGATGGGAGTCACCCCATTGGGGACCGTCCCACTAGTTACGTACCTCAAAAAGGGAGAAGGTGGCCAATTGGGAATACAGGCAGTAAGCAGCCGGCACTATGCGGTCAGCGACACCGGCGTGATTTTACACAAAACTTTGTTCAGAGCAGCGATCTTCTCTTCAAGCTGGAAATTCTTCTTCTCCACACTTTTCTGCCGCTGCTCCGTTACCTGCAAGGCCTTCATGAGCTGGGAGTTCTCCACGTAGAGGTCCTTGAGCAGCAGGTCTGACCGGGTGTTCTTGTCCAGCTGTGTGGAGACAGAAAGATGAGAGAGAGTAAGGAGGAGGTCAGAAGAGCCCATCAACCATAACTCATTCCCACTCACCAGCGACTCAGAAATAAATGGTCTGGTACCAAGGATGTCACTAGAAGCTGAAAAGCAGACTCGGGTGAAATGCCAAGATGACATGAAACCGAACGTCAAAACCAAAACTGTGATTTAAAAATCAAAGCCAAGAAGCAGGCTTATCCTTATCTCTTTAAAAAAAAAAAAAGACCAGAGAAACATTCACAGCTAAAATACACGAGACTACACAGCACAGACTTAAAGAGCGTCAGGGTCGTGACAAAATGCCATGACCAGCAATCAGCCTGGCAGCTGTCCTGCCCAAACTAGGAACAGAACAGAACAGCAGTACAAGAACATCACTTTAAAAACAAGCAAAATAACGAGATTAATCATCACGGAGATCCTGGAGTGCATTCATACCAGTGGGCTCCCGACACGAGAAAGAAGAGGGCTGTTTGTCTGTCTTTTCAAACGAAACCCTGGTCCATGTGTAGGACCAGAAGGCAGTGGCACCTCAATGTTTCGGGACCTTCTAGAGGCCTCTCCATGCCAGCCTCGGGATGGGCTATAAGGCAGACCCTTGGCCAGCCGTCGGAGCTCAGCATTAGATGGAGTGGCCAGCGTGATTGAACGAGTTAAGTGATGCGTGGGGCAGCACGGTGGCACAGTGGGTAGTGCTGCTGCCTCGCAGTTAGGAGACCCGGGTTCACTTCCTGGGTCCTCCCTGCATGGAGTTTGCATGTTCTCCCCGTGTCTGCGTGGGTTTCCTCCCACAGTCCAAAGACATGCAGGTTAGGTGCACTGGTGATCCTAAATTGTCCCAAGTGTGTGTGCGCCCTGCCCAGAGTTTGCTTCCTTGGCTGGGATTGGCTCCAGCAGACGCCCGTGACCCTGTAGTTAGGATATAGCGGGTTGGATAATGGATGGGATGGATGTGATGCTTGTGAACAGGATGTACTGTACATGGGCTAACAGGTGAAGCGAGGCCCAGGAGTGGCAGTAGGCAGCACTTCCCCTTTCATCGTCCCAGCGCTTGCTTGTGATGGTTAAGGTGGCACCCAGAGGTTTCCCTGTCACAGTATGGACGTCTTTCAGCTTTGGCCAAGCTCACCTGTTCTTTAAGCTGTGCGACCTTCTCTTGAAGGATCTCGCGCACGTTCTTCAGTTTGGATTCAACGTCTTGCATGCCTTCCTCCATTCTCCTGAGGACCTGCTCATACTGCTCCTTGAGAGAGAAGGACATTTTTAACAGTGACTGACATGACGTAGGTTGGTTAGCACACTAACTTCACTCCACTCTGTACAGCTGACAGTAGCGACCCCATAAATCTATAAATTAAAAATGGAATACTGGCGTGAGCTTCATAAGAACAGAGCAGGCCATCCAGTGTGACTGTGTGCCGTACAGCTCTCTGTGTCTTAGCGTTAAGAACAAAAATGGCACAGGCCAACTCTGCAAGAGCCAGAACACAAACTGGTGGTACCTTCTAAAGTTGTGAAATTTCCCTGCAACCAACGTCCCACTGGCACCGCGGTGTTGTAGCTGAACGAGTTGTTTTAAAGTAACAGCCGGCGCCCACCCTGCTAATTTGTGTGATTATTCGAAGCGTTCTCGTCACGTCACCTCTTCATTGCCTATTTTAGTTGCTCAGACTCTGCCTTCCCAGTCCTAATGTTATGTCAGCCATGTGTGACACTGCAGCTCCATGAAATGCTTTGGCCCCTAAATTTTCCCACACCGTTGGGCTGGCACAGGCACTGCCCTGCTGCACGGTGTACCCACCTGCTGAACCGCCATCTGCATCTTTGCTTGCTCGGCCTGACAGCTCAGACTCTCTTGCAGCCTCTTAACTTTCTGCTGCTCCTCCAGAAGCTGCGTCCGCACTTTGTTCATCTCCTCTCTGGATGTCGACTCGCTTATTCGCTCCTTTAGTTCTCCTAACTCTCGTTCGTGAGAGCAGCGTGCCAGGGAGAGGGTAGTGAGGGCATCCTGAAGCTGAAAACAATGAAAAAAATGAAGCAGAGTTAAAAAAAAAAATAAGGGCCGTCACACTTAGTAAGGAAGACTGGCATCACGGAGGGAACCATCAGACAGACACAATCCTAAGGCTCACAGCTTAACAGTAAAAAAACAGAAAGGTTACGATAGAAAGACTAAGGAAGGAGCAAATATGACAAACATTAGGAGAGGAAAGATAATGTGACCGAGTATCATCATCATCAATGCTGTTTCAAGTGGTCATTGGCCAGTTTGATGTGCCAGTACAGCTTGTGAGAATTCTGATAGGATGACATCTTCACATCATATCACCCAATGGCCGAGGTTAGGGTTGACCTCACATGGTACTATTTGGGGCATTGCAGTTGTCTTGGGTTACGTCCAAGCAACTAGATTTTCATTTAAAAATGTAGACGTTAGTTTCCATTTTGAGTGGCACGGTGGCGCAGTGGGTAGCGCTGCTGCCTCGCAGTTAGGAGACCTGGGTTTACTTCCCGGGTCCTCCCTGCGTGGAGTTTGCATGTTCTCCCCGTGTCTGAATGGGTTTCCTCCCACAGTCCAAAGACATGCAGGTCAGGTGTATTGGCGATTCTAAATTGTCCCTGGTCTGTGCCCTGTGGTGGGCTGGCACCCTGCCCGGGGTTTGTTCCTGCCTTGCGCCCTGTGTTAGCTAGGATTGGCTCCAGCAGACCCCTGTGACCCTGCAGTTAGGATATAGCAGGTTGGATAATGGATGGATGGTTAGTCTCCATTTCAACCTTCCATCCACACGACCAAAAGCTGAGACTTGGAATCGTTCACAAGAGTCAAACATTTCTGAAAATGGCAGCTCGGTTTGGCAGTGTGGATGGGTGAAAGCGAAGAGGTCTGGAAACGTATACTCAAATCGCGCTCTGATTGGTTCACGCTTATCACATGGCCCTCCTCCCTGCTTGGATCCAGCCCACTACAACATCTCATTCCCTGACAGGTCACCCTGCACTGAAGATAACCGGATTTCTTCGAGTCCTAGCGCACCTCCTTTAAGTCAGTGGGTAACTGATGTTGTATTCTATTTAAACAGGAAAAAAAAATCTAATTCTCAATCTGACGATCTCTTCAAAACTTTCTTAAAACCTGACAGGATCTAATCGGTAATATTTTGGAATAAGCATTTCAATTGGAGAGAGAGACTCCTTTCTCCCTTTACTACTCTCAATAGTTTTTCTCAGGCTGTTGGCCGCCTTCTCTTTCTCATGGGTGGAGGTTGAATTCAATTTAGTTTTGCTACGTTTGACTTGATTGTATGGGACAATACATGCTTTAAATAAATTCAATAAAAGTTATCGAAAAGAAAAGAAAACCGTATTCCAACATGTCGGACACAGAGGCGCTTGTTGTGTTGCTCACTGGTATGCGTCTCAATTGCGGTTTGTACAGTTTGAATCACTGGTTACGTATGCAAAAGGCAAATTATTTACCGATCGCTTCAGTTTGGTGAGAAATGCAGTGGCGAGGGGCGTAACTGTCCCTTTGACAAGGACACGTCCTCTCCCTGTTTTCATCGATGCACTCATGCCCAGAATTGGCAAATGGCTACGAAATATGCATTTTTGGTCGCTTTAGTGTAGGCAGAGATACTCCTGTAAATGACGTGAAAAACGCTAATCTGGGATTCGTTTGAAAAATGAAAAACAGTAGTTTGGACGAAGCCCCAAGTCTGTTGCTGAAAGGGCTCCTTTGTTTGGCTTGCAAAGGACGAGATTTGTTGTCCAAGAACACGAGACGTTTGAGTGTCCTCTACTCTGCCATAACTTCCAGTGACTCCAGTCTGACTCTGGCCTTCCTAATCAATTTTCTAGGCCTCCACTGATGCACAGGAGATCACAGCAGCAACAACAGAGCGGTGGAAGACCAAGCACCTCAGTCTCCGCAGAGACCACTCTGCCCCTCTCACCTCAGCCTTTGTGTCCGCACTCCACTCGAGTCTATGGCCCAAAGGCATCCCAAGGTACTCGCAGGTCCCCACCACCTCCACGTCTTCACCTTCAACAGGCCTTTCTGAAGTCCACCACCATTTTCTTCATCTTTTCTACAGGTGGTTCAATTTGCACCACTCGGGTGCTTCACAAGGGTCTGACCCCACTCAGCCCACGTAACACCCGGGATGCCGCCGTCTATTTACCGAGTCCTTAGCTACTTTGGCTCCCGTCTTTGGATTCCATCCACTTTTGGTGATTTTTTTTTTCTTTTAGAGTTCTTTTGATTCTCTGGTTTTTGTTTAAAGATTTTGTGTTTTACTTTTGCATATCGTTTGGTTTTTTGATTGCCACTTTTTAGGTTAGAAGCTGAAGAAGTCCATCCATCCATCATCCAACCCGCTATATCCATACTACAGGGTCACGGGGGTCTGCTGGAGCCAATCCCAGCCAACACAGGGCGCAAGGCAGGAAACAAACCCTGGGCAGGGCACCAGCCCACCGCAGGGCACACACACACACACACACACACACACACACACCAAGCACACACTAGAGACAACTTAGGATCGCCAATGCACCTAACCTGCATGTCTTTGGACTGTGGGAGGAAACCCACGCAGACACGAGGAGAACATGCAAACATGCAGTTAGGAGCGAACCCGGATCTCCACTACCCACCCGGGTACCCACTTCGCCACCATGCCGCCCAGCTGAAGAAGTGACACCAGTAAATAAAGTGTTTAAAATGATGAAGGGAATTAGTGCAGCAGATTCTAGCTGTTACATGAAACACGGGGATGCGGTTCAAGAATTTGCACAAATGGCTGAATGTTCTTCTTCATGCAGATAAGCAAATGTATGGAATAAAATGACCAAGTAGTGTGGTGGTGACTTGGTGAACAAGATGGACGAACAGCAGCGTATCGTTACTGACAGGAGAGCGGCTCTCTAAATACCGTAGTGTCATTTAAAATGTCCACACAGTTTGAAACCTGCTCATCCGGTTCACAATCTGTAAAACCTCTGAAGACCCCCCTAAGTGGCCACTTCCATTCTCACCGCTCCAAATTCATGGTGAAGGCCTGGCCACTCAAGCCACACAATACCTGATCTCGAGTGTCCTTCAGCTCTGACTGCAGTGTTCTCTGCTGTCTCCGCAGCGTCTGGCACTCCTGGTCGACCTGGCGCAGCTCCCTCTCACTGGTGGCCACCTGCTCGGTCTTAAACAAGGCCAAACTATGGTCAGCATTGCAGGCTCCAGTTTATCTTTCACTGGTACCCTCAAACTTTACATTCCCCGTGGTACCCAACAGTGGACGTCAAGTGTAACGTGCGGGCTGACCAAACATCTCTCGTACCTTTTGTCGAGCGGCTTGCAGTTCCGAGCACAGAGCCTCGCATCGTCTCCTGAGCTCAAAGAGTTCGTGATCGTCTGCTTGCTCTCGCCTCTTCTCGTGTTGCATCCTCTGTACGTCTACTTCCAGCTGATTTATCTGCAAAGAGAAAGAGATTCGGTATTAGCCATCATGACGTGGGAATTGCCCCTGAATTTCAGATGGTCCTGTGCAGAGGGCCGAGAGCAGTCTGTGTTACAAATTGGAAACGCCATAACGGATGGGCTGGAATGGAGAGGGTGAGGCCTTACCTGGCCACGAGGCCACAATGGATGGATTAGATGTGCAGAGGTACAACCTGGCTGAGATGGCTCTTGATTCCTATCCCATTCGGGACAATCAAATAATGGGAGACTGGTTATCGGGGACAGTTTATCCCCCAGTATGAGAGGAGGCAGGGTTCCTATGCCAAGGTCCCAGTCCAGACTCCCACAGGGTTGTATTGGACTTGTAGTCTATAAGAGCTGCCCTATTGGGGTCCGTGGGTACTGCCAGGAGAAGGTCTCCCTCCACATGAGTCGGAGGTGCTTCTGGACAGAAAATGTCGCAGTATTGGGAATTCTCCCGGGTCTCATAAAACATAGCAGTGTTTACATGTGTCAAAGTCGCTCATGTCGACCAGCGTCCATAAAACTATCTTTGAAAAAGTAGCTACTCACCTCAGGAATTAGTAAAGCCTAAAATGAATTCTTCTTTGCTTAATCACCGACTACACCATGGGGGGGGGGGGGGGCAAATCGGGAGAGGTCTCCCCTCGACTTTCTCGTGTACTCGGTTATGGAGATGGATATTTGAGGAGTAAACTGCAAGACAAGGATTCTATTTTTATATTAAAGAACCATCAACAACAAATCAAATCAAACTAATAATATATTGAACAATTATTATAAAAGTAAAGTTGAATAAATCGGACTCTGCAGCTGCATGAGTTAAATAAATAAATAAATTGAGTATGTGTTCGGGTAAAGTCCCACTGCCAGTTCATGGATTTGGCCCAAAAGTTAATACAGGCCTACAATTTTGGTGTAACAACCACATGCCGAATTTCATCCATCTATCTCACTGTGTTTTTGAGTTATTGTGTTTACACGCACACACAGACATAATTCCAATAAATGGTATTTTTGGAGGGCGGCACAGTGGCGGAGTGGGTAGCACTGCTGCCTCGCAGTAAGAAGACCCTTAAGGGTTTGCTTCCCGGGTCCTCCCTGCGTGGAGTTTGCATGTTCTCCCCGTGTCTGCGTGGGTTTCATCCCACAGTCCAAAGACATGCAGGTGAGGTGCATTGGTGTGTGTGTGTGTGCCCTGCGGTGGCTGGCGCCCTGCCTGGGGTTTGTTTCCTGCCTTGCGCCCTGTGTTGGCTCCAGCAGACCCCCGTGACCCTGTAGTTAGGATATAGCGGGTTGGATGATGGATGGATGGTATTTTCAGACTCGGGGAGGTTCAAAATGTCATGATTCATCAAAATCTCGAGGTTGAATTTTTTTCATGATTACTATACTTTATACTTCATATACGAGAAAGTAAAAATGTAAACGAAGCCTGGAACAAGAAAAGAAAAGATGAGCTAGAATGTCAAACGAGCAGAGACGGCAAGAGGCGCAAGAGGCACAAGAGGGACGTGGTGACCAGCTTATCCCGTGAGCAGAGGTTCCTACACGATAAATGTGACTGAAACAGCCGGACAGCTGCTTGTGTTGCCACTTACTCATCACTTTGCCTGCGGTGTTCCCACCAATGAATCTTTTGTTATTGGCGATTGTTGTGAAGCGTTACGTAGCCTTTGTACATCTTGTGGTTACGCCATCCATTTTACTGTGGAATGACCGCCCGATAGGAGATTTAAAGAGTGTGGTCAAAAAAGGGAAAGTCATTACAGCCCATTCAGACGGAGCATTTCATCCAACAGCTCATGACGACACTCCACATACAGTCCAAACATTGTATGGAAAATGTTAAATCAATCGCTAGCTGCTCCGCATTTGGACCAATGGGTGCCAGCATCGCGTCTCCGCCTGGTTTTCGTCGTATTGTTTTAGGAGTAACGAAGTGATTTACCATCAGGCTGGTGATAATGGAGTAAGAAGACAATTCACCAAAAACACTGAAAACAAACAAATCTTTAATCTTTAGTGTCAATACACAACAGCACGGGTTTAGTGTTACACAACGCCAATCTGCAAAATAAAGGAAAAATTAAACAAGAACTTTTCACTTGACACTTCCAATAACGGCCACAATTCCTGCTCTAGCAAACAAGTCTGCCTTTGCGTATTCCGCAATCCTAACGTCACGATGAGACACGGACTCCCTTTTCCTGTTTTTGCATTGCAAACCGATCGTCTGTGGGGACGGTGCGAAAGTTTTAGGTTTGTCAAAAATTTTGATCTCTGGTTTTCGATGGATCCTGATGTTTTAGGGTCCCCCAATACTGAAAACACTGAAATCATGTAAATTATTAATATTATTATATCTTGAAGACAGGTGTGTGTCTGTCTGTGTCACAGTTTTTTGAAGACAGTAGAGCTAAAACGGCTGGACGGAGAAACACCAAACTCGAAACTTAAGCCTGTTATGAGATGACGATGTGCTGATTCGTTTTTGAGCCAAAGGCGCTCTAGAGGGACCCTCAAATACTGTCATTGTGCAGTGAATTAGGAATTCTTCTCGTCAGTGGCTATCGTAATGACCTATTTTATGATCACAAAGATCAGCATCGGAGTGGTAAGTAATTACTGAAATGTGGGGTCCGAGAGCACAAAGCCTACTGACGCTCACCTCCACATTGCTTTACTCTCATTCTCCCCGTTTTCTCGCTTGTCTGTTATTAATTTCGACTTCTCTGCACAGATCATTTTTCACATTGGCTCTGCTGATGGGTGTCAGAAAGACAAACAAAACCCAATGGACTTTGACGTTGTAGGATAGTAACACATCAAAACGTCTGACGGGAATGGGGGAGACTTTTCACAGGCGCTGTAGGCCGCCGCTGACAGTGAGACGACTTTTACAGTTTAAAGAGGGGAGGCCATTCAGAGGGTGAACCCCAATAAGAGCCAATCAGCCGGTGACTGTAAATTGGGCGCAGTGCCCATAGGCTTCGACATCCAGATGACGTAAAATGTGTCACTTGGTGCTCACAGGCCATACTTGTACGTTTTTGAATTGCTCTCCTAGCGTGGGTGATACGAGGCCCCCGTCCTTTCACGTGAACTAGAATGTGCCCCCCAAACCCTGCCACGGAGGTCTCGCTTGCCGTGGTAACTCACCGTGTTCTTGGCATCCTCTATCATGGTCTGGCTGGCTGCGAGCTCCTGGGCCAGCAGTTCTTTTTCTTGGTTGGCTACCAGCAGCAGAGAGCGAAGTTCGTCCACCTGCCTCCTGACATTTTCCAGGAATTTTTCCGATTGCTCTGCCTGTGAAATGAAAACAAACCACTGCCACCATTTGTAAGGTACAACATCTGGGAAGCGATTTCTTTTTTTTGCGTTGTCACAAAGGGTGCCACCGTTCACATTTTGATGGGCTATAATTGATTTTATCACAAATCTAAATGTTATAACCACCCAGGACCCTTTAAACCAGCGTTTGTCAGCTCTTTTGGTGTCACGACCTTCTTTCTCCCATGTAAGTGTTCTCCCCCTTGGGAACATCGAGCGCGATCATCAGATGGGGGGCTTGGTTGGGTGGGTTTTTTTCAAGCACAATTGTCAGAGTTTTAACCTTGGTGAATTAAGTGTGACCATCAGAACGTTGGCCCTTTGGTCAATGAAGTGGGGGGACCGAGTGCTGTCATCTGTACAACGCACTGCAACTCACAGCCCACAGCCGACCCAGTGAGTGAGACCCACTTCAGTCCAAAGGGACTGACACCTGGAAATCTCGACAGGCCTCTTTACAGCCAGTAACTCAACTGACCACAGTCATCTGACCAGAGAACGGGAGTCAGGCTGCCGTGGGGTCACCGTCCAGGGTGCCATCGTTTTACCTTTTTCTTCTGTTCTTCAATCTCATGAAGAAGCCGTTTCTTGTCCTCTTGGAGCCACTCGTGCTTGATGGTCAGACTGGACAGCTCGGCCTCGCAGTCCTTGAGCCGCTGGAGCTGTGGACACAGAGACGAAGTAAAAAAACAAAGAAAAACTGAGCGACGCTCCACGCCAACGGTAGTTCACAGGCAGAAGAGCAACTTTTTAAGCTCCATCGGTGATCAAAGAGAACGTTTGCCATTTTAAGGAAAAGCAGCGTGCCACTCAAAGCTTAAAGGAGAACTTCAGTTTCTTCACAAACGTGGTATGCGGCATTTGCATTTTTCACACAAACTGTGTTTTAAAGTCCGTCCATCCATTCATCCAACCCGCTATATCCTAACCACAGGATCACGGGGGTCTGCTGGAGCCCATCCCAGCCAACACAGGGCGCAAGGCAGGAAACAAACCCTGGGCAGGGCGCCAGCTCACTACAGGTTTTAAAGTCCAGCATTTTCTGTAAATTTTAAAAGTATCTTTCCCACACTGGCATTTTACATTGGAGTTAACGGGCTACGGGTAGAGCCGAAAAACAAAAACCTTAAAACTTAACAAATACGATGATTTTTTCAAAACCAAGACAGTTCTCGAGCCTTGACCCGCGTCTTTGTAAAATTGCTTAAACACGTCATTTTTGAACAAACAAACACCAACGTTATGAGATTCAGCCATTTTAAAAGCGCTTCACCTCATCACTTGTAGTCTTCCTGTGCAACAGCCTTTCACTCGTCTGTGTCTCGAAAGACCAAATCACAGTAAACTGTTTGTGCCATGTGCTTGGTTTTATTTGATTTATTTCTGTATTTATTCGAGAATTCACTCAAATAGAAACATATCCTTACCTTGAGAAAAACAATACCAGGAAGATACGATAAAACGATTATTACCAGATCCCTTTTGTTGTCACAAACATACGCCGGACACGTGGAGAGCGCGTTTACGTAAACTGAATCTCAAAGAGGACGTACTCACTACCTTTTATTTCCAGGTGGTGCTTTGTGCCCCATTAAAGTGGCAGTGCCGGTGAGATTTGTTTTTTTTTATTTATTTATTGGTAATGTTGGACCTTCGAACAGTTTCATCTGGTAAACAGACACGTGCTGTGTTTGTGAAGAAACTGCTTTGAGTTGAAAACACCAAACTCGTCCTTTACTGTTAACCGCCAGGAACTCCCTCAGGCCGCAGTGTTGTTGTCTGATTTTCCTATTTTTGTGATCGTCGTCTTTGAGAGAAAAACTGGCCTTTCATGTGTTGAGTTTTTTTGGGTTACTTTTAAAAAAAAAAAAAACTACGCAGTATTTTGGCCTATTTTTTCAACACCCCACCAATGAATGTTTACCCCGTTTTTCATTCATCTGGCACCTCCCCCCTGCTATTTGCACTTTGACCATTGTTAACCCCCGCTGTATGATGGCATATGCCCACTCTAACTCTCTAACTTGGGCTCCGGTATGTACTGAACCCTGCCCGCCCTCCACTGTCCGGTGTGTCACGTTTTCTACCTCAGGTATTAGTTGATTTGTTTGGGGCAGATTTGATATTTTTGAGTAGCCATTGGGCTATAATTGGTTTTTAGGAACCCGGCAGCCTTCCCTCACATTTTTTACCTTCCATGTTTCAGATCTTCACACTCCAGAGAACTCCTGTGGCTCACTGGCCAATCGGGTTACAGTACTAACTTTATGAGGAACTCCTATCGTTCGTCGTGGCCGGAAACATTGGCACGTCTGTACTCTACACAAATAATGTGCCAGTTCTTCCAGAAAGCTGTGAAAGTTAAGGATGCTTTGGTAGGCCATTTGGTTTATTTTTGTAAAGCGCTCTTTACGGAGTTCTCGGGTACAATCACATCCAAACGTTACGATATTTTCATGTCTGTTTCATTGTTTTTTTGTTGTTGCAGTCGATCAATCCCGTTCTGTAAAAAGCCTGATCAGGATTACTGAGGGCCGGTAATTAATTCATGAAACTGCTTGGAATGAACACTTGCAGCCATTGCATTGCTCCAGGACTGAACTTGAGGACCCCGATGTGCTACAATGAGGTCAACTTCATTTAAGTCTCAGAGCCTGGCTGTCCCATCTGAGCACATAACAAGGGTCCTGTTTGTCACAGTTTCAGGTTTGGGGTTGGCATCAGGGTATGAAAACAAGGTGCCTCCTGAAAGCAAGAAACTAGGGTGAAGTGATGGCTGGAGCCACTAGAGGGCAGCACTGTAATGTCAGTTTATGGCCATCTGGACATCTCCTGCTTTCAAGTGACCCCAGAAAGAGCAATAAAAGGGGGTCACCCACAAAGCCACTAGGGGCAGAAGAGAATGCAGTGCTGCCTATAAATAAAAATGGGTTGTGTGTCAGCAGGCTGCTATGCACCCTTGAGCCCACAAAAGCCGCTCAGCACATCTCCTTCCCGCTGCTACCTTTCAGCACAAAAGACCCCCTAACCTAAGGGAGCTGTCACCTTAGAGCGGAGCAGATCAGAGGACATCCCCTCGAGGGTTCAACTTGCCTTCTCTCTGGAGATGCCCAGCTCCTCCTCGATGAGCTCCCGCTCCCTCTGCCAGGCCGACTGCTGCTGAAGCCGCGCCCTCTCCAGCTGGGCCGAGCTTTCCTGCAGTTGCCTAGCGACCGCAGCTTCCTCGTCTTTCTGCCGGGTGATTTCCGCGAGCCTCTCGTTCAGGAGCTGAATGGCGCCCAGCTGAGACTCCACTCTGGAACTCAGGTCTGCATTCTCGGAGCTCAGCTTCAGGTTTCTCGAGCTGATGTCAAACACTTCTTCTCTGTACCTGGTATTCTGGGTAGATTCACAAAAAACACGTGACGTGTGTTAAAACTCGCCTGCTGCGACACGTTCACCGATTTACACTCACGATGAGGATGGAGAGTCTCCAGACTCTCCTCACCTGGGGACTCGCAACTTCTCTGGCAAACAAAAATGTGGCGGATGATAATCTGTGCGTTATTTTGTTGTGAAGTTCAAACAAGAGAAAAGCAAAAGCTGTGGTAACTGCAGAGGGTACTGGTCATTAGGCCAGCATTATGGACTGTTGGGGGCGCTAGGGAGCTAAGAAACGACCACAGACCCTCAAAGTAATAACAAAGAAAAGGGGACTTCATAAAGAAAACAACAAGGAATACCTACAGGCAGGACAAAGACGAACTCAAACGAGGGAGTAAAACAACCCCTCGAATACGCCGGTAGGGCCAAACTGAACACAGAAGGTCCCTAACAGCCCCGAGGAGCGACTGGCCCACGTATCCTCTACCTTAACCTTTACTCTTCCTGAACTTCATTCTGTGCAACTTCAAGGACCGAGGACAGTAAGGCTACATCCACACTCCTACAAGGTCTGACCAAAAATAACCCAAACTTCTTAAACGGGACGCCAACATAGCAGACTCGAGACAGCGGTGGCTTGACCTTTAGAATCCCCACCTGCTCGATCAGGCCACGTCAATCGATCATCGAGCACCTGCAGTAGAGCGGCCTCATCTCCTGTGCCTTTTGAGATCTCTTCCAAGGTGAAATATGAAGGATCTTGTAAAGCAACGTGTTTCCGTGAAAGTCTGTGAAATTGGCAACAATTTTTACCGAGTCTTTTCAGATCTTACAGGCTTACAGTATGGAGAGGCTCGTTTAAGCCACGCACGATGTTTCGAATGGGACCGACGTTTCAAAACGGGCAGACGATCACCAAACTGGACGGTGATCACGTTGAGAAACTGCTCAAGAAGCAGGCGTCGGTAAAAGTTTGTGTCGCACAATTTTGACTGAAAACCTACATTGTCATCGTGTTGCTGTGACATTTGTGCCAGAAAAGCAAAAAGCGAACCGCGACACAGTCGCTCAGGAGTCGTTCCCTTTCTGAATCACGTTGTGAGAGGTACGGCCCCAGTGGATTTGTTTTTTGTTCCCGAAGTTGACATCCACCCTGAAAGGTTGCCAGTTTCAAACAATAGAAAATTTGTCATGACATTCCACAAAACGAGTTCCGGAACGCATTCCAGAAATTGGCAAACCGTTGAGAGTGGAATAAAAATAGGGGCGGGGAATACTTTAAAGGAGACAAGTCTGACGAAGTTTGGTATCCTGGTTTGGTACGATTCTGGGTCCTCAGCTAGTGCCACCGTTTATTTCTGTCGTTAGGTCCGCTTCCAGCATCGTTAGGGGCGTGGCCTCTGAGGTCGCGACCCATAAGTAATCAATGTGATGGGATCAAAGGACGGCTATGAGTTCTTCAACTTGATGTCACTTTTGGAGAAACTGTGTGACATTACTGAACCGATTGGCTTGCGCTCTCATTTTCTAACAGTCTCACCGTCCCTCCCGCTGTCTGCAGTGTCCATCGTCCACACAGAACACTCCGTAACCACAGTAGAACTTTGGTACCATCTGGGAAATCGAGGACATGCGGCACTACTACTGAGAATTTAAAGGTCTTATGTGGTGGCAAGGCTAGCAGAGGATGCCTATAGAATGAGTGTTTACCTGGCAGTGCCACAGCGCCGAATGACCACCCAAGTGGTCTTCCTTCCCATCTTTAGCGACAGTGAGACTTGACTTGTTTTGATGTTGGTGAAGTTACGTGAAGAGGGCTGGCGAGCCTGATGGGTTATTCTCGTCAGAATTGTTCTAATAAGAGCTGACGGACGAGGGGAGGGGAACCTGGTGGGTGACCACTCACCTCTTGGAAGAGCTGCTCTCGCTCCTGCTGCAACTTGTCCTTCTCACTTTTGAGTCGTTCACTTTGCTTCCTGCGGAAATGAAGAAGACATCGCCAGTCAGAAACGTTGATAGTTTTTTTTTTTTTTTTGCCTTAAAGTAAAACACAGTTTGTCTCGACCTTTGCTTGTTTGTCTCCACTTCACATTTCTGGATGTCACACTGAAGAGATTCCAGTTTCGATTTGAGAGCCGCGTTTTCATCATTAAGCAGCTGAAGTTGCACCCTGTGGAGAAAATCCAAATTTCTACATTTAATGAGGACAAGATGATGGAGCTGAAAACCTAACAAGCAGGCAGAGAAATCAAAACTGTGATTTGTGCAAGGCAGAGACAGGAAGAGGAAATCCAAAGTTTGCACCCAGTGAGTGGGAGCTCCTGAGCCCGGGGGGACCCTACATGATGCCCGATCTCAGGTCAGAGACAAAGCCAACATCAGGACTGAGAGACAAGCCATTCGGTCCACGGTAACCTCTGGTAAAGATTTAACTTCCCTGACCTAGCGGATGTGTAAAACTTTTAGATCCACTAGGTGGCAGCAACACAAAGCTACTAAAGCTCCGAGGATATGAAAGTCAAGGAATGAGCATTCGAGGGATAAGACGTACAGAGAAGCGGTCAACTGCAATGGTCATGACTATAAATCTCTCTCTCTCTATATATAAAATCTAACGTCTGTCTGTCCGCTTTTCACGAGAGAACAACTTTAAGGATTTGGATTGGGTTTTTTTTCTATAATTTGCTTGAACATTCTGGTTGATTTTGCAACTTTTCTCATCACGCTAAGTATCACAGATTGCTTGTGGCACCAATTTATTTGCATGAATCCAAGAGAGAAGCTGTGGGCTGAGGAGAGGGGGAAGCGCGACGTCAGGAGTAGGGAGTCGGACGGGGCCGGCCTCCATTCGAGTCGCTCTACCTCACGCCACGTGTTGAAGCGCACCCCGCCTCTACTTAGCTAGCGATACCTGTTTGTTCAGCAGACATCATCATCTAGAGATCGTTAAGGAGTAACGTTTGACATTTTACCCAAGAAAGACATAAATCGTTTGCAACTAGTGCAGAATGCAGCTGCTAGAATCCTAACTAGGAAAAGAAAATCCGAACACATTTCTCCAGTTCTGATGTCACTACACTGGTTACCTGTGTCATTCAGGATTGACTTTAAAATTCTGCTTATGGTTTATAAAGCCTTAAATAATCTCGCCCCTTCTTATATATCGGAGTGTCTGACACCTTATATTCCAAATCGTAACCTCAGATCCTCAAATGAGTGTCTCCTTAGAATTCCAAGAACAAAACTTAAAAGAAGTGGTGAGGCGGGCGGCCTTCTGCTGCTATGCACCTAAAATCTGAAATAGCCTGCCAATAGGAATTCGCCAGGCTAATACAGTAGAGCACTTTAAAACACTGCTGAAAACATATTACTTTCACATGGCCTTTCTATAACTTCAATTTAACTTAATTTAACTTAATCCTGATACTCTATATGTTCAATTTCCTCATAATAACTATTCAGGGTAGCTCTACAATCCGTACTGACCCCTACTCTCTTTTCTGTTTCTTTTTCCGGTTTCTTTGTGGTGGTGGCCTGCGCCACCTCCACCTACTCAAAGCTTCATGATGCTCCAACAATGATGGATGGACTAAAAGGCAGAATTCTACGTGACCATCATCATCAAGCCTTTCCGTGAGAACCCTAAATCCAAAGAGGACTGTTTCATTTATGTTAGGTAGCATGCCCAGAGGGGACTGGGCGGTCTCATGGTCTGGAATCCCTGCAGATTTTTTTTTTTTTTTCTCCAGCCGTCTGGAGTTTTTGTTTTGTTTTTTCTGTCCCCCCTGGCCATTGGACCTTACTCTTATTCGATGTTAATTAATGCTGATTTATTTTGTTTTCATATTGTGTTTATTTTTCTATTCTTTATTATGTAAAGCACTTTGAGCTACTGTTTGTATGAATATGTGCTATATAAATAAATGTTGTTGTTATTTTTGAGAGAGATCAGAGCTCCGTGTGTTTTAGAGGGTAGCTGCTGATTGGCAGAGATATCACCGCCATGTGCTCTTCTCTCCACATGGGTGACGCTCTCCCGTCAGAGCTGAACACGATAAGGTACGGTGCCAACGTTTGACGTCAGAGTGTACCTGCCTTCCGCTTGCCAACTTTTTACATTTTTGGCAAAGAGATCACAGCTACATTCTCACCCCTGATAGCAAAACCAAAAATACTGTAAATCAAGAGGCCCTCGGATATGAAGGCTATCAACAGAAATTCTTCTCAATACAATTACAATTATTTTATTGATTTTTAAAGTTTGTCCTGCTTCACTACTACACAGGTGGAACTGCGGGAGACAGCTAATAAAATAAATAAGAAAACGAGAACACGAGCTTCAGTTCGGCTCAACTCCTCTTGGGCCCATCAGATTTTTGTCTGAGGTGTTGCGATTCTGGCACGAGTATAAAGAAAGAAACCCCAGAATTATAAAAGACGGGTCTCTTTAATCCAAAACCATAAATCTCAAGTCGTTTCCAGATTGTTAAGAGTGTGACCAGTGGCAGGTTGAGAGAAGTCGGATGCTGGTTTACAGTTCATGACGTTCACCACTAGGTGGCCAGTCCCATCGTGAGTGTGAGTGTAGGCGCCATTCTCCCCCCAGAGTGCCCCACTAGGCGTGAAAACAATAAGCTGTGAGGATTTAGGGTTTTGGCCACTTGAGTTCCCCCTTTTGCACATTTCTACGTTCATTTTGACATCTTTCTTATTGTTTATCATGGGCACCACCATTTTATGGTTATTCTGGGTCTGGCAAACAACTTTCTTTATAGCAACGTGGTCGTTTTGCTACCATCTAGAAGTGGTGTGTCACGACAAATGTCACCAGCTGGGTAATTAAGTTGGATTCCTAACGATGAACGTTTTGTGGTGCTATTCAGTGTTGTAAACCCCTTTGTGAGTTCGGACGGCGTGTAACGGGCCTCTGCTGAGTGCTGATTTCCATTGTCTTTGATCTTTACATCTTTCCCTTTTCTCTCGGTCACAGTATTGTCAGTCGAGTAGCGTAACTGAGGGAACATTCGACGAGATCACACAAGTGTTACGCCGACTTCGCCTAACTTTTACCTCCCAGTTACTAAAGAGTGTTTCCGAGTGCCTCCAGTGCACGACTTCTAGGTGACCTCGGTTTCTATCTTACAACATGACTGGGACACGAGACCTCCTGGAGAAAACCAAAGATCGTGTCGTAAGAGACGAGTAAAAGGATCATAAGGGACCAGAGTGCACAAGTGGTCATCTAAGCACGAAGCGTATAAAGCAGAAAACAGCATCGATTGTTTTTTGGTGTAGGTGCCCACACCGATCTAACGATTAAAAAGCAAAGCGATAAGCGAGCTTAGCATCACCGGAGATCCCAAAGCGCGGCTCCGCCTGGGCGGCTCTTGCTCTGCTACATGCCGGCTCTCTGGCAACAGACAGAAGTAATCAAAGCAGGAGAACGATTGGCTTGCAAGCTACTCCAGCTATGTGAGCCGTTGGTTAGTCAGGGCCGGGTTAGTTAGCGTGACAAACCTGTGCATTTCTCCTTCACGTCTGCCTTCCCCCAACTCTGCCACCTGCTTCTCCATCAACACCAGCTGCTCCGTAAGCTTGCTTTTCTCCTCTTCCAACTTGGCGACTCGGTAGACGGACTCCTGTGCCTCCCGCTCCCGACATTCTACCAGCTGTGCCAGACCTTCGCTCTGCTGCCTCAGCTCCTTCAGTTCTTCCTCCTGGTCCTGAAGCTGGTCTGAAAGAGGACCACAGGAATTTGTGTGTTCTTCTAGCAGCTTTCGGCTCTCGATGATCGCCTGCTCCATCTCCCCTAACTTTGACTTTAGATCCACTTTTTCGGCGACGTCCAGCACAATTTGGCACTCATGCGCTGCAATCTGCTGCTCCCGTTGCTCCAGCTGCTCGCACAGCTGATGGATTTCGGATTTCTTTTCAAGGAGCTCCGACTTTAGTTCTTGATGAAGGTCAGCCAGCCTGGCCGCTTCCTTAAGGTGCCCTTCTTGATCTCGGAGGTCATCCTTTAGCTTTGTTATCACTTTCTCTTTCTCCTCCACTGCGCTCTGCAGGATTTGTTCCCTTTTTTCCGACACAGCCAGACTATCTTCCAGCCATCTAAGTCGAGTCCAGAACTCCTGGCATTCTTGGTCAGAGTCGCTCTTGGCTTCCAGTTCAGCTGTTACCTTAGACTCCAAGAAGAAGATCTCATCCCTACACCTTATCAAGTGTTGATGTAAGTCCTGCACTTCAGCCAACCATCTCTGGGCCTCATCGTCCTTCTCTTTTAATTGACGTTGCAGCTGCTCGGACACCTCAACCTGCTCTTTGTATTTCCTTAAAAAGTCACTGTCATCCTGCGGAGTCGAGTCGGGTTCAGCCTTCAAGCGGGTCAAGTCTTCTCCATGCAGCAATGGCTCACTTGCAAGAGGTGCGGTGCCCAAAACGTCCATCTCTGTGCCAGCTTTGGCCAGAACACAAGAAGGGGCATCCTTTATGTGAAATCCTTCCACGGTGCTTCCCTCCTGAAGTCGCATTTCCAGATCTGTGATCATACTTCTCAGCTCCATCACTTGCACTTTGTGAAGATCTTCCATCATCATCTTCTCAAGGGCAAAACTCTGGCAGATCCGGGCCTGTTCCTCATTTAGTTTTTCCTCTTTCCTCAGTTGCTCTTTCCGACACTCCTCCAGAAGCTCCTTCTCTTTGTTCTGCCACTGGCTCTTCTCGATTTCCAGTTGTTCCGACAGCCTGCGCAGTTGGCGGTCCGCAGCCTCGAGTTGCTGCAGCAAGTCCTTGTACTTTAGCGTGTGCTGCTTTTCCATCTCCGATAAGCGTTTCAGCAGCACGTCCTCCGCTTCTTTCCTACAGACAAACACTTAGCTTTTACAGGCACGAAACAGACTAGAAGATCAGCAGCATTCACAAATACCGTCTGCACTCGTAATGGAGAATCCCCAAGTCAGGAATACGCAGCTCACCGTGCAGACGATAAACCAAAGTGTGAAAAATTACTATGGGCGGATGTCAAAGGACGTCTCGTATAGTTAATTCTTTTATTAAACCCAAGCGTATCCTGATCTGGTCACTGCCTTGTCCAGTCTGAACCTTCTCCAGGCCTCCAGGAGGAAAACCCACAAAGACAATGACCAGCCTGAGACAAACCCAGAGCTCTACAATCAGTTTACACGAAGAAAAAATAAAAACAGAGAGTCCACCATCTAGCACGTCTTAACAGGAAACATTCAGGGCGCCGTGGAGGAGGCTCCTCACATGATAAGATCTAGAGGTTTACTATTAACGTAGAGAAGACTCGTCAGCGCTGGAAATGCTAAAAATGGGTAAGCTGTAAAAACGTCACTGACCTCATCTGCTCCGTCTCCTGCCGACGTGTCTCATGGAGCTCGGCCTCCAGCTGCTCCTTCTCCCTGGTGAGCCTTTGAGCCAGGCTGGAGATCTCCTTTGCGTAGTACTGCTCGAGTTCGGCCCTCTCGCGGATGAGCCTCTTCTCTAGGCCGACGTCCTGCGACGCCTGCTGCTGGAGCTGCTCCTTCAGCGCGGTGACGACTCTCTGCTGCTCTGCGTTGTTCTCCTCCAGGACGGCCTTCTGCTCCTCGAGCTCACTGATTTCCAGCTTAAAGCTCTCCTCTATGTCTTTGCGCTCTCGCTCAATGTTCTTCTTCAACAGTGCGATGTTCCTCTCGTAGAAATTGACCTACAAGATAAGCAGAGGGAGAGAGACAGAACAAGTTGAATATTCTACATTTTAGAAAGAGTTAAGCGTTAATTGGCTGGTTGTGGGCCTCCCCTGAAGTGATGCTACCAGCCCAGCAGACCACACTTGTAGAATACGTGAAGGACGTCACCACCCACATCAAAGGCACAGTCACCCTCTTTTCCATTGTTCCTCTCTGTTATGAGGCGAGGCAGGTCCAGCCTGTCACTGATGTGGACCCCCAAGACCACCACTTCCACACCCACTCCCTCAATAGTGAGTGACCAGCTGTAGAACATCTTTGATGCTGCAGTTCCTTGGTCTTGCTGATGTTGAGTAGCAGAGACGTCTCAAAGATCTCCACCTGCGTCCCATATTCTGTCATCATCCTCCTTATCAATACGCCTCATTAGTGCAGAAGCGTCTCAGAATTGTGACACGACCTGCTGTTACATTTCCAGCTCGAAGTTTACAGACTGAAAAGAAAAGGAGAGACGGCTGGTCCTTGTGGTGCGCCAGTGTCGCTCACACAATCCTCAAGGTCTGCTGGACAGAAAATCCATAAACCAGGACACCACGGGCTCATCCACCTGTAAACCCACAGAGCTTAGCACCAAAGGAGGCTGATGGGAGGACCTCTTGGTATGGCAAGAAGATCACTGAAACCATCTCAGGAGGTCAACATCAGCAGGCTTAAAGAAGATTTTAAAGTGGAGGCCGAGGCACAGCGGCCAGCTGAGGGGTCACATGGCCATCTCTTGCACTCAGACTGTGGCCGCTGCCTGCTGCTACTGAATTTGCATGTACTTGTGTGTTCAACTCCTTCTGCTGCTACTCCATGATCTCCGTCTCTGGTTCTCTTTGGCCTGTGGTTCATCTTCCCTCTTCTCTGGACTTTCTTTAGACCTCCTTAGTGTTTTCTGTAATATGGAAACCAACACTGTACCCAGATGAGGCCTCGCAAGTGTGATGAGCATCTTGAGCGTCACCTCCCGTGACCTGCACTCAAATTTGAATTTAACGAGTTTCCATCTTTGCCCTCACAGCTGGGATCCATTATACAAATCTCCTTTATAATTTTGAACACGTCAGTCGTGACAGCTCTTAATCTGACGTCACCTGATGTGTATTACTACAGATATGAAGAGTACCACCTGCACAGGACTTCAGGTCTGCTTTGCATCGACAGACTGGACTAAAACTGAGAGATAAATTCAACTGGAAAGGCCTTACTGCCTCCTGGTGGTAAACGTGAAGCGTTACCTTTGTCTCCAGCTCTATTTTCAGGTCCTGAATTTCCAGCTGATACTGGTCCTTCATCACTTCGACTGCCAGCTCGGCCTCAATGCTTACGTTTGCCAGATCCTTTTCAGAAGCATCGACATCTGCATCACACAGAAATCAACTTTTATTGATAAGCAACAAAAGAGAAAGAAGAAAAAAAGCAGCAAGAACACAAGTATGTTTAGAAAAGGAAAACCAGTGGCATTTCAACTGTCAGCATAGAAGCAGAAATAAAGTTTATTTGTAAAAATGAAAATGAAAAGCGATTTAATGAATACTCTAACGCGATTGGCATCAAGAACTGCTAATGAGACTGAAGTCGCGGTTATCCGAAGGACTCTCCCGGTATAATCTTGCAATGATTTTATATAAAAACCCAGCAAGTGCGTAGCCAAAGAGGTCTTCAGACAGTCACCGGTACTAATGCTGCAGTCACAAAAGGTCAAAGTGACTCGGCTGGACCCCAACATGGCTTTGTTATGCCCGCTTTTTAATCTCGGCTGACCTTTTCCTCTTCTGGCACAGCGGATTGTGGACTGCATTGCCTGGCTCAGATGCCGTCTCCTCATGGCACAAGATAACAGAAGAACGGCTAGTAGGAGAAATCCTAGTGTCGGCCTCACAGAGACTGCTTGGAAACACTGCAAGCGGAGATCTCCCTGGCGTCTGTCGTCTGTGCCCCTCTCTCAGACCGTACCCTCTCTGTGTAGCACCACCACTTGACCATGAGACTCCATTGGCAGACTTACATCGTGGTGATGTGCTGCTCGAGGGCAGTGGAGGTGTTGCTCAGAAAATAAGAGGACCGAACGAGACGGGAGAGAGTGACAGATAGGCTGACGTCACCAGGAAGATCTCCGCTCCCAGAGTTTACAAGCAGTCTCTGTGTGGCCAGGACTAGGGGGTCTCATCTTAGCTCACGCTACACGGAGACATTTCTGAGCAATTCATGACAATGCAGATCTGCAGACTGAGAAGCTTCGTGTGGCGACTTCATAGCAATACGGTGAAGAACCACAAAGATGTCGTCAAAAAATGGACTAGCAGATGAGAGTGTTGTTGAGAATCTGGGACAAAAGACCTGCCATCAAAAACAACATCCAGAAGGACAAAATGTAAGTAAAGTCAAATTAAGAATTACGAGGAGTTGTTATCAAAAGTGCAATAATGTCACCGTAAGCGCCAACTTTAGAAAGTTAAACTCATATTAGTGTTTGCTTAATTTGAATATCATTTTCTTTCATAGCCATAGACAATGGGATAGCCTTGTACTCCCTTGTAAGTTCATGTCAGACAGAACTTTCTTGTTATAATCTGTAATGCCGTGTCTTAATAGTTTCGAATACGTAGGTGTCAGTGCTAGCAGGGACTCAAAGACCCTTTTACAGCATGAAAACGGGACCTGGACGAGAGAAATTTAAGACACAAGCAAGATATACGAGCCTTAAACTGTCAACGGTTTAACTTTGAATTTTTAAAACAAAGATATTGGAATCATTTCAACGCGTCGAGCTTCTGCCAGAATCCCATGAAGTAAACTGAAGCTGCAGGACTTTGGTTATTTTGGGTAAACGCAGTTACAGTCACCAAAACCACAACTCTAGGACTATAAACCAAAGCTACGAGTCGTCAACCAGAAGACCTAACGCTACGTATGAAGTCAAAGTTTATTTCTTTATACTTCTTCTTCTTTCAGCTGTTCCTGTTAAGGGTCGCCACAGCAGATCATCTTCTTCCATATCTTTCTGTCCTCATCATCTTGTTCTGTCACCCCCATCACCTGCATGTCCTCTCTCACCACATCCATAAACCTTCTCTTCCCTTGTAGCTCTATCCTTAGCACCCTTCTCCCAGTATACCCCTCATCTCTCCTCTGCACATGTCCAAACCAACACAATCTCGCCTCTCTGACTTTGTCCCCCAATCATCCAACTTGAGCTGACCCTTTAATGTCCTCATTTCTAATCCTGTCCATCCTCGTCACACCCAATGCAAATCTTAGCATCTTTAACTCTGCCACCTCCAGCTCTGTCTCCTGTGCCACCGTCTCCAGCCCATATAACACAGCTGGTCTCACTACCGTCCTGTAGACCTTCCCTGTCACTCTTGCTGATACCCGTCTGTCACAAATCGCTCCTGACACTCTTCTCCACCAACTCCACTCTGCCTGCACTCTCTTCTTCACTTCTCTTCCACACTCCCATTACTCTGTACTGTTGATCCCAAGTATTTAAACTCCTCCACCTCCACTGACCTCCCTCTCATTCACACACACGTATTCTGTCCTGGTGGTCCTACTGACCTTCATTCCTCTCCTCTTATAGCTCCACCTCTTCAGGGTCTCCTCGACCCGCAGATCACAATGTCATCAGCAAACATCACGGTCCACGGGGACTCCTGTCTAATCTCGTCTGTCAGCCTGTCCATCACCAATGCACATATTTCTTTGTACGAGAACTGCACTTTTTTACTTTAAATTTAAACTGCGTCACATTCCGCTACGGGCAGATGATGGTTGCGATGGACCCTGCCTGTTGCCAGGACCTCCTTTCCTAACACAAGCTGATAAGCAGCAGTGCAGTGGCGTCCGAGATTCCGATTCAGTCTGCGGGCGACTGCTCCTGGAGGGTCTCGTTTTCGGAGTTCTGGTGTTGACTCTTGTGCTTTTGTTTTCACTTGGTTTTGGTACTTTGGCTCTGACTGAACTGCAGAATTTCGGTGAATGACTCCTTGCAATTTTTTTCACAAAATGATTACGGTTAAAGCTCTTTGTGTTAGAAAAACAAATTAAAAAAGAGAAGAGTTTAGTTTTGGTGTGCTGTTCATGGAAGAGCAGTGGTAGTGCCCTGCGGTGGGCTGGCGCCCTGCCCGGGGATTTGTTCCTGCCTTGCGCCCTGTGCTGGCTGGGATTGGCTCCAGTGGATCCCCGTGACCCTGCGTTAGGATATAGCAGGTTGGATAATGGATGGATGTTCGTGGAAGATAATGGAACCAAAAGATGGCACGGAGATTCAGAATTCACACGGGGGTCGTAACCAGGAAGACTAGAATGAACTAAACAAACCTCAGGACGCGTAGCTAGAGAACTAAAGACAAACAACAAAGCAGTAAAGTCGTAAGCCAAAAATGAGTAACGGAGCCAAGAAAAATGAGATGTAAATCGCAATCAGGAGGCACACAAGACAAGCTGTAACCAGTGTGGCCTGAGAGAGGAGGACCACCAGAGCGTAAAAGCTGCAGAAAACGGAGTGATTGTGCATCGCCAACATGCAGCCCAGCCTCAAACGTCTAGCGACCGCCCAAAACATCCAGCCCCTCGTTTATAAGCAGCAACAAACTGCAAGCTGTCTAGAGAACTGAAAAAGTGTTTGAGGAGTAAATGAAGCAGCAGCAGCAGTACCAGTGGGAGACCTGCAGTCGGCACAATCCTGGTGGGCACCGTCCGCGTGTCCTGAGCAGTGGCGAGACTTCTGGACCGGCGCCTGTAACCGCAGCTGCTCCAGCTCCATCTGCAGCTCGTCGTTCTTGTCCCGCAGGTCCTTGACACAGGGACAGGGACAGGGACAGAGGGTGGCACCAACAGGAAAGGAGAGAGACCTCACATTAGGATACGTGGCACATGCCAGCTTCAGTAATCCCAAATTTACATTTTTTACATATTTGCACATTTTCAAATGAAACCCAGACTCACTCAGACCTTAACATGAAGCAAAAGTTCCTAGGAATACAGAAGTGGGTCTTTTTTTTCCAAATATTGAGAATTTAAGATTAACATTTAGTAATAATAATAATAATGAGTGACAGTCGAAATTCATTCAATTCCACTCGGATGTTAGTTGGTTGGCTTTGCAGTTGCAAAGCGGCCTAACTGGGCTGACCGGCCCACCCAATACTCCTCAAACTCTCCCAGCCCTACTTAGTGAATGAGATGAAAGCCCTCTAAGGTGTCCTGGGGTTTTCTGGGCCGTTCTTTGTATGCCCACCCCATCCTAACTTTGTGCCCACCCCACCTCCGCTAACTCCTCTTAATCTGGAGAAGAAGCAGGTCTACTCCAAATTCCTGCCCTATTATGGAGAGTAAACTCTGTGACCACCTGAACTCGAGATTTCCTTCATTCAACCACCATTACCCAAAGTTCAAGACCACAGGTGAAGGTCAAGTGTGCTCTCAGTTGGGTGACAGGCAAGACTGAGAAGGATCGAGGCGCACCAGACAAAGAAAAAGTAGCCTAGCAAAGCATTCGTAGACCTGCTCAATTCAAATCAGGGCCCAGAGCCTATCGCAGGAGTAATCAACCCTACATGGGGTACCAGCCTACCTCACGGTTCACCCACTTATGTGCATAACCACAAGGCCAATTTGGAATCGCCAAGCAACCTAACCTGAATGTCTTTGGGGTTTTGGAAGGAACATGTCAGCTCCGTATGGACAACGACCAACACTGGGGTTTGATTTTTCAAGAGAGAAGTCACGCCAGTCCTGGAGGAGTTCAAAAACAAGCTCACCTTAACATTCTAGAGTGTCCAAAATGAAGCATTAGAACAAAAGAGAAGGTTAAAACAAAGCTGCAGAAATGGCCCTTTGGAGCTCATCTAGGGAGTCAAATTTCTCAAAAGCATCAAGAAAGCCAGGGGCTCACAACGATTCGTCCAGCAAGACAGAAAATCACACACTTGAGGACTCCTAGTGGAGATGAAGGGGAAGGGCAATCAACTGAGAAAGCACAAAGCCATTCATGCAAGCAGTCAGAGAAAGTGGGAGCAAATCGTTGAGTTACGAAGTTTAAGCATTTGAAAAAGCAAATATGGATGACACGGCGTTAAAACGAACAACTTCATCACCCTGGAGGATGTGAATCTGTAGGACATCCTCTGCTCTGTTGTTATTGACCGTTTATTAAGTAGTAGGAGGGTGTTGTACCGTCTTAGCCATTATGGATGTAGTGAGAAGTCAAGTAAAATGACACCTTGGCTGAAGAAGAGGCCTGACAAAATGAGGAATGCCTGGAGAGATAATAACAAGGACATTAAAGCGGGCACTACAACTGAGAACCAATACCCTTCCTACTCAAGACACCTTAAATAGAGGGGGCAGAGAAGGGGACACTAAATGTATGAGATGCAATGTGACTCCTACTTTGGGACAACGTACAAGCCTCGAGAACTGCGAGGCACCATAAACTCTGCAATATTGTGAGAGGTGAAGGAGACTCGTACGACTGGGTTACCTTCAGTGAATCTTCCTTCAATATGGACGGTGGTCCTGCCCTTAGACCAGACCCGATTCTTGGGGGGAAAAAAAAACAAAAACATGGCACTAATCCTGGACCTTTGTGTTAGATTTGAGGATATTAAAGCCAAAAACGAGAAAGAATCCAAGTACCATGCCATTATTCCACAAGTTAAGAAGTTACGAAAATGTAAAATTGTAAAAAGGGCATCATAATTAGGGCCCATGGAGTCACCCGTCAGACTCTCCAGCTCCAACCTGAGCAGGTTCAGCTAACTGATGAGCAGGAGACGTCTGTTGTAAGGTAAAGTCGTCCCTGATGGAGGATCGCAGGAATTGTGGGAAAGAGGGGTCCTTTCATCGGATTGGCTGGCCCAGCCGCTCTCTCAGCTGTGGAATGGCAGCTTGATGGCTGAGGTCTCCAGGACTCCAAACAAATCATATTATGGGATGTCATCTACTGTTAAATTCTGCTCCGTACTTCTGAAATGTTTATTTTTATACTGTAGTGAGGATTTGTTCTGTTCTGTGGATTGTATTTTGTTGTATTGACCCCCATTTTTCTTTTTGACACCCACTGCACGCCTAACCTACCTGATAAGGGGTCTCTCTTTGCCTTTCCCGAGGTTTCTATCATTTTTTCTCTACAAGTGTTTTTTTTTTGGGAGTTTTTCCTCGTCTTCTCAGAGAGTCGAGGCTGAGGGGCTGTCAAGAGGCAGGGCCTGTTAAAACACTAGAACACTCTAGACGAGAACAGGCCATTCAGCCCAACAAAGCTCGCCAGTTAAAGCGCATTGCGGCACTCCATGTGCGATTTTGGGCTCTACAAAAATAAATTGTATTGTCTGTTGTACTCCGTAGACATCCTGACAGCGTGTTATAAATAATTTCTTCCCAAACTATAAATAGTTCTAAGATGTTCAGACATTTTGTAACGTAAAGCTTTTTTTCCAAATTGTACAGACACATGCGTCTGCTTAGAGTGCCCAAGGAGGATGTAGCAGACATAACACAACCTCCATTTGTTCTAATCTAATGTAAAAATATCTCCTATAGAGGACTGGGCCAGGAATTAGTAGCTCCATACATGAGGACAGTGGGGCCAAAACCTCGGAATGACAATCGAGAGACGGCGTTTGCTGCCTTGACCGTTCGGGGTACATGCAAGGCCTCACTTAGATGACGAGCCGATGGGCGAGAAGGCCGACCTGAGGGGCACGGTTGATGAGCAACAATGAAACTCGGAATATGCCTGACAACGGGCTCCAAACTAGCCAATAAAAGGGGTCCTTTTGTTTGACTTCTCACTACCCTTTATTAATTATTATTATTCCATCCTTTCCTACTTCAGCTGGTGTCGTTTTACACTTTGAGTTTTGAGGACTGTAGATTATCAAACTACCATTAGTTTTCGTATCTTGGCCTTATTTTTGTTTTCACTATTTTTACATTTACCGTTAATGCCGCCATACTGTGGCCAGCTCCATTTTGTGCTCTGGTTGCTAGGGTAGCCTTTGTGTCTCTAAGGGGTGTGTCTTCAGAGGTCATGAACCTTATGTAATTACTCCTTGGGGTTAAAAGTCACTCGTAAAGGATGACGGATTCTAAAACAAACCTTTTTCAATAATGTGTGAATGCTCCACTTCTGTGATCCTTGTCCATATTTTTTCCACCTTGACGTTTGACTTTGGCGACGGTGCAGTTGTTCTCTCGTTTCTCGGTCCTTCTTCTGGTTTTGTCTTCGTTTCTTTTCCTGGTTGCTATTCCGCAACTTTTTGCTAGCATAACGTGTTCTAAATATGTTGACCGAGTTTTTGGCCCTTCAGACCACCAAGGTTCCTAACCCTCCTCTGTTGTGGTTCTCTCCTCGGTGCCAGAGCTCTCCTGCCAAGCTGCTTTAGCGCCCAACATCGCATTTGACGGCCCAGTACAGACTTCTACTGCCATACGGCCCTGTGAAGTTTTTGCCCCCTCCCTGTCCGTTACAATTAATGGTTTCAGATTTTTAAGCGACCTGTAATATTAGGTGACGGGAGCAGAGTTGTTATATTTTTTAGATTTTTTGTTCATGCTGGAGGCTATCTTGTGCGTTTTTGGAAGCGACGCAGTGTTTCTCCCATTGCCTGGGTAGTTTTTTCCATCGTTAATGGGCGCGTCTCCCAAGGTCGTAACCCCTGGGCGATTTCAGCGCTGGGTTTAAACGAACACCCATTTCTTATCGGAGCTGCGGGTAACGCACCTTTACTAAAACTCCCTCGAGAATCCTTCTCTATTGAAATGATCTTTTTTCACGAAGGACAACATATGAACGGTTCAGGGACAACTCTGGGAATGTAACGCAGTGGTCCGGCCAGAAGCCCAATAAAACATCTCGAGAGAGACCTGAAGATGGCCATCCCACTACGGTCTGCAACCAACCTGACAGAGCCTGAGAAGGCCTGCAGAGAAGAATGGCAGAAAATCCTCAAACCTGGGGGGGCAAAGCTCGTGGCATCAGGCCCAAGAAGATGCCAAGACTGGAATTGCTGCCAACGTATGGAGTAAAGGGGCCAGAGTACTTGTGTCAATGGGACATCCAGCTGTTGATTTTCAATAAATTTGAAAAAATGCCACAAATTCTATTTTGTGTGGTCATTCTGGAGTGATGAGGAAAACTATGAAATCTCACGATTTTAGCACAAGGATGCAACATAATCAAATGTGAAAACAGTGAAGCCTTTCTGAAGGTGCTTTACATTTCATTTATATTACTCCCAGTAAATAAAACTAACGTTAGGGGGAGTGTCGCGCAGCTAAAAGGCTCAAGGGAAGGTAATCCCACGCCAGACCAGGCGATGGCAGACTGCACTAATCAGACAGACCACAGGAAATTTCACCTGGATCTGATGACGTCACTTCCGGTTCCTGCCCCGATGACGTCACTTCCCCTGTCGCCATGTTTGCCCGTCTGTTTGTTCTTTGGTTTTGGACTGAAGTCTGGAAATCTCTGAACCAACCTTCATTCTTAGGCAGCCTGCTTCAAGTATGCGGATGGCGGCCCCCAAACCTCCTTCTGTGTCCGTTTAATAATTCACAGTTAGGGTTAGGGTTAGGGTTAGAGTTAACAAGCTGTGCTTATTTGTCACGTCACCCACAATTTTAGGACCAAACTCACTACCCACTATTTACGAAGAGGCCCGCGTTATTTCACTTTGCCTTTACACCCGTTTTTAGATGCTGCGGTCAAACTGCTCCGTGCCCAGACTTACCCTGCATTGTTCTTCATATGCCTTTATTATTTCGGCAAAACGCTCCTCCTGGTCAAAGAGCTCAACGGAGTGGGGATCCAGGTTGCCAAACTAGAAAAAATGAAAGCAGGGATACTGAAAGTTACATTCCGACCAATGAGGCTCATCACAGCCATCGTTTTGAAAAAGCTGCCAGGATTCTAATTATTGTGACATTCTTATGGACTGCTGCGGTGGGCTGGCACCCTGCCCGGGGTTTGTTTCCAGCCTTGTGCCCTGTGTTGGCTGGGATTGGCTCCAGCAGACCCCCCTGTGACCCTGTAGTTAAGATATAGCAGGTTGTAGGATGGATGGATGGATCTTATGGACTGTTCCAGTTCAGAAATGCTGTAACACAATGCCAGTGAAGTAGAACATGCAGACATTTACAGGACGATGAACAACAGCAGTTTTATTTGGACAGGACTGCTGGGCTCATCAGGCCTGTTCTAAAATCAAAAACACAATATCACCTTCTCTATCAGCAAGTGGTCCAAATCTTTTTGAAGCCGAGAAACTTTCTTTTCAGACTGTGCCAGCTTTTCCGTCAGTTCAGCGATCTCCTTCTGCAAGCTGCCATTATCCTACAAAACCAGAGGTTCAAGCGTGAACGGTGAGCAGGCCAAGCAGGGTTGTCACATCTCTTCTTGTGTGAAGACTGGCATCTCGAAGGAAGCACGATAACGAGACTGACAAACCGGATGAAAGCTGAACACGGGCACACTCTGGACGTACCTTGGTTGCCATGGCGATCTGCTCTCGCAGGCTGGCGTCGCTGGCTTGCAGGCAGACATTCTCCTTCTCCAGTTTGGCGCTCTGGCTGGTCACCTGCTGCATCAGCAGCTCTCGCTCCTTGTCCATCTCGTTTTTCATGGCGGACGCCTTCTCTTTGTACTCCTGCTCCAGTTCACTGCGGGATAAAGAGAGTCTGAGGAGGACTCCGGTGGCAGGTCTACTCCTGTGAAGTCGTGGTGAGGGGGAGAAGGTGGGCATTTGTTTAGCTGGTGAGGTTTCTGAAAGGATTCTAACAGGATTGTGCTGCTCGGTTTAATTAGCCAGTGAAACTGAAAGGAAGACGCTTGAAGATAAGAGGGGCGCAATGGGCAGTGCCTATCGGCCTACTCACGCTTGCGGCTTGCTGGTTAGAATCACACGATGGACATCATCTACACAGACTTTGAATGTTCTCCCCGTGTCCATGTGAGCGTTCCCCTGGGTTCACGTGTTTTTCTCCCGTGTTCCCAATAACAGGCATGTTTGGTTGCAACAACTTAACTCTGTCCACATGTTTATGAATGAATACCACGCAAAGGATTTAATTACGTGCAACAGTCAGGGGTGAACAGGTTATGTGAAGGGGGGGCTGTCATTAAAAGGTTTTACTGTTCTGTGTTTTCGACAGTTACTGTGTATACTCGTGTATAAGTCACGTCTTGAAACCCGAAAAATCGATCATAAAATCAGACCCGACTTGTACGCCCGTTCAAAAATGCGACACTTAATTTTTATTTATTTTCTTATGTCTTTTCGCCTCCTCAAATCACACATCAGTTTCTCAGACCCTTCAAATTTTGTTGCAGCAGCGCAGTTACCAATTTCTTTCGCCACTTCGACGACTTTTAATTTAAAACCAGCTTCATATTTTCTTCTGGTTGAACGCTCCATCGTAGATAAAGGATACTCTTATGATAAAAGGTGTACGAGATACAAAAAACACCAAACGGTGCAAATGTCGCTTCGGAACAGTGCGGGTATTAAATACCGTGTGGTCACGTAGGCACAATACATAGGAAAAAAAAAGGCTGTGTGCTCCGTGGTTCCTCTCTCAGGTGGGCGTTAGCATATCAGAATCTCTTGGACCAATAGCGCGAGTTTTCCGCATTTGACTTATACGACCAACATTATAAAATATGCGAAATTATACAGTAAAATCAAGCCGCAATGGAGAACTTAAATGTGAGTATATACGGTAAAATAAAACATTTTATTCGCACAGAAAGTTCTTTTACACTGGAAAGCCCTGAAGAGCTGCCAGTAAAGGTGAACAAAGTCCCAGATGCAAGAATCCAAAGGGTGGTCCGAAAGGCCGAGCAGGCTGGTCAAAAAACCACAATAAGCACAAAACTCACCCAAACTCCAAAGCGCATTCAAAATGAACCACCAGGAACTGTGGGGAGACCCTCTGGATTTATAGAGTGGAGGGCAGTGATTGGCAGGTGACCCCGCCTTTTGGGGGACCACCCACAAAACACATGGCACGTAACAAAGGCAGCTTACATATGCAGACAAAACCAAAAGGTAAAGAATGAGGCACATAAACGACGTAAATAAAAAAAGAGTTAAAATTGAAGAAAGGAGACAAAGCACCACGAATGGGAACCTTGGCTGAGGTCGAACAAATACAGAGAGACCACTTGGGACCCCCGACCCACACAGACAAGAGGGTGTGAAATAAGCACAAATCGTTAGGATTGTCTCATAGGTCTGGGGCTTCTTTCCTTTTCTTGCCTTTTCTTCTTTGGTTTCTCTGAAGCTGCAATGTTAATCTTGGGGTCGTTTGGGGGATTTTAACTCCCAAGGAATCGAACTGTGAAATCAGAAGTTTGTGTCGGTATAAGGACCACCCTGAAATATTCACTTGTAACTGAGATTGGACCAAACTTAGCAAACTACTTTCTCTGAACTTTGATTACTTGTACTTTGAAAGGCACAATACATAGAAATGAAAGGCCGTGTGCTCCGTGGTGACTCTCTCAGATGAGTGTTAACATATCGTAATATCTTGGACCAATAACGTGAGTTTTCCACATTCGGCTTATACGACAGACATGATAAAATACTGGAAATTATACGATAAAATCAAGCCCTGACTTATCCGTGAGTACATACGGTAAGCACCTCTTGCTGAACCTCCTCACGTCCTATTTTTGTTCGTCCACTGACTTGCATTATTTGGGGATTTTAAAATATGCGTATATTATAATTGGACATTTTCCACGTTTCTGATGGAGTGAAGATCCAGAAACATTTCGTCTCATTTATTGCAAAAGTTTTATGATATTAAAATCAGTGTGAGAGCTAAGGGAGCTAAAAGTGGCATAAAGAGGACCGCTCTGACCTCCTTTTCCAGAAGGTTTTTTTTATTTTTCCTCCTTTTGCTACTCGAGGGAATTTGTTCCTTCTCAGGATAGCCCAAGCAACGAGGGCGGGCAAGCCTGCCACACACTGAGTGACTCGGTGGCCCATACAGCTGGGTTTGAACATCGAACCCGGTCCAGGCCTGTGTGGGCTGTGTCTGCAGATTAGTTTAAGTGGCACCTCTAAACTGGTCAAGAATGAGTGAACACAAGTGTGTGTAAACGTGTGGGCACTGCCAGGCCCCAGCTCGATGTGATCTGTGGATGTGTCGTCTCATTTCAGCTCTTACCGTATTTTCTTCTCATGAATTTGCTCCATGGCAGCATGGCGGTCATCCACCTCCCTGGCCAGGTGGGCACTCCTCTTTTCAGCTTTATCCAGGTCGGCTTTCACCTTGTCCCGCTCCTTGCAGCTCTGCTCTAACTGGCCCCTTCAAAGATTTAAAAAAAAAAAAAATCAAAATATTAAGATGCCCCTTCTACTAAAAAAACGGTTGAAAGGAGTTGTGGGAGTTCGGCCCAAGGTGCCAACATTTACAAACCGGCATCGAATTCCCATAAAGCAGAGCACACTTCCACATTTCTGACATATTCATCTGTGGAACTGCCGCCGAAGCTAAGGGAGGAGAACATGGGCGGTCATTCAGCTTTATAGCACTGCCATGTAAAGGTGGAGTGTGCTGGCATCATTTGCAATCATTGATGCCACTTAAGACTTTTAAGCCCTCAACAGTAGAGGCAGAAGTCCATGATCACCTGACATTTGCCCCCTTGGCAGTCCTTATTACTGTTGTCGGGTTATCGATATCTTCACACATGTCAACTACAGCACATTCGTTATGTCGCTGTCTGTATATTATAAGTTCCTCTCACTGTTCCTGACACACTTCACCTCCTCCTTGACCATTTTTTTTTTTTTTTTTTTTTACTATTAAAATACTTAAAGAAGTTTGTTTTCCAAAATCATTTCATTTCCATTTATCAAAGAAACAAGAAAAACATCCTTACTGGAGGAATTGGACTTCTTTCTTATAGAGGACAAAAGCGGCCTGGTGGATGGAGTTGTTCGTCAGTAGCAGCTCGTTGTTGAAGGCCAGCGTCAGCTCCTCCAGGTTCAGCTTGCCATCCACAGGGAAATCCAGCGTCTGTTACAAACAAAAGGAGCAACTTCAGAGTGGGCCGAGCAGCAAAGTCATCACCAGTACAGCAGAGCTCTGAACAACAAGGACACCCAGACTGGCACCCCTTCCTGGGATGGATGCCGTCTCTCGTAAAATCTCAACTGAATGAAGAAGAACTGCAACGTGTTCAGGGGCAAACAAAGACAACTTCTGGACATGGGACTTGAAACCATCATCTGTGAAGCAGCAGGGCTGCCCACTTCACCAGGCTACAGGTGTAAATGTAGGCGAGAATTATGGAATTCAGGCTGTCAACACCTCTGCATGCTCAGATGATTTAGTCGACGTCAAAACTGCAGGCAGCCAATGCTTTACGACTGACTGACTTACCATAACGTGAATAAGCTGAACCTTATCAAACAAGCCACACGTTAGACCAGACTTGGTGAACTTGTCCGCCCTCTGAGCGATGCTACTTTAGGGTCCTGACAGGTTTTCCAAGCTCACCTGGAGAATTGTCCTACTGTTCTGGATTCCCTCTTCATTCCAGATGCTCATAACCTCCTCCGCATTCACACAGCCAGAGCCATCGTCAAGGAAAGAGAGAAGTTTGAGCCCAACAACCGGAGACCTCAAAGGTGGCGTCGCAGTTCTGCAGGGGGCTTCTTTAAATGGCTTAAAAGAAAGAAGTTGATGAATGTGCAAGGCTTAAAGAACAGAAATGGTGGACTTGCTTCACAAACTCTTACGAGACATCATCACATTAGTGGACAATCTGCTTAATGCCCACATCCATCCCCTCCAAGGTTTAATGCCCACAGGACTTCCACGTCAACAAATAAAATGGAGGGTGAAGGTCTACAGAGATGAGCAGGTAAGAAAAAGCAGCCATTGAAGAGTGGCCAGAAGGCGGTCAACTAACATGACTGCTGTGTTGGCTGTTATTTAAACTTTTTGTCGTTTGTAAATGTTTTATAAATATGGCTACTGATTCTGGTTTTTATATTGTCTTGCTGGATTATTTAGTTTAAATCATTGTTTTTCATTACTATTGGCTCTTCTGGTTATGTACCCTTTATATACGGTACACCATTTTCAAAAAGCTGAAGTGTTTTATGGAGTGGAGGCCAATCTTCCAGTCCCCTCTTGTTTAATGACAATTGATCGTCCTTCCGAGGGGAATCCCTCTGGTTCGAGTCACTCATTCAGTGACGATCGATTACACTTCCAGACTACAGGCCAGCGAAACCAAGAGGAGCGGCAGTTAGGAATCACCGCTTTGCACTAAATATACTGAACCCAGAGGGGTGGGACCCCTGACACTGCACTCTTATTTAAGAGCCCTGCAGAGCATCAGAAGGCAGGCTGCTGTGACATTTGCCTCAACTTCTGTCTTATGCGAATTCTCGATTGTGTAACTGCTTTCTTTTTTTTGATATTTTAGTTATGGACTAAGACTTGTGGGATTGTGGACTGGTTTTTGATTTTGTTTATTTGATATACTGTGTTAATCCCCAAGGCTGTTCAGAAGACCTTTGAGGGTGAGGACACAAGGGCCTTTTGCTCACTTGCCTTTTAGACGTACTTTTTGCAATCCATTTACACTTTTGTCTTTGTTACTCTTCAATGGTGGCTACATGCATATTGTCTGACAGATGTGCTGCGTTCTTCTCTTTGTTTCCTTTATGGCCGTACTTTAATATGCTTTTTGCTCAAAGTGCTGGAGGAGGACCTGCTATCCAAAGTTGTGGACAGCTGCATGTTTGGGGATTTCATTGTCTCCTACTGCGAGTTTTAAAAATCCGGAGTGCTCTCCCATTGACTTTCTCGTATACTCAGATAAGGGGATGGATATTTGAGGAGTAAACCGCAAGACAAGGATTATATTTTTATATTATGTACATTAAAGAATAATATATTGAACAATTATTATAAAAGTAAAGTTGAATAAATCGGACTCTGCTGCTGCTTGAATAAAAGGTAAAGTACAACTTCTGATTAACACAAAGAGTTCAAATGTTGATAGAAATCTACATTTTGTATGCAAAATTTGGTTGACCGAAGTGAAAGCGTTCTCAAGTTATCACACACACACACACACACACACACACACACACACAAAGACATCATTCCAAAAATGGTATTTTCAGACTCAGGGAGGTCTAAAACATCGAGATTCATCAAATCTCGAAATCAAATTTTTGGACGATCTCAATTCAGCGCATTGTAGGAACCGATTCCGTGAAAGACCTGCTTGGGCCGACTTCATCCAAGTGGCTCGCTGACTAATGGCAGATCATCACAAGTGCTTTCTCTTGTCGTCAGTGTAAGGTTTTCCACCTCCTTAAGCATAACAAACAATTTAGTGCCCCACGTGACTTCATCTCACCTGCTGAGCCGAGCGCTGGGGTCTGGGCTTACAGGGAGTCGAGGCTCTAGGGGTAGAGAGCGGGCTGAGGTTGAACAGTTCCTGTTGAAACTCCTGGAAGTTCACTCGGCCATCTCTGTTCTTATCCAGCTTCTTGAAGAGGTCATCCACTTCCTTAAATGAGAAAAAAATATTCTTTAAGACACATCAAAGTAAAAGGAAGACAACCTACCGACTTCCTAAACATCTCATTTAAAGGTGTTGCCCTTTCCACAGATGTTCTGATTTCATGTGGCATATTGACCTGTGGGGCCTCACATTACACGTTCACGATCCTCCATTTAATTCTTAGAATCCTGTTCTTTGAGAGAATTCATCACCTTGTCTGGCAGTTTTTCTCAGTTGGCACACGGATGTTAATGTGTACCAGTGGAACGCGCGGACCTACGGTGCCAAAATAAAATGTTAAACAAGTTCAAGTTACGTTTTCTAAATAGCTATCAATGTAAGGATGTAAAAGCAGTGGGTTGCAGTTTCCACTATTCGATGACCTTCTGGTAACTCAAAAAATGTCAGGTAATGGCAACACCTGCAATGTGACCTGCGCTGGTGGGGTTCTTACAGCAAAGTCACAGGCAAACAAAGCGACATGGCGGGAAAACAGAAGACCACCAACATCTGATGAGCATCAAACAAATCGCAGAGGCCAGTGACGTGACAAAGAACACCACAGAAGGAAGAAGAACATCAGTGACATCTGCTGAGCATCAAGTGCATGATACAGAATGTGAGGATGACAAAGAGACATAAAAGCATGGCACTGGGGGTCCGTGTGGAACTGCTGGGGCTACACTAATGATCATCAAGTGCAGGATATGACAGGCTGGAACCTTGACCTTCGTCGACAGCTTATGAGCTAGTATGTTCTGATAATTCAAATAGTTTGAGGTGCAAGCAAACTTGAAACCTGACCTCTGCTTGAGGATTTCTTATGGCAAAAGTGATAAGCAAATGGAGTGACATGGAAGGCCAGCAACATCTGCCAAGCATCCAACAAATTGCAGACACCAGTGATATGACAAAGACCACCACAATAGGAAGAAGAAAAAGAAGAACAGCAGTGACATCTGATGAGCATCAAGTGTGGGATACAGAATGAGGAGCGACAAAGACAGAGAAATGCATCTGACCAGAGGTCCACGTGTTTAGATCATTAATGACAGCCCCGTTTTGGGCCTGTGTAGGCCAGAAAGCCTGCCTATTGAGTTAAGCTGAGACCCATTCCTGGGCCCAGGCCTAAATCAGGTAAATCTGCTCAATTTTTGATCTTCTTGCTGGTGCATGTGATTACAAGTTTCAGGCTTTGACGCACAATCAGTTTGTCTCTCTGATTACAACTCCTATCCATCTGCTTTTGGTTTAGGATTCACATCCCAGTCCCCCAGGCTCACCTCTGCCTCCCAGTTTCCATCCTGCAGCAGCACACGCCTTCCCAGACTTCTAAGATCACCAGTTCAGATGTTGGATTTATTAACTCAGATTGTTCTCTTTTCCAGCTTTGAAAATCTCAGCCACACTGTGGGACTTTGGTGAACAAGATCCATATACAAAAAAAAAAAAAAACAACAGATTCTTTACCTCATAGCGCAGGTACTTCAAGCAGATGGTGTTACAAGCCATGGACGACGCTGGCCGGCTGCGGTAGCCTCTGTCGCCCGCACACAGGTCTTCCCAGATGACTCGAATCTGTTCCCCCACAAGGTCAGCCTGGGAGTTGGAGTCGTGAGGCATGCCATTACACTCGCTACAGGCCCAGGCTCTCATCTGACCTGAACACAATTCGAGATCAGATTCCAGTTAGTTGTCAGATATAAACATGCATGTCATGGTAGTAAAAGTCCAGCTTCACACTGTGTGCACAATTATTAGGCAAGTGAGAAGTTTGACCGTATCATCGTTTTTATGCATACATTCCAACTCCCAGCTGTATTAACTTGAATGCTTATTGGGTTTAAACGTATCAGGTTTAATTTTCTTAAATTAAACAGTGACAAATCTGAGCTTCTCCTCATTGGCTCAAAATCACCCTTATCCAAAGCCGGTAACCTTTCTTTTATTATTTATAACTCCGTTGTTTCCCCGTCACCTCAGGTTAAGAGTCTGGGTGTCATCCTCGACAGGACTCTTTATCTTTCCAATCTCACATTAATAATATCGGTCTGCTTATTTCCACCTACGGAATATTAAATCGCATCCGCGCCTCCTCCCTCCCTCCCTCACTCCCCATACCACCGCCATTCTTGTTCACAGTCTTGTTACTTCTCGTCTGGACTCCTCTCTAATAAATCTCTTCATAAGCTTCAGCTGGTCCAGAATTCTGCTGCTCGCCTCATCACTCGAACCTCATCTCTTCACCATATAACTGCGGTCTTACTGCAGCTCCATTGGCTCCCGATTAAGTTTCGAATTGAGTTTAAAATTCTGTTATTAACATTTAAGGCCATTCATAACCTCGCCCCTCCATATCTGTCTGACCTTCTTCATGTTGCCATTCCCTCCTGTAACCTTAGATCCTCTTCCTCCTCTCGCCCGCGTTCAGCCGTTCTGCTCCCAAGCTCTGGAATTCATTACCTACTGAGCTCAGCAATATCGAATCATATTCAACCTTCAAATATAATCTTAAAACGCATCTGTTTAAAATGGCTTTTTCTTTATGATTACAGCGGCTTTGTTTGGTTTTAATTTTAATATCTTCTGTTTTTTTCTGATGTTTTAAGTTGTTTATAATGTGTCTTTTTATTTATTTATTGTTTGTTTGTTCGGTGTCCTTGAGTTCTCAGAAAGGCACCTTGTATAAATAAAATGTATTATTATTATTATTATTATTATGTGTGTTTGCGTAATGAGGGAGGGTGTGGCCTAAGGAGATCAACGCCCTCCATCACGGTGTGCATTAATTATTAGGCAGCTTGTCTTCCTCAGGCAAAATGGGCCAAAAAATAAATTTAACAGACTCTGAAAAGTCAAAAATTGCAAAGAGTCTTTCAGAGGGATGCAGCAGTCGCGGTCACAGAACTATCAAACGTTTTGTTGCAAATAGTCAACAGGGTCGTGTTGAGGAAAAAAGACACAAATTAACTGCCAAAGATTTGAGAAGAATCAAACATGAAGCTACCAGGAGCCCATCATCCTCCAGTGCTGTCCTATTCCAGGAGGGCCCAGAAGTACAAGGTGTTCAGCACTCAGAGACACGGCCAAGGTGAGGAAGGCTGAAACCCGACCACCACTAAAAGTCAAGACTGGGCCAAGAAATGTCTGAAGACAGATTCTTCAAAGGTTTTATGGTCTGATGAGATGAGAGCGACTCTGGACAGACCATGTGGCTGGGTCATAATGGCCACAGAGCTCCACTTCGACTCTGACGCCAGCAAGGTGGAGACAAGGTACTGGTATGGGCTGCTATTATTAAAGATGAGCTAGATGGACCTCTTCAGGTTGAAGATGGACTCAAAATCAACTCCCAAACCCGTTACCAGTTTTTAGAAGACACGTTCTTCAAGCAGTGCTACAGGAAAAAGTCCACATCTTTCAAGAAGACTGCGATGTTACTGCAGGACGACGCTCCATCGCATGCATCGAAGTACTCCACTGTGTGGCTAGCCAGTAAAGGCCTTAAAGATGTAAGAATAATGACATGCTGGCCCCCTTCCTCACCTGACCTAAAGCCGACGGGAGATTTATGGGGAAGGAAAACAGTCCACCTCTCTGAAGAGGGTCTGGGGCACAAAAAGTCGATCGTCAACGGATCACGAAACTGACCGACTCCATCAATGGAAGGCTTAGGACTGTTACTGAAAAGAAGGGGTGCAATATTGGTCACAGATTATTTTTGAAATGTCAGAAATGTTTCTTTGTAAATTGTGAGTTGTTTTTTTATTATTCTCACTTTAACAGATGAAAATAAGCAAATGAGATGGGAAGATTTTCGTTTTCCTCTAGTTGCCTAATAATTGTGCACACATCGGTATCCGCTGTTCACACTCACATTTCCTTTGTAAAACATTCGGGTTTCAGGTTTCTTAACATTTTCGATGGCTGATGTACGCCGTGTCCACGCACTCATTCGGTATCAGCTGACCAAACCCCGTGACCCCTGAGGTCTTACAATAAGGTCACCATCGGTCTTATGAAAGGCAGCTGGTTGGTGTCACAAAGGTCTCCCAGCTCTAATAATTTCTCCAGCAATACATCCTTGGTGGTGTTACGTGATGTGGCCACTAGGGGGCCTCTAGGGACCCCAAACCTTTGACAAAACTACTCCACCCCAGCTACTGGTTCAAATGGCTTTCAATACAGATGTCACAAATCAGTCCTCTTCCTCCCAAACTTCCTCCTCCACCCGCGATGAGAAGACCCCTTCATGCCTGACTCGGGAATATTTCCAGTCGGGGTCACTAGAAGCCCTTCAAAGTAGGGACAGCCTATCCCTGCAGCTCCACCTTGTGGTACCCACAGAGCCCAGCATGGCTGCCCAATTGGACTACAGTTTGCAGTATGCCTGGTGGGTACTGGGATGCTGTCACCCAGCCAATCAGTGGAGCATACAGTCTTGGAGGGCTGCCCAACTCGTCCATCCATCTTAAATTCCCATCCAGAAAAGGGAAACGCCACCCATCCCGGCTTGGACATCAATCCAGTGTCCCTTCCCATGCAGTGGTGAATGGCCATTAAACTGGCAGAGCAGCAGAATGGCAGAGTGAGGCAGACATGTCTTTGAATTGCAAGTCGGGGGGGAAATCTAAAATTTAAGATGCCAGAAATTCACCCCACCTTTGTTTCAAGTTTATTTTTATCAAAATTACAGATAGAAATTACTCGACGTGCCAATAAGTAAAGGGGTCCCGCTGATGATGTAAGACGCAGCGCTGCCCATCACCAGGATCCTTGGAAACCCAGAGTAGCGTAGTAACCGGCGGCGCCCACATGCCAAAACAAAATAACGTTGTGGCACCGTGAAATAAGGAGTTACAGAAGATCCTTGTCACGGTTTTTCTGAACTTATTTATTTATTTAAAGAGCTTCTGTAAAAAGCCAACATTTCCCCCTGGGGACAAATCAAGTTCCACGTATCTATCAGGAGACGTAACTTCACAGAAAATAAACCCATAATGCCTCATATACTTTGGCTCTGAAACACGAATTCTAAGAGCAGCACAGGGCCCACGTGACCACCGCCATCTGTGGGTTTCACTTCCAGCTGAGAGCGCCCCCTGTTGTTCACACAAGTGGTACACTCACCTTGAGCTTCAAACGTCTCCTGCTTTGACTCTTTATTGCTTACGGTTTCTTCATCCGATTTCAGACTCTAAAATATAAAAAAGGAGGAATACAAGAAATAACCAAAATGTAACTGGATTTATTCCGTCTTAATTAATACACAGGATTTACGGGCTTATTCTGCTCATGCGTATTGTCGCTCTCATGAGATAATTAGCAAGCAACACCTGGCGACTCTCTAGTTACTCTGAAATGTCGGCGTCTCTCATCTGCATCTCCTTTCACTTTTGTTGCCTTCCTCGATGTCAGACTACGAGTCGTCCAGGAAATACCTGGTCTCAGACCCCAAGGATTTTCACATTCGTTTCTTTTATTACGCAATATTTACAATGTTTAATTTTGAGAACGTCTTATCACGATGCCATACGGTGACTGTTGCCACGGTGATCTTTACCAGAATGCCTGGCAGTATGCGATGCTTGACGTCTTTAGGAGCGCCGGCCTACAGGCTGCCATTTTCTACTCCGGCAGCACACCTGATATTAGGATTCCCGTGCCGGTGTGCGTTTCGTTATTTCGATTTGTCTGTTCCTGTGTAAAGTACGGACTAACCGTCTTTGGGTTAAAAGACTTTGATCTTTTGCTTAGCGTTTTAAAACTGGATGACTGCTTGTCTGTCTCTTCTCCTCTCGACTCTCGTCTCTTTTCTCAACCGCGTCTGATCTTCCCATCCTTTTCCACTGAAGTCTTTAACTGTCTCGTCTGGAGTCGGCACACCAGTTTACAACACCATCTCCCATTAGATGTAACAACTGGTGTCAAACAGTCGCGATGGCTACGCTTCACCACCCATCAGGGAGGCGGATGACGTCCTGAAGGTTCGCCAGCTTCGAACTCTATGGGTCCTTGATCCTTCTCACTCTCCCGCCAATCCCACCCAAAACACGCATGGCAAGAGTGTACTGACACAAACAACAGCACGGACGTACCATTGAGACAAAGTGACAGTGACAGAAAGAAAGAAAGAAAGAAAGAAAGAAACAAAACATCGGGATGAGACTGAAGGAACACGTAGATAAAGACAAACACTTCTGGAACAGTTGAGGCAAAGAGGCCACAGTACCAGAAATCAAGCTTAGTGGAAACCAAAGACAGCATCTGACCAGAAGGACCTGTTAGCAACCGTAAAGCACGATGATAGAAATGTTCTGCTTTACAGCATCAAGGCCTGGGCAGCTCACCATCACAGAAGCCACTTTATTGTATCAGAGCGTGGTTAAGGATCTTTCAAAAGATTAAACCTTAACCAAGAGTGAACCTTGCAACATGACAATGGCTAGAAAGAAAGAAAGAAAGAAAGAAAGAAGTTCCCTTTGCCCCTAGTAAATAACGGACAGTACCAGGTAAGTGTGGCCGACTGAGCACAGCTGGTCTGGTTACTGGTGTTCATTCCTGTGCTGTGGTGGGTTGTTACAAGTTGTACTGGATGTTCCATTACAGTGTTTGTTAACAATCCCCCCCCCCCCC